>OZ023268.1:110907601-111472601 GCA_964006375.1 Tillus elongatus
TCTGTAGAAGAAATAGTTGAAATAATTACTCTTTTTTTCAAAAACGATGACTGTGCCAACCGTACGGCAAATTTGTTTAATGAACGACATCCAAACAGACATGTTAACAGAAAATACATTTTGGAGTTAGTTGCAAAGTTTCGACAAAGTGGCTCAGTAGCCAACAAAAAACGGGATCCTGAACGAGAATTTCCGGTTAGAAATGAGACTACTAAGATTGAAGTTTTAGGACAAATTGCTGCAGACCCAACTTTGAGCACGAGATAATTGGCCACTATTTTAAGCATCAAAAGAAGAACTATTCAGCGAATATTGAAGCATCATAAATTTCACCAGTATAAAATTCATCCTGTACAACAACTGAATGAAGATGATTCTGATCGGCGGCTGGAGTTTTGTGAAGCCATGACTGCACGAATAGCTGATAACGGGAACTTTCTGTTCAATATCTGTTTTTCAGACGAGTGTACGTTTTTATTAAACTCTACAGTCAATCGTCATAATTGTCGTTATTGGGCAGATAATAATCCAAGAAATTTTCACGAAGTCGACACTCAAACTCCACAGAAATTGAATGTCTGGACTGGCATTTTTGGAAACTGTTTAATCGGACCAATTTTTTTTGATGGCAATTTAAGTGGCGAAACGTATTTGGAGTTACTAGAAGATATCGTTTACCCTTTACTAATTGACATTGTTGAAAATGATGATTGCTATCAAGAAAATCAATTAGTGTTTCAACAAGATGGAGCTCCTCCGCATGTATCACAACGTGTTAGGGAGTTTTTGAACAGAGAGTTTCCAGAGCAATGGATTGGGCGTAAAGGTGCTATTGAGTGGCCCCTTAGATCACCGGATTTAACTCCTTTAGACTTCTTTCTATCGGGCCATTTAAAGAATAGAATTTGCGCAACATAACCGGAGTCTCTGGAAGACTTACGACGGCGCATTGTTTAAGAATGCCGTCTAATAACTCTACAAATGCTCCAGAATGTCAGAGTTCATTTTGACCAAAATTTGTACTTTTGTATGGAAGCTGGTGGTGAACAATTTGAACACTTACCTAACTGAATAAACATTTTTGAACGTTTGGTTGTGTTTTTTAGTTTTTTTTATGAAAAATTGACCAATTAGTGCATTTCTTATCACAATGAATGAAATACGTTCTTGCAACTCCAACTGTGAATAAAACTTCCAACAAAATTAGTGTGCTGAATTTAGAAAAGAAAGAGCTTTCAAATGATGTAACACTCGACCCATGTTCCCTATTTAAAATATAAGGGTTGTTATCACCACCTTTAAGGGGTTGATGTGACAAAGTTGAGTTTTATGTCAAAACATGTCCCCGTCAATATTAAAATTCACGTGTTTCAGCGTTTCTTAAAAAAAATTCTCTGGACGCAAATCGGTCTGTTTCGTTTTCAATGCGCCACCATCTGTATCAAAAGACAATATTATGTGAAACTTCTGATGTTAAAATTTGTTCTTCTAAGTTTTCCATAAATATGTTGGCTAATAAAGGAGACAACAGACTGAAATTAAAAATCGTTTCGTGAAATCGAACTAAAGAACTCATATGTATGAGCTATCCAACTAAGTAAAGCCGAGGGGTTAATATTTCGGTGTAATTATTTTATATCATATTTTCAAATACGTTTATTAGTTATTTGTATTAATATTTATGAAAAACGAAAGACAATTATGGAACTAAATATCTGTCCAGTATTGGATAACTTCAAAAGCTTTTTATTTACTAGTTTTGTCCTTTAAGTGGTCGAAGCATTCATTAGCTACTGGTGGTTGGCTTCAGGCGCTTGCGTCTCTGTTCGACTTTTAAACTGAAACCCGCGTCGCTAAACTAGCGCTCACTTCTCACTTGTCCTCGGTCATCCACGATTCCCGTATCCAGGAAGTCCAGGGGAAATACATAAGATGAAGATGTAGGATATCACGAACAAGTGTCAATAATTACCTTCTGTAACTTTTTTCTTTATACATTCATCATAGTCCGAGTCATCTAGACACGACTTTTCACAAAGTTTAATTTCCAGACTTAACTTTACCGTATCTTTTTATTTTTCATTTTTGTTGCTTCGTGGTAATTATTTTGTGCTGAAATTATGACTGACAGTGTAAATAAAACTGATATAATATTAAAATTATATTGTAAATGATTTTCTGGACTGTGTTGGTATTCGAGCAGAGGCAGATGTTGGCGCAGTCTTCGAAAAAATAAGGTATGTTTTATACGTTGACATTTAATGCTATATAACTTTTACGAAAGTTATAATCTATAGAAGTAATTTCCACTTTGGATAGTTTTATTCGTCACGAATAATATATGTGTTGTCTTATATTTTAAGTAGTGTTTGATGTTTTCACTTTAGTACCCTAAATCTAAATTCCAAAGCAGTTTAACAGCTTTATAGCATTTAAACTTTTACCGAAGTTTCATGAATCTGGAAGTTATCTGATTTTTAACATACAACATTCTTTTACTTTTTCAAGATAAAGGCTGATAGAGTCAAAAAATGCTGGTTATAATATTAGATATGTTAAAAATTAGTTTATAAACGACGAGATGTAGTCTTCAAAACTTTTAAAATTGTTATGGGACACGTAACAGTATTGTGACGTATTTTTCCTACCGATTCACAGTTGTTTTATCTTTGCTCGTTACTACAATTTACAAGTAACGAAAGGAAATGCATTACGTTATTTCTAAGGCATTTTTCTCATCTGCTTACCTGTTGTTTATACATTTAAAAAGTCTAGACGCAGCAAGTGCGTTATGATAGTCAATTTTCATAAACATGTTTTTAATAGAAAATATTGTCTTTTTTAAGAAAGCAGGTATCAAACTTAGTTATCAGTATAACAGACATAGTAAAAACAATACACCATATTTCATCAAAATAACTTTACTGTTTGGAAATGTATAAACATTTTTCGACAATAAACTTAAAAAAGTAGTTTCCTAGCCAACGACCATTAGGTTAATAGCAAATTGAGCTACTGAAATTTGAAGCATTTTATGAAAATTCGCTACCATAATGCACTCTCTGCGTCCCGTGTTTCGTTTCTTACATACATGCATTATATTTCGATGGCAAATGCACAAATGTTAACAAAAGGGCTGTTCGAAAAAAATAAAATTTGTATCACGAACGACTTATGGGCCATCCTGTGTCTGTCAAAATGATTCTATAGGATGAAGCTCAAGGTACACTATAATTAACGTATACATTTTTTTTCATATCTTGTATAATAACGGTTATATTGAGTTTAACTGTAGAAATGCGTCACCCTGTATACATGAGAGCAGATAAAAACTGAAAATAACCCCGGATATAAGTTCTAGAGGGCCGACTTCGCGCTCAATTCAAGTAATGTTTTCAAAATTCAAAAGTCGTGGTTTTCCCAAAAGCGAATTTTTTTCTACGAAAATTCGCTGAAAATGATATATGTACTATAAAACTACAAAATCTATAACTAAAAGTACCGCCTAAACGTTTTTTATATATAACTTGTATTCGTTTCAGGTTTTTTTTACCCGAATGTTGCCAATTTTGACGTTTCAAATCGCGACTTTAACGCTTTAAGAGGAAACCCGCAAAATGGTTTTCTTTAAAAGCCCATAACTATTTTGTCTTTCAACTTACAGACCTAGATTTTGGTACATAACATACTTTTTAGTGAATTTTTATTTTAAAAAATTCACTAACAGAGAGGTATCGATGGTGAGACTTTGCAAACATTTTTTCAAATGAGCGCGAACTAGGATCCCTAGAATCCATATCCTGAGTCAGTTTCAATTTTTATATGTTTATATATATATATATATATATATATATATATATATATATATATATATATATATATATATATCCGATAACTCAAAAAATAATCAACCGATTTCGATGAAACTCGGCAAGTGTCTTTCTTTTATCAATGGCTTGGATGAGTTCGTTAGACAGGAAAATCGGACAGGATTTTTTGGGAAAATTTTGAGTTTTTTTTCGGAAAAAATCAGTATATATAGGTGAAGGGTAGTTTTGGGCATTTTGTATTTAAGGAATACACGCCAAATTTAACACAAAAAATAAAAATTACATTGTCTTATAAGCGTACTAATTTTTAAAAGAATCGATTTACTAACAAAATAATGCTCAAAATTGAATCATAACTTCCACAAAGCTGTGGTAATCTATTCTCCTCAGAAAGCCACTCTAATGAAATGAATTTAGGGTCTATGACTTGACTCCAAAAAAAATTCGTATTTCAGTATCCATAAACTCTGAGACGTTATATCAAACTCGAGTTTTAACGAAAAAATGTCAGTTTTCACCAAATTCACCCCTAATTTATCACCTACCCTATGAAGTGATCTTATCCAAAAACTATTTGAAGCGTTCCTTTGTCGGGTGCTAATTGGATACCAAACTTAAAGATGATATCTCAATTCGTTCGAAAGTTATGGAGCTTATTAACATACAGACGTACAGGCCGACATACCGACCTACCGACAGACAAAAAAATTTTAGTTCCAGAATCGGGTTTTCTATACGTTTTGAGAGTTTTTACGTCGTTTTAGCAAAAAAATTCGAAATTTTTGTCACCTATATTGCACCCACACACATTTAAAACCTAATTTAATTTCAGCGCAGAATATCAGACCTTTGATAAAATTAAAAGTTTTCTAATAACAAACCCCAAAACGTTATATTACTCGAGTTTTAACGAAAAAAATGTAAATTTTCAACATATCATCCCCCATTCATACCCTAACCCCTGTAGCGATTTTACCCAAAAACAATCTGAACCGTTCGTTTGACGGGTGCTTACTGTATACCAATTTGAAGACCATATCTCAATTCGAAAAGTTATCGTGGGTACAACCAAACAGAAATACAAACCGACAGACCCACAGACCGACAGACTGACAGAAAAAAATCATTTTCTAATCATGTTTTCTATATGTTTTGACCCTTTCTGTGACGTTTAAACGACAAAAGAAATTTTGTAAATTTTTTGTCACCGATACCACACGTATTGACGATGTGTAAGTAATTCCTGTGATTCATGCATCGAGGCTGATTAGATCCATGAAGAAGGGGAAAAAGATCCACCAGGACGAAGAGAATTTTTTCCCCGTCACCCAAGAACACGGGGGGTTCTCCTTCCCCTTGTGCATGCCTACACTTATGAAAGTTTTCTAATAAGCAAACCCTAAAACGTTATATTACTCGAGTTTTAACGAAAAAATGTCAATTTTCACCATATCATCCCCCATTTATCCCCTAACCCCTGAAGATATTTTACTCAAAAACAATCCGAACCGTTCGTTTGTCGGGCGCTAACTGTATACCAAATTTGAACATGATATTTTAATTCGTTCTAAAGTTATAGTGGCTATAGACCGACAGACCAACAGACTAACATACTGACCGATCGACAGACCGACACACACACAAAAAATGGTCGTTCTCAAATCATGTTTTCTATATGGTTTGACAGTTTCTACGACCTTTAAGCTAAAAAATTTTTTTTTTTGAAATTATTGCCGGCGATGCCATCCTTCCACACGTATTGACGATGTGGCAGTGAAATTATTAAATAAAATTGATTGTAATAAAAAAAATAGTGCTGCAAATTGAATCATAACTTCCACATAACTGTGATAATCTACTCTCCTCAGAAGGACATTTACATGAAATGAATTTGGGGCCCATGACTTGGTCACAACGAAAATATCCCGATTGATGTACCCATAAACGTCCGAAACGTTATATTACTCGAGCTGTCAAATGTCAATTTTCTCCAAATCACCCCCATTTACCCCTCACCACCAGAAGAGAGCTTACCCAAAAACAATTCGAAGCGTTCCTTGGTCGGGTGCTAACTAGATACCAATTCTGAAGATGATATCTCCATTCGTTCGAACGTTGTTGCGTCTACTAACGGACAGACGTACAGGCTGACGGACCGACCGACCGACATCCCGTCAGATTAAAAAAATTCGTGACAAAATCAAGTTATCTATATGTGACTTTTTATGCCGTTTTAGAATTTTTTTTTCTAAATTTCTGTCACCGATATTCCACCCCCACACATTTAACCCTCAATTTAATTTCAGCACAGAATATCAGAATGTTTGATGACATTTAAAAAACCCTAAAACGCTATGTTACTCGAGTTTTAATGAAAAAATGTCAATTTTCTCCATATCATCCACCATTCATCCCATACCTCCTGGAGAGATTTTACCCAAACACAATTCGAAACTTTCGTTTGTCGGGTGTTAACGAATTTGAAGACGATATTTCAATTCTTTCTAAAGTTATCGTGGCTACAAACAGACACATCGACAGACACAAAAAAATTCGTTCCCAAATCGCGTTTTCTATATGTTTTGACACTTTTACGAGGTTTAAGGTTTAAGGGAAATTTTGAAATTTTTGTCGCCGATACCATGCTTCCACACGTATTGACGATGTGGAAGTAATTATTAAATAAAATTGATTGTAATAAAAAAAATCAAGAACCTGCAACTCCCGTACTTTTTAGAGCCTTAGAAACATGTTATGGAAAGTTGTGGTATTTATTGTTCGAGTAGAGTCACCTTCACAGTTTCTTCCTCATCACTTCCGAATACGATGTATTAGTGAATTTTCGTAGAAAAAATTCACTAATCCCGACTTTTGAATTTTGAACTTTTTTTTGCAAATGAGCGCGAACTAGGACCCCTAGAACCCATATCCGGGGTCAGTTTCAATTTATATATTGTATATATTGTATTGTAAACCGGTGCTATTGTTTTGGCATTATCGAAGTCTATTATTGCCCCATTATCTGCCTCAACAAATGCCGGTGACCCTCTTAATCCTCCTCATCCTCTAAGTACCGTGACCGATGCCCCCCACTTAATTGACGGTGACCCCACTACTTTCACTGATAACGAAGCAGGTAGACGGAACGACATATATAAGGCAAGACTTGCAACGAACTGCCAGATCCATCTGAGGCCTAGGGTTGAACACACTGAGACCTCACAGACGATCTCCGGCGAGATTTGGAGAGTAGGCAGATTGAGGCCCCGTAATAGAGCTACCACAACCCAACCCACCTTTGTCCACCGCCCTAAGGAGTAGGCAGATTGAGGCCTTAGAGTGTTCTTACATATTTCCTTTACCCACCTTTGTCCACCACTCTAAGGAGTAGCCAGATTGAGGCCTTAGAGTGTCCTTACATATTTCCTTTACCCACCTTTGTCCACAACTCTAAGGAATAGGTAGATTGAGGCCTTAGAGTGTCCTTACATATTCCCTTTACCCACCTTTGTTCACCACTCTAAGGAGTAGGCAGATTGAGGCCTTAGAGTGTCCTTACATATTTCTTTTACCTCTTGAAAATGGCTCCAAAACAGGAGCCGAAACGTCGAGTTTTCATAAATTCTGGACGCGGTTCAACCCGAGAATCAATTATGTCTCATATATATATATATATATATATATATATATATATATATATATATATATATATATATATATATATATATATATATATATATATATATATATATATATATATATATCACACCGATAACTCAAAAAGTAATGGGCCGATTTTGATAAAATTTGGCACGTACCTTCCTTTTGTTAATTGCTTGGATAATTTCGTTAGTCAGTAAAATCTGACGAGGTTTTCCGGAAAAATTTTGAGTTTTCATTCGAAAAAAAATTTATCTCAAAAAATAAAAAACTCTGGACGCAGCAAGTGCGTTATGGTAGTGAATTTTCATAAAAATGTTTTTATTGCAAATATGTGTGTTTTCTTTTTAAGAGAGCAGGCATCAATTTTGGTTACCAGTATAACCTATATAGTAAAAGCAATGTGCCATGTTTCATAAAAATAACTTTATTGTGTGAAAATGTACCAAGATTTCCAAAAGTAGACTTAAAGTGTTCCCGGAAAAACTCGTTTCTTGGTCAACCTTATAGGTTAATAGCAAATTGGGCTATTCAAATATGAAGCATTTGATCAAAGTTCGCTACCATAACGCACTTGCTGCATCCAGAATTTCTTTTCTTACAAACATGCATTATATTTCGATGGAAAATGCAATAACATAAGGCGTGTTTAATTAAAAAAAACAAAATTTGTATCACCAATGACTTATGGGCCATCCTGTGATTGTAGAAATATTTTTTTTAAATGTAGCTCAAGACACCCTATAATTAATATATACAAATTTTTTTCAAATCTTGTATAATAACGGATATATTGAGCTTTATTGATTTTTTACGAAAATTCGACAAAAATTATATACCATTAAACGATAAACTCTATAGCTAAGGCTACTGCCAAGCATCAGGGAAAGCGTCTATTTCAAATGAATTTTCTGGAAACATTTTAGTAAAATGAAGGACAATGACGGTTGAAACTAAGACTTCAGTGTTTGTAAAACATCCTTCTTGAGACATTTGATTTCCATAGCCCGTATTAGTTTCAAGTTATTTGCCAAAATGTTGCCGATTTTGACGTTTTAAGTCGCAACTTTGACGTTTTGAGGAAAACCCCAATTTATTTTTCTTTAAATGCCTATAACTTTTTTGTCTTTTGACATACAGAGCTAAATTTTGGTAGGTGACTTACATATAAGGACCTAAACCCGCGTACCAAATTTGGTTGCCCTTACTTTGTTAATTCGGGAGATATAAATTTTTTTTGAAAGAAAACACAAAATTTTCCGGGAAAACCTGGGCAGATTTTCCTGGATAACGAACTTATCCAAGCCATTTGCAAAAGGAATTTATTCACCAAATTTAATCAAAATCGGCCTATTATTTTTTGAGTTATCGGTGTGATACATATATATATATAAATATATATATATATATATATATATATATATATATATATATATATATATATATATATATATATATATATATATATATATATATATATATATATATATAAACATATAAAAATTCAAACTGACCCCGGATATGTGTTCTGGGGGGCCTAATTAGCGCTCATTTGAAGAAATTTTTTCAAAATTCAAAAGTCGAGATCTCCTCATTAGTGAATTTTTTTAAGAAAATTCACTAAAAAGATCTGATACCCAAATTTCATAGGTAGGTTTATGATATAAAAAGTAAACCATACACCAAAATTTAGATTTCTATGTTACAAGAAAAAAAGTTATAGTAAAATATTTTTTGCCAGAGATCATTTCTATGAACGCACTTGCAGCGTCCAGGCTTTTTTTATTTTGGCTAGGTTTGTTTCTGTGCAAAAGAGAATAGAGTATGTGAGTCTCAGGTTTCGATTAAGTTTGCTACAGAAATACTAAACCCCTAAATAATTTTAATGCTCCGAATATTTGCCAACATTTATATTGATGAGATTAACGATTTATTTAGGATGAACATTTTTAATGCCACACCTTGTATATCTTTCTACAACAGCACCAACGAAAAGCGTGTTATAACCTGTAATATAAATATTTCTATCTGGATGGCGAAAGTTTCAAGTTTACGTATACATGGAGATTCGGATGGAAGAAAGTTTGATGAAAAACTGTATTTATGGGTCCAGTGTGTGTTCCCATGAATGCCGGAATTGTTCACAGCGCAATGGCCCATAACATTCGCATACATTACAATCCATGTTTGTATTGTTTCCTCTCATGTAATTTTATACTTGTCATAAAATACATTTCATAAAGTACGAAACATATAAATCTGACGTTTTATCAGGCATGTAGAGAGAGCTTACTGGAAGGAGTCTCAGTTATGTACTGGGTAAAACGTTACTACTACAAAGTACACTTGGACAACCCAAATCACCACAACACATCTTTATTCTTTGTCATCCTCTGACGACTCTAACTTTGGTAGTGAAACGTTCGTCAGGTCTCTAAAAAGATTTGTTCTTGGGGAACAAGTGTACTTATCAGTGCTCATCACAGGTTACAATCTTCACTTAGTGTAAACGTTGCTATATAACGTCCAGTATCATAGAGGTCCGGATTTTATGTACACTTGGATTCAACCACATACTTGTTCTGGCATATATATATATATATATATATATATATATATATATATATATATATATATATATATATATATATATATATATATATATATATGTATATATATATATAGATATATATATATATATATATATATATATATATATATATATATATATATATATATATATATATACAGGGTCGCTGATAAGTCTGGAAACGGTCGATTATCCGGGAAAATATACAAGGTGTCGAAAAAAGTTTTATACAAAAGTTTTTGGGTTCTTCAATGTCTACTAGGCGGTGATAATTTCATTTATACAGGGTTGGTCATACAGGCGTGGCACACCAATATATTTTTTTTTAATGGAACACCCTATATATTATTCGATATTTCAATCCTTCTCTTAATTTTGAGCAACATTTATCAGAAGCATGATGTACATAAACTCAATCGTTTCCGGGTAAAAAAATAAATAAAAATAAACGCTATTGTTTTTAAAATCTATTGGATGAAGAACAAAAATAAATGAAAAGTAGAATATCTCTTGAAAACAATCTGTAAGATGTTCAAAGTGTTCTCCATTGACCTCCTGACAATAATGAATTCGCTTAACAAAACATTGCACTGCATTTACAAGAGCGTTTTGAGGAATGTTATTAATTTCATGCACAATCCTTGCTTGCAACTCTTCAATATTCTGCGGTCTATTTTGGTAAATTAAATTTTTTACATGACCCCACAAAAAAAGTCAAGCGGCGTCATGTCGGGAGACCTAGCTGGCCATTCAATAGTTCCCCTGCGCCCTATCCATCTGCCAGGAAAGGTTTGATTCAGATATTCCCTTACCTCAATTCCAAAATGAGGGGGTGCCCCATCCTGCTGAAACCATATTTCTTCCGCTGGTAGATTTGGGTCGTTATTGTTCGGAAATAATCGACTAACGTCTGGAACAATTGATTCTTGCAAAAGTGTCAAATATCGAGCAGAGTTCAAATTACCGTGTATAAAATAAGGTCCTATGATATGTCCACCAATAATAGCACACCAAACATTTACTTTTTGCGGTCTTTGGGTGTGAATTTTTTCCATCCAATGTGGGTTTTCGTCTGACCAGTACCTACAGTTGTGTCGGTTGACTTGTCCATTCAAACAAAATGTAGATTCGTCGGAAAACAAAATGTGGTTGGCAAAGTTAAAATTTTGGCGTAACTTCTCCATAATAAGTTCACAGAACTCGCTTCTGCGATCAAAATCGTCTTCACTCAGTTCTTGCAATAAATGAATTTTATATGGACGGAACTTTTCCCGCTTCGTAATCTTTTGAATTGAATATCGACTCATATTGTGATTTAAAGCCAATTGCTGTGCCGAAGTTTTCGGATTTTCCACCACATCCAATATTACATTCAAAGAATTTTCTTCATTTGTAACGGTTACTGGCCTTCCAGTTCTAGGTTTATCCTTGATACCGCCAGTTTCGTGAAAACGATGCAAAGTTTTCGAAACTGTGGATTTGGAGATCGATTCCCGCTCAGGATGCAACTCATTGAACACAATCACCACTTGCGCAAAACTTCGTGTTCTATCACCGTACCCTATCATCATTAAAATTTCGATACGTTCGGTTTCACTTAAACTTGCCATTTTGCACAAAAACTGTTGACACTAAATTACTAATGTTTCAAAACTGTTGACACTGAATGAATGTTTGACATTCGTTGTCCTGGAAACATTTTAAAACAAAAGAATAATACTGCGTTTCTTATGGGCATCTTATCTTATCTTGGGATTCCAAACAATGTTAAAAACATCGCAACCGGTTCTTTTCACACTCACAGATTGTTTTCAAGAGATATTCTACTTTTCATTTATTTTTGTTCTTCATCCAATAGATTTTAAAAACAATAGCGTTTATTTTTATTTATTTTTTACCCGGAAACGATTGAGTTTATGTACATCATGCTTCTGATAAATGTTGCTCAAAATTAAGAGAAGGATTGAAATATCGAATAATATATAGGGTGTTCCATTAAAAAAAAATTAATATTGGTGTGCCACGCCTGTATGACCAACCCTGTATAAATAAAATTATCACCGCCTAGTAGACATTGAAGAACCCAAAAACTTTTGTATAAAACTTTTTTCGACACCTTGTATATTTTCCCGGATAATCGACCGTTTCCAGACTTATCAGCGACCCTGTATATATATATATATATATATATATATATATATATATATATATATATATATATATATATATATATACAGACTGGCGCATTAAAAACGAAAAACCCAATTTGGTCCATAATTTTTTAAGAAACGCTAAAACACGTCAATATTAATATTAAGGGGGACATGTTTTGACATAAAACTCAACTATGTCACATCAACCCCTTAAGGATTGTGAAAACAACCCTTATATTTTAAATAAAGAACATGGGTCGAGTATTACATCATTTGAAAGCTCTTTCTTTTCTAAATTCAGCACACTAATTTTTTTGGAAGTCTTATCAACTCGTTCAAAAATTATTCACAGTTGGAGTTGCAAGAACGTATTTCATTCATTGTGATAAGAAATGCACTAATTAGTCAATTTTAAACTAAAAAACAAAACCAAACGTTTAAAAACGTTTATTCAGTTAAGTAAGTGTTCACATTGTTGACCACCAGCTTCCATACAAAAGTACAAATTTTGTTTAAAACGAGCTCTGACATTCTGGAGCATTTGTGGAGTTATTAGACGGCATTCTTCAACAATGCGTCGTCGTAATTGTTCCAGAGACTCCGGTTCTGTTGCGTAAATTCTGTTCTTTAAATGGCCCCATAGAAATAAGTCTAAATGAGTTAAATCTGGTGATCTAGGAGCCACTCAATAGCACCCCTACGCCCAATCCATTGCTCTGGAAACTCTCTGTTCAAAAACTCCTTGCCATCAAGAAAAATTGGTCCTATTAAACGGTCTCCAAAAATGCCAGTCCAGACACTCAATTTCCTTGGAGTTTGAATGCGGACTTCGTGAAAAATTCTTGGATTATTATCTGCCCAATAACGACAATTATGATGATTGACTGTAGAGATTAATAAAAACGTACACTCGTCTGAAAAACAGATATTGAACAGAGAGTTCCCGTTATCAGCTATTCGTGCAGTCATAACTTCACAAAACTCCAGCCGCCGATCAAAATCATCTTCATTCAGTTGTTGTACAAGATGAATTTTATACGGGTGAAATTTATAATGCTTTAATATTCGCTGAATAGTTCTTCTTTTGATGTTTGAAGCAGTGGCCAATTTTATCGTGCTTAAAGTTGGGTCTGGAGCAATTTGTCCTAAAACTTCAATCTGAGTAGTCTCATTTCTAACCGGAAATTCACGTTCAGGATCCCGTTTGTTGTTGGCTACTGAACCACTTTGTCGAAACTTTGCAACTAACTCCAAAATGTATTTTCTGTTAACATGTCTGTTCGGATGTCGTTCATTAAACAAATTTGCGGTACGGTTGGCACAGTCATCGTTTTTTAAAAAAAGAGTAATTATTTCAACTCTTTCTTCTACAGAATACACCATTGTGAAATTAATTTTCGGTAGTACTATCAAGTATCAAACCGACCGATAAACTGAAATAATAAACCGCATTTCTCTCATTCTGATAAGAAATGTTCTGATAGTCGATTTTTTGTCTACAAACCAACAAAACATTGACTATCAGCACATTTCTTATCGGAATGAGTAAAATGCGTTTTTGCATTTTCAACTGTGAATAATTTTTAAACGAGTTGATAAAACTTCCAAAAAAATTAGTGTCCTGAATTCAGATAAGAAAGAGTTTTCAAGTGATGTAACACTCGATTCATGTTTCCTATTTAAAATATAAGGGTGGTTATCACCACCCTTAAGGGGTTGATGTGACAAAGTTGAGTTTTATGTCAAAATATGTCCCCGTCAATATTAAAATTGACGTGCTACAGCGTTTCTTAAAAAAATCTCTGGACCCAAATCGGTCTGTTTCGTTTTCAGTGCACCACCCTATATATATATATATATATATATATATATATATATATATATATATATATATATATATATATATATAATGTGTTGATTAACACAGCCTAGATTCTGTAGACTACTTGGATTGTGTTTTGTGATTATGGGTATAATCGATAAGCTAATATATATATATATATATATATATATATATATATATATATATATATATATATATATATATATAAATCAAAAAATAATTAACCGATTTGGATGAAACTCGGCAAATATCTTTTTTTTATTAATGGCTTGTATGAGTTCGTTAGTCAGGAAAATCGGAAAAGGTTTTTCTGGTTTTCGAGTTTTCTTAAAAAAAAATTTTTTTTTCGACGAAAGTTAAAAAGCTATTTTAAAGAAATTTGGTTGGTATATTGCTTTGTGAAAGACCTTACTACATACCAAAACTGAACTTTCAAAGCTTATGTTATATGGAGTTATTCAAATTTTAAGTATTTAGTGAAAATTCACTAACGCACTTGCACAAAATTCACAAATGAAGAGTACCCGACTTTTGAATTTTGAAAAGATTTCTTCAAATGAGCGCCAATTGGCC
Source organism: Tillus elongatus (assembly GCA_964006375.1). Classification (NCBI taxonomy): domain Eukaryota; kingdom Metazoa; phylum Arthropoda; class Insecta; order Coleoptera; family Cleridae; genus Tillus; species Tillus elongatus. Next base: position 110,922,251 of record OZ023268.1, read on the forward strand.
GCCCTAGAACACATATCCGGGGTCAGTTTCGACCTGACCCCGGATATGGGGTTTTGCAAAGTCTCACAATCGATGCCTCTCTATTAGTGAATTTTTGTAAATAAAATTCCCTAAAAATGCTCGCTGACATGGTTACTTTATCTAACTTGTTATTTTCTAAGAGCCTCATTTTATATAAGAATCCATTATGGTGAAGTAAACCCTGATGCTTCAAAATCGAATAGTTTATGCTAGTAATCAAATTTGGTGCCTGCTTTCTTAAAAAAACACACATATTTGGTATTAAAACAATTTAATGAAAATTTACTACCATAACGCACTTGCTGCGTCCAGACTTTTTAAAATAGTAAAGTCACGATCTCCCCATTCCTAGTTCGGACTCATTTAAACTCGTGATATCTTCATTAGTAAACCTTTCCGACGAAAATTCAGTAAAAGCCTAAACGTCCCTCACAAATCGTCTAGTATTCAGAAAATAAACTAATAATATTTTTTGCAAAACTTTTTACCTAACCAGTTTGAATACGTATAATTTCGGCGTCCACTTCAAATCACTCACTTCGTAAAACCTATTACCGTCTTAGCCTAACACCCAATAGAGCTTATCGATTATACCTAGTAATCACAAAACACAATCCAAGTAGTCTACGGAATCTAGGCTGTGTTAATCAACACTCTCGACCTAATTTCACCGTTTACTGGTTTTAGATAGTTTTTAGAGTGATTTGTATTACTTAACGCTGGCTCGCTCATAGAGCAGGGAGTTGTGTATACATTCTCACTTCATATTGTGGAACAATGGTTCTATAGAACAAAAGGCAGTGTTTCACATTTCTCATCTACAAATCTACCAGTTGACGTAGATGTGCGCCACTACTAAGTTCATCCTGTGTGATATTAATAACACTTGATATAAATCAACAGTTACTCAAATTTGCTAGAAGAGTCTAGAGGTTCAAGCATGGTAGCGAAAACGATCTGGTTTTGTGTTAAGCTCTCATTTGATTACAAATTGATAGTCATATTTGTTTTTAGCGAATTTTCTTACAAAAGTCGCTTCTAGAGAGATAACCACGGTAATCCTGTATGTAGACACCTCACTTGTAAACAAACAATTCGGGTAGAATTCGGGCGTAAATCGTCCAGCACATCTTCAAATAAAATTTAAAAAATGTGCCATTAGAAGTACGATATGATAAATGTGCACATTTGCCAGAACGTTGTAGTTCACTAAGATGTGTTAACTGTAGCACTTCCACAGAACCATATGGAAATGTTCCATTTGTAATGTGGGACTCTGTCTTAACAAGGACCGGAATTATTTCACCGCGTACCACTCTAAGTGAGCAGGTGCCCAGTGGTTACTAACGGCAACCATATCCTGCAGGACAATTGACGTTTCAAACAAATAAGTGTGTCATTTACTTTACATTAAATAAGTAGAATAAATATGTTTTTATAAGCAAAACAGATTTTTTCAAAAAGAAATTAATTATAATAATAATAACATGGGGAACACTGAACATTTAAATGTTCAAGACATGCTCAATTTAAACGCTTGAGAAAAAATGTTTCTTTTTGAGTAGCTGTAAATTTCAGAATAAAGGATTTAAGTTTTGTTGACAGTCATGACATTTCCAGCATGTGTAGCGGCCTATGACTTTCGTATCCAAATTCTTAGTACCATCAAAGAGAAAAAAACATGCTCTATGTATTTCCGTCGAAAAATGATGGGGTTGCTATTTGAAAAAAAATCAACAAACGGTGGCTGAAATGGTGAGGGGTGAATATTACAAACTAATACCACAAGGTGTGAAACAAAAAAATGTGTCGGAGCTTTTTTCATAAAAAAAACATTTCTCTTCGAATTATGATTTTTATTCCACAACTGCAGTCCACACACTATATATACAGGGTGGCGCATTGAAAACGAAACAGACCGATTTGCGTCCAGAATTTTTTTTTAAGAAACGCTGAAACACGTTAATTTTAATATTGAGGGGGACATTTTTTGACATAAAACTCAACTTTGTTACTTCAACCCCTTAAGGGTGGTGATAACAACCCTTACATTTTAAATAGGGAACATGGGTCGAGTGTTACATCATTTGAAAGCTCTTTCTTTTCTGAAATCAGCACACAAATTTTTTGGACGTTTTATCAACTCGTTTAAAAATTATTCACAGTTGGATTTGCAAGAACGTATTTCTTTCATTGTGATAAGAAATGCACTAATTAGTCAAATTTTCGTTAAAAAAAACTAAAAAACAAAACCAAACGTTCAAGAATGTTTATTCAGTTAAGCAAGTGTTCAAATTGTTGACCACCAGCTTCCATACAAAAGTACAAATTTTGTTCAAAATGAGCTCTGACATTCTGGAGCATTTGTGGAGTTATTAGACGGCATTCCTCAACAATGCGTCGTCATAATTCTTCCAGAGACTCCGGCTCTGTTGCGAAAATTCTACTCTTTAAATGGCCCCATAGAAAGAAGTCTAATAGAGTTCAATCCGGTGATCTAGGGAGCCACTCAATAGCACCTCTACGCCCAATCCATTGCTCTGGAAACTCTCTGTTCAAAAACTCCCTAACACGTTGTGAAAAATGTGGAGAAGCTCCATCTTGTTGCAACACTAAATGATTTTCTGGATAGCGATCATCATTTTCAACAATGTCAATTAGTAGAGGGTAAACGATATCCTCTAGTAACCTTAAATACGTTTCGCCACTCAAATTGTCATCCAGAAAAATTATTCCGATTAAACTGTCTCCAAAAATGCCAGTCCAGACATTCAATTTCTGTGGAGTTTGAGTGTGGACTTCGTGAAAATTTCTTGGATTATTATCTGCCCAATAACGACAGTTATGACTGCAGAGTTTAATAAAAACGTACACTCGTCTGAAAAAAAAATTGAACACAAAGTTCCCGTTATCAGCTATTCGTGCAGTCATAACTACACAAAACTCCAGCCGCCGATCAAAATCATCTTCAGTCAGTTGTTGTACAAGATGAATTTTATACGGGTGAAATTTATGATGCTTCAATATTCGCTGAATAGTTCTTCTTTTGATGTTTGAAACAGTGGCCAATTTTCTCGTGCTCAAAGTTGGGTCTGCAGCAATTTGTCCTAAAACTTCGATCTCAGTAGTCTCATTTCTAACCGGAAATTCACGTTCAGGATCCCGTTTTTTGTTGGCTATTGAACCACTTTGTCGAAACTTTGCTACTAACTCCAAAATGTATTTTCTGTTAACATGTCTGTTCGGATGTGGTTCATCAAACAAATTTGCGGTACGGTTGGCACAGTCATCGTTTTTGAAAAAAAGAGTAATTATTTCAACTCTTTCTTCTACAGGATACACCATTGTGAAATTAACTTTCGGTAGTACTATAAAGTATCAAACCGACCGATAAACTGAAATAATAAACCGCATTTCACTCATTCCGATAAGAAATGTTCTGATATTCAAGTTTTTGTTTACAAACCAACAAAACATTGACTATCAGCAGATTTCTAATCGGAATGAGTGAAATGCGTTTTTACATATTCAACTGTGAATAATTTTTTAAAGAGTTGATAAAACATCCAAAAAAATTAGTGTGCTGAATTCAGAAAAGAAAGAGCTTTCAAATGATGTAACACTCACCTCATGTTCCCTATTTAAAATATAAGGGTTGTTATCACCACCCTAAAGAGGTTGATGTGACAAAGTTGAGTTTTATGTCAAAACATATCCCCCTCAATATTAAAATTGACATTTTTTAGAGTTTCTTAAAAAAAATTCTCTGGACGCAAATCGGTCTGTGTCGTTCTCAATGCGCCACCCTATATATATATATATATATATATATATATATATATATATATATATATATATATATATATATAGTATGTTGAGTCCTAAATGTGTAGCTTATTACAAATTTCTTTTTGCTCTCATTGTATCAAATTCAATTAGTGTCTTGATTTTTTTAGGAAACCCATATATTCTAGCATCCAAAAATCCAAATAATGGTGCCCACTTCTATAAAAACAATTTATATATGATAAAACAAAAAAGATTGACAATGCCTTTTCAATTTCGATTATTCATAAATATAAATTTAAAAGAAAGTCACTAACAAACGACCAAAACCAGATAACACTCAACTACAACGGTTACATTTCCGCAACTAGAGGAGAATTACATTTCAGGAACTATGTGCTTTGTAATTAGGTTTCGGTGAAAGCAAGAAAGATATGACAGTTTGTTAAACAAATATCTTTTACATTCACTGAAACAAACTAAGCAACTTTTAATTTTAGACCAACCATTGCTGTCTTGTGTTCATGAAATGGAAACTATGCTCTCCTTGATTTTTTATTTTAGGGATTGGTCTGAAAGATATAGAACATAGATAAGTTAATGAAATTGATATAGATCTCAAGTTTTTTAGACATACACAGTCCTACTTTCCTGATGGAGAACTGCCAATATCAAACCATAATTCAATTAATATATCAGTTGGTAAATGATTGATGGGATTCTAATAGCCTTGTTATGTTGAAAACTTTCTTTTAGTTAGTCTCATCAATATTATGATGAAGAGGCATAACTTAGTGAACGTGTTTATTAAAATATCACCATATGTATATAAAAATAAGAACAGAACACTAATAATAATATATATGCCAATCTAAGTCTGATACTTTTACACTGTTTCTCTGTGCCACGTGCCAAACCACTTCAAATTTAATAGATTGGCATTACATGCCCAGCAACAGAGACAAGGAAAATTTATAGATTAGTTTGGTTTGCCTGCTGTTTTCCGTTTAATTTGAGGAAGATTAAAATAATATATTACCTTTCCCGTTTTAAGAAATATTCTAAAATTTTACCGTTGATTTTGAAACCCATATACATTGTTGTTCCTACCCCTAACAGGCAGCAACTTCTGGGGCAATTCCATGATGTGCCGACTTCTGGACACCTGGGTCTCTCGAAGACATATCATCGTTTGGCTGAATATTATTATTGGCCTAAGATGATGAAAACTGTAAAAACTCATGTCCGTAACTGTCTTATTTGTGGTGCCCAGAAAGCTCCAAACGTAGCTAGAGCTGGATTGATGGGCAAATACAAAAATATAATATTCCCTTTTCAAATGATCTCCCTTGATTTTATGGGTGCCTTTCCAAGATCAAAGAAAGGAAATACACAACTTTTAGTAGTCACTGACTGGTTTTCAAAGTTTGTGCTCGTACGCCCAATGCCTAATGCTACCTCAGCTGCTGTCATTAAGTTTCTTGAGCAAAATATCTTTCTTGTCTTTGGTGTTCCGCAAATTATTGTCACTGACAATGCTTATATTTTCAGAAGTCTTCAGTTTTCCAATCTTATCTCTACTTATAAGTGTCACCATCGTTTTACCGCTGGTCATTTATCGCAAGCCAACCCCACTGAAAGAACAAATCGCACTATTTTAACAGCTATCTCTTCCTACATTAAGCTTGACCATCGGGAATCGGATGAAAATGTAGATAAGGTAGCATTAGCCATTAACACCGCCAGACATGACGTCACAGGTCACTCACCTGCTTTTCTAATGTTTGCTCGTAACGTCCCTATTGACGGTACTTTCTATGAATCAATTTCCAACGGCAATGGTATAGCTGATTCCATAATTGACTACTCTGAACGAGAGGTAGATATGAGTAACATTCCCACTATCTTCGAAGAACGCTAAAAAACGCCTTAAGAAAGCCTACCAAACAAATGAAAAATTCTATGACCTTCGAAAGCGTACTGACATATTCAGGGTAGATGACCTTGTTTGGAAGAGAACTTATTTGCGATCTGACGCCGCAAAGAAATTCGCAGCTAAGTTAGCTCCCAGATACACCCTTTGTAGGGTAACTGGGGTTGTCTCTGACCTAATATATGTACTCTCTGACCTTGAGGGTAACTGCCTTGGTAAGTGGCATTCTAAGGATCTAAAGCGACATTCCGGCATTCACTCCCCCACCTCCTATTATCAACGTTATTATGGACTTTGGTTGTGTTGCAAAGTCGACCGATACCTTTTTAATCAGGGTATACTACTTGTCTACTCGCTTATACCCCATTATGTAAAACCGCAGTATAAACTACCTGTAGGAGCGGACCTACCACTAAATTCCCTAATTTCTGCCATTTTACCTTATATTTGTAATCATATCTTAGCTGGCCTTACATTTACATTAGTCGTTGATTATATTACTATTTGCATTGCGTTGTTACTTCAAGTTTTATATTAACAATTTCTTTTTATGTTATTTTAGTGAATTTTCGTAGAAAAAATTCACTAATGGGGAGATCCCGACTTTTGAATTTTAAAAAAATTTGTGCAAATGAGCGCGAACTAGGACCCCTAGAACCCATATCCGGGGTCAGTTTCAATTTTTATATGTTTATATATATATATATATATATATATATATATATATATATATATATATATATATATATATATATATATATATATATATATATATATATATATATATATGTATCACACCGATAACTCAAAAAATAATGGGCCGATTTTGATAAAATTTGGCACATACCTTCCTTTTGTAAATGGCTTGGACAAGTTCGTTAGTCAGGAAAATCGGTCGAGGTTTTCCGGAAAATTTTTGAGTTTTCATTCGAAAAAAATTAATATCTCCGGAACTAACAAAGTAAGGGCAACCAAATTTGGTGCGCAGGTTCATATCATCATAGGTAATTCACCTACCAAAATTTAGCTCTGTATGTTGAAGGACAAAAAAGTTACAGGCATTTAAAGAATAATAAATTTGGGTTTTCCTCAAAACGTCAAAGTCATTAAAGCTCAATATATCCCTTATTATGCAAGTTACGATAAACAAATTGTATACATTATAATTATAGGGTGTCTTGAGCTATATATAATTAACTTTGCTTGGTGCAAAAAGGTCAAGAAGTATGAGTACCTAAAATTAATTTGAAGGTGTTATAATTTTTCTTTCACAAATGTCAAATTGCGGGCATACAGAAATCAAATAGTAATTTTCTTTGAGTTTGGTATAATATGCTTTTGTCCAAAGATACATTGAAATACATATAGACCGCATGCAACATGCAAGCAGCTTGTAAATTACGCTCAACAGGCTTGGCTTGAACGGTTAATAAACGTAAGTATGTCTACTTTTAGGCGGGAGACTCTACCTACCTATTTAAAATATACAATATGAGAAATAAGCTTTAAAGATGTTTAGCAAAAATAAAATATTGACCATCGAATCTGAGAAATCATAATTGACTGCCTTCTGCTTTATTGATGTAGCTAAGATTGTCGTTCTCATTGTGCGACCAGGTTTTGTACATTGTGAACAGCTTTGAGGCACATTGTATTGTAATACATTTAGGAAACAACATAAGTATTGCGTTTAGAACCGAAACAAAAAGTAAAAGTAAAAATGTTGGTACTGCTATTACAAGGTACGTTAGTTTTTTCCCGTTAATCATTGTGTTATCTACCGTTCTATTAACATTTTTATTGTCGGACCTCGATTAATGCTACAACATTTAACAATAACAATAAGAAATGTATTTTATTAGCTCGTATTTTAGACATCTTCATCCACAAATCCAATCGCCAACTGTCAACGTCAATCCCTCTTCCTCTTCCATAATTTCAACTTCTAAAGAAAGAACATTGTTGACTGTAGACTATCAACTCGGCTAATCCCACTCACTTCGTATAGTGGTGTTTAACCAATAAAGGCACTTATCGCACCAATGGAAGATTATAACACACATCAAATATTGTTTACATCAACATAATGTCCAACTGGGCCCTGTTTTCGTGGTTTAAATTAGGAAAAATTAAAAACTTAGCGTCAACAACGCTTTTTAGGTTATGATTTAAAAGTATACTAATTTCATATTTTACGCAAAATGGTGTTTTAAGTTGCTAAAACACAATTTTCATTTTTGACCATAGTCCAATCTTTATTTACAACATTTATGTTAATTGTTTAACATTATTATTTTTAACTTGTCTCTGTATATAAGCATTTTATAGCATAGCTTAGATTCTTTGTCTGCTTTGACATAGTGTATAGTTTGTCGAGAATGCATTAGTTTATTTGTTTGGTGTTTAACTGATAAAAACAATTATCGCAAAAACGGAGGTTTTTGACAATGTTGTATTAAATACATATGTGTTCCATTTTCACTGTTTCCATCATAATCATATCTAACTGGACACTGTTTCCGTGGCTTGAATTGAGGAATGTTTAAAAAACATCGTTTTTTATTTAGGTTGATTTAGTACTATACTGATTTTCTATTTTACACAAAATGGTGTTCTTTTAAGTAATTAACTCTCAAAATTTTAAATCTCAATTTTATTTTAATCTTAATTTTAATATATACCAGTCCAATCTTATTTGCATTATTAATATCCATTTTCTTTTCTTTTTTTCTTTTAAATATTTAAGGTTACTTGTAAAATGTAAAGAAAGCTACATATAAAGGAGCGCAAAATTAAAGCGCCTTCAAATTCAGGAGTGTCGTCTAACATTAAAGAGCAGTCAGGTCGCATGCACTAGCTTTATAACTTTTGGTTGTCTTGGACATAAACAAATAAATGTATTTTTTGTTTCGTATTTTGCATATTTAGAAAATCTTCGAGTTCAACAGGCGCTAACGGTTGAATAGTTGTGTCAAAGAATGAGTTAAATACTCCCGCATAGTTCCTGCTGGAACTCAACTGTTGCCAATTTGTCAAAACGGAATAACAGACAAACATCACAAAACTGTGCTGGAAGTTAAAAGTAAGTTCATCAGTCTCCAACTGCTGAAATGTATCGGTTATTTGTTTGTGACATAGAGCGAAGTTATTAGTGAATTTTCGTAGAAAAAATTCACTAATGGGGAGATCCCGACTTTTGAATTTTGAAAAAATTTTTGCAAATGAGCGCGAACTAGGACCCCTAGAACCCATATCCGGGGTCAGTTTCAATTTTTATATGTTTATATATATATATATATATATATATATATATATATATATATATATATATATATATATATATATATATATATATATATATATATATATATATATATATATATATATATATATATATATATATATATATATATATATATATATATATATATGTATCACACCGATAACTCAAAAAATAATAGGCCGATTTTGATAAAATTTGACATATACCTTTCTTTTGTTAATAGCTTGGATAAGTTCGTTAGTCATCAGGAAAATCGGACAAGGTTTTCCGGGAAAATTTTGAGTTTTCATTCGAAAAAAATTCATATCTCAAAAAGTAATAAGCCGATTTTAATAAAATTTGGCACGTACCTTCCTTTTGTAAATGGCTTTGACATGTTTGTTAGTCAGAAAAATCGGACGAGGTTTTCCGGGAAAATTTTGAGTTTTCATTCTAAAAAAATTCATATCTCAAAAAGTAATAAGCCGATTTTAATAAAATTTGACACATACCTTACTTTTGTAAATGGCTTTGACATGTTTGTTAGTCAAGAAAATCGGTCGAGATTTTCCGGGAAAATTTTGAGTTTTCATTTGAAAAAAATTCATATCTCAAAAAGTAATGAGCCGATTTTAATAAAATTTGACACGTACCTTCCTTTTGTAAATGGATTGGATAAGTTCGTTATTTAGAAAAATTGGACGAGGTTTTCCGGGAAAATTTTGAGTTTTCATTTGAAAATTTTTTTATCTTAAAAAATATAAAAGCTATGATAACCAAATTTGGTAGGTAGGTTTACGATATAAAAAGTAAACTATACACCAAAATTTAGATTTCTATGTTACAAGAAAAAAAAGTTATAATAAAATATTTTGTGCCAGATCATTTCTATGAAAATTCACTACCATAACGCACTTGCTGCGTCCAGACTTTTTGTATTATTACTTCCTTCTTTCGACTCACCTTGGGAATACCGGCATTGTGTCTGGCTACCAAACAAAATGTCTATCCGGTTGGATGGGATGTAACGTATTCACATCCGTTTTTAGTTAATTTCATTCCATGCCAATCTAAGTCGGATACTTTTACATTGTTTCTCTGTGCCACGTATCAAACCACTTCAAATTTAATAGCCTAGCAACATAGACAAGGAAAATTTATTGATTAGTTTGGTTTGCCGGCTGTTTTTCCGTTTAAATTGAGGAAGATTGAAATAATATATTACCTTTCCCGTCCTAAGAAATATCTGGAAATTTTACAGTTGATTTTGAAACCACTATACATTCTACAGGTAAGAGGCAAATTTAAGATATTATTTCACTTCTAAATTATTATTTTTTAGGGTTTTTCTCTTGGATCTAAATTGCCTTTCCAACATTGGCATTATAATTGGTTTGATGCTGTGATTCATGTGAATCTTACATTTTAGTGAGCTAAACTGGATTACAGAAGTTAATGTAAATGAACTATCTCCAAGTACCGTGAGTTCCTCAACCTAGTTATATAAAAAGTTCTTAAGTGCCAACCACAATATCCACCTTTTTTATTTGGAACAATGAACTAATTAATTGAGCAAAATTGGACTTAAATTATGTATATTTTATAAAGTGATTGGCTAGCCAAAAACTGCTTATTGGAACGTGTCTTACTACAATATATAAGACAATTTTTCTTTATTTGTATTTATATCCTTTACATTTTTATGTTATAAATAGTTAACTAATTTTATTTCACTTATTATATATTTTCAATCAACCCTTTTGGTAGTTTGAGCGTTACAAAACATTTAAGACTCACCTGGCGCCCTTTAATTGTCCCTTCCTCCCTAAACCTTTTTTTGTTTTATTAGTTTTTTTTTGTGACGAAGGTTTTTAAAGATAAGGATCAAATTTGAGGTATTATTTTTAATTACCGCCAAGGTAACAACTCAAAAATAAATCCGATTATCTTGGTCAAAAATGTTACAAGAGTTTAGGTTCATGAAAATGATCCACATCAGCAGTTGCATTTACTGTTGTTGAAATAATCTCTGTTAGCTGCTACACGAGCTAATAGCCATTTTTCTTGTTTAAAGGTGGCGTTTTATCTCATCAAGCAAACATATCTCGTGAAACCCAGACCACTGAGCAGAACACGTATCCATTTCACTAACTCGGAAAATTTATTAGTACGACCACAGCAGAAGATTTGTTAGGGTTACCACAGCTAAATTTGGTTCTTAAACAAACAAAGAGGAGAAAACCTTGTACTATAAAAATTTGTCTGTGAGCGATATATTTTTTTTACCTCCTAGTACCATGACGGGCGATGAATTACCTACATCTCTCGCTAGTCACCATCAATTCAGTTCTGTCGGGCTTCCGGTGTGATGTGTAACATGCTAAAGCAGTAATCACCAGAGAAGACATAGACCGGTTTCATCCTTATTAGCGCTTATCAGTATGTCATATTTACGCTGCAACAAGTCGACCTTAGGAGAGCCATTGTCATAGCATCTTGTGGAAAATAGCGTAAAAAATCAGGGATGGCACTCTAAGCTATTCCCTACTATATGATATGGCGATGTTTGCCTTAAGACCGACTTGTTGGAGCGTAGGTATTACATACTGATTAATCCTAGCAATGACGAAACCGGTCTATGTCTCCTCCGTCGATTACTGCTCAGCATGTTATACAAAAATCTACTGCTGCTTTAAGCGACATTACATTTGGACCACGCTATATAACTAAAGTCTAGGAACGACTAAGTAAATTAATTTTTTAACATAATCGCACTCAATTCTAATGTAATTTTTACAACAATGCTTTTATACTTTTATAGCTCCTAAATATAGTTTCCCCGACGTCTTCATATATAAATATACAGCTACCTTTACTTAATTTTCCCTCAAGTGTTGTTGTAGTGTAGGAGCGGTATGTATAGTCGGTTGGTGCCAAGTCTGGCATACAAGGTGGATGCTCTAATAGCTTGAAATTAGCGCCAGTGGTGGCAAATATTACGATTGTTACGTATTGTTTTCATGAAATAGTACCTCTTGTCTCAAATTCCAGCGACACTACGATTTTATGCGTTCGCAAAACTTAATTATTAAATTTGCATAGTACTAACCCTGATTTTACTGACGTATTACTTTATAGGTGTATTCTCGCTGTAATTTGTATACCGTAGTGACGAGCTCTAATTAGATCGAAACCGGTCTGCGGTTCTAATTATGGTGAGAATACAATTAGCCTAACATACATTGTCCCTTTATTAGGGAAGAAATGGGCCAGGGCTGACAATTTACAAAGTTGTTAGTTGGTTGTACATAGTCTCTATTTTATACCATTTTGTGTTATTTGGGGCTGTCGTGATAAAATACTACATGGTTGCTCACCGAGATGGCGACCCTGTCGTGACCTGACCTGACCAACCTCGGTTGATGTTAATGTTCCAGTATCTACTGAAAAGTGAAAGGAGAACCGTGCAACTGCAGTCATACATACAATATAATAGTGTAAATCAATTTGTTCGTTTTTCTGAATATATTATTTATTTGATTAATTGGTTTGGTGCTGGTTTTACCTACCTTAGGACGTCTCAAAACAATTATGGAGTTGTAGGTAAAACACTTTTTCAAGAATACTACTAAAAGCAGTCAAAATGGGGATTTGACGGTAATTATTGTACTTTTATGATGCTCGTTAATTATTTCGTAAAGAGACTGACGAATTTGCTCATGCAAGTCAAGTATCTTCTAGGCTACTGTACTTTTGTTCCCTCAGGGCTCGTCCGCGGCCTTGCCGCCCCGATAGCACCGCAACCCTTGGTTGATTGTGCATACCCTTAAGGCTACTGTACTACTGACCACTATTAACTATTTTAAGTTCTTTTATTTAAAATAAGTCTTTACAATCTTCTTCAAATAATTTACAAGATTTGTAAGAAGTAACATACATTTTAGCCTAACAATAAGAAAATAAACACAAAGAGAAACAGAGTTGGTTTTAAATCTCTTGTTGAGAAATTCATCCGTACAAATCCTATAAAAGAGGTACGAAAACACAATCCGCAAATAGATTACAAAGTAATGACTTTCTCCCTTGATTTAAGCTAAAAAATTACTGACGCTTCTAAAGTTTAGATCTGTTTTTTACACAGACATAAAATACATTTATTGAGAGCTACGGAAAACATATTGGTACACGTTGTACAATACTGAAACTCGCGTCAGTTACGTTCAGTCTTTGTCGTATACTGGTTTTATTTCATTTACAACTACATAAAACTTTTAAACACGTTTAGACTGTGACGGATATACGGTTAGCTTTTCAGTTTTTGATAAAAGGTTACCGAGATGTGTGAGTATTTGCATACGTTCTAGTTTTATAGATTATTTGTAGAAAAAGTTTCTTTTAATCACCTCTCTCTCTCTCTCTCTCTCTCTCTCTCTCTCTCTCTCTCTCTCTCTCTCTCTCTCTCTCTCTCTCTCTCTCTCTTTATATATATATATATATATATATATATATATATATATATATATATATATATATATATTTGTATGCAAAATTATTGAATTGATGGAACATTTTTTAAATGAAATTCGTCCAAAATAAAGTTTTAATAGATTTTCGTGCAAATAAGTTATTTTATTTTTAATTTTAATTACAGATTAGGTATATAATTCGAATTTTATGTATGCTTTTAGCAGAATGTTGTGTAAAAAATATTTAGCAAAATTTGATGCCTGCTTTCATATTTATATATTCACTGTAACGTGGTTTTAAAATGAAAATTTTAAAATGTGACTCGCGACTGAACTAAACGAGTTTAAAAGTTGTATGCGCTGCTAAAAACAGGAAATAAACAGCGTTAAACAAAAATTTAACGCCTGTGATACGAGCTTGGAAACAAAACGTGTAAATCAGCACAGGTGTCAATATAGGAAATGAATTTTGTATCAGCATTAACACCCTATCGAAATACCGGGATTGAAAAAGTTTTCTCATAGAAAAAGTTATTTTAGAGTTTATAATAGAAAATGTTTTATGTAAGCCGTCGGGTGGTCTTTTTTAGGCACCGATTTTTTGCCCTAACAAAAACTAAAGGTGTTAAATGTGTGTATTTTGTTATTATTCAGTGCTTTTAGTGAATTTTCTTTTTAAAAAATCACTAATGAGGAGATTCCGACTTTTGCATTTTTTAAAAATTTCTTAAAATCACCGCGAACTAGGCCCCCTAGAACCCATATCCAAGGTCAGTTTCAATTTTTATATGTTTAGATATATATATATATATATATATATATATATATATATATATATATATATATATATATATATATATATATATATATATATATATGTATGTATCACACCGATAACTCAAACAATAATGATCCTACTTTGATCAAATTTGGCACATACTTTGCTTTTGCATGTGGCTTGGATAAGTTCGTTAGTTAGGAAAATCTGCCCAGGTTTTCCAGGAAAATTGTGTGTTTTCTTTCGAAGAAAAAATATATCTCCGGAAATAACAAAGTAAGGGCAACCGATTTCAGTGAGCTGGTTTCTGTCATAAAGTGTATCCTGTGTACCCGAACTCAGATCTCTATCTTAAAAGACACAAAAGTTAGAGGTAAAATAAAGTTCAAACGTCAAAATTGATTGAGTACGAATGGGAGTGAAAAATACTACAAGGAATGACTGACAAGCTCCCAGATACGTATCTAAGTCGTTCTTTTCCTTGATTTCGTTATAATATGAGCAAAAAATCTATTGTAAATCGAAATGGTTTTGTGTAAATTTTAAAACACTGAACCGATGTATTACGAGATATAGCTGCTAGTAGACACATGTAGAGCATAGCCCAGTGGCCTAAGTCCCTCTACATCGGAGAATCAAATTCAATTGACTCCTGCATGACGAGTGTGAATCCTAGTTAGTGACTTTACGTTTTTCAATTTTTTTTTAGCCTCATTTCACTTTACCGTTATCTAAGCAGATTGTTGTTATTCGGATGAATTTTTTAGCGAGCTTTTGTATAAAAAACAATTAGACAAAGAGGAAAAAAAGTTTTAAGACTTAATTCAATTTGAATAGCATATCTGGTTGCCTGTTCTTTCCCTAACTTAGTGAAACCGTTCCATATTCTTTAAAAAAATTATGTAACGAGGAGATCCCAACTTTTGAATTTAGAAAAAAATTCTTCAAATGAGCGCGAACTAGGCACCATAGAACCCATATCCAGGGTCAGTTTCATTATATATATATATATATATATATATATATATATATATATATATATATATATATATATATATATATATACAGGGTCGCTGATAAGTCTGGAAACGGTCGATTATCCGGGAAAATATACAAGGTGTCGAAAAAAGTTTTATACAAAAGTTTTTGGGTTCTTCAATGTCTACTAGGCGGTGATAATTTTATTTATACAGGGTTGGTCATACAGGCGTGGCACACCAATATTTTTTTTTTAATGGAACACCCTATATATTATTCGATATTTCAATCCTTCTCTTAATTTTGAGCAACATTTATGAGAAGCATAATGTACCTAAACTCAATCGTTTCCGGGTAAAAAAATAAATAAAAATAAACGCTACTGTTTTTAAAATCTATTGGATGAAGAACAAAAATAAATGAAAAGTAGAATATCTCTTGAAAACAATCTGTGAGTGTGAAAAGAACCGGTTGCGATGTTTTTAACATTGTTTGGAATCCCAAGATAAGATAAGATGCCCATAAGAAACGCAGTATTATTATTTTGTTTTAAAATGTTTCCAGGACAACGAATGTCAAACATTCATTCAGTGTCAACAGTTTTGAAACATTAGTAATTTAGTGTCAACAGTTTTTGTGCAAAATGGCAAGTTTAAGTGAAACCGAACGTATCGAAATTTTAATGATGATAGGGTACGGTGATAGAACAAGAAGTTTTGCTCAAGTGGTGATTATGTTCAATGAGTTGTATCCTTAGCGGGAATCGATCTCCAAATCCACAGTTTCGAAAACTTTGCATCGTTTTCACGAAACTGGCGGTATCAAGGATAAACCTAGAACTGGAAGGCCAGTAACCGTTACAAATGAAGAAAATTCTTTGAACGTAATATTGGATGTGGTGGAAAATCCGAAAACTTCGGCACAGCAATTGGCTTTAAATCACAATATGAGTCGATATTCAATTCAAAAGATTACGAAGCGGGAAAAGTTCCGTCCATATAAAATTCATTTATTGCAAGAACTGAGTGAAGACGATTTTGATCGCAGAATCGAGTTCTGTGAACTTATTATGGAGAAGTTACGCCAAAATTTTAACTTTGCCAACCACATTTTGTTTTCCGACGAATCTACATTTTGTTTGAATGGACAAGTCAACCGACACAACTGTAGGTACTGGTCAGACGAAAACCCACATTGGATGGAACAAATTCACACCCAAAGACCGCAAAAAGTAAATGTTTGGTGTGCTATTATTGGTGGACATATCATAGGACCTTATTTTATACACGGTAATTTGAACTCTGCTCGATATTTGACACTTTTGCAAGAATCAATTGTTCCAGACGTAAGTCGATTATTTCCGAACAATAACGACCCAAATCTACCAGCGGAAGAAATATGGTTTCAGCAGGATGGGACACCCCCTCATTTTGGAATTGAGGTACGGGAATATCTGAATCAAACCTTTCCTGGCAGATGGATAGGGCGCAGGGGAACTATTGAATGGCCAGCTAGGTCTCCCGACATGACGCCGCTTGACTTTTTTTTGTGGGGTCATGTAAAAAATTTAATTTACCAAAATAGACCGCAGAATATTGAAGAGTTGCAAGCAAGGATTGTGCATGAAATTAATAACATTCCTCAAAACGCTCTTGTAAATGCCGTGCAATGTTTTGTTAAGCGAATTCATTATTGTCAGGAGGTCAATGGAGAACACTTTGAACATCTTATAAAATAGGATTCCAAACAATGTTAAAAACATCGCAACCGGTTCTTTTCACACTCACAGATTGTTTTCAAGAGATATTCTACTTTTCATTTATTTTTGTTCTTCATCCAATAGATTTTAAAAACAATAGCGTTTATTTTTATTTATTTTTTTACCCGGAAACGATTGAGTTTATGTACATCATGCTTCTGATAAATGTTGCTCAAAATTAAGAGAAGGATTGAAATATTGAATAATATATAGGGTGTTCCATTAAAAAAAATTAATATTGGTGTGCCACGCCTGTATGACCAACCCTGTATAAATGAAATTATCACCGTCTAGTAGACATTGAAGAACCCAAAAACTTTTGTATAAAACTTTTTTCGACACCTTGTATATTTTCCCGGATAATCGACCGTTTCCAGACTTATCAGCGACCCTGTATATATATATATATATATATATATATATATATATATATATATATATATATATATATATATATATATATATATATCACCCTAGGATAAGTAAAAAAAATCCGTATCTCTTTCAGGTTCTTTGCCTAAATATTACCAATTTTGACGTTTCAAATTGCGACTATTTACGTTTTGAGGAAAACCATAATTTTTTGTCTTTAAATGCCTTTAACTTTTTTGCCTTTAAACTTACAGACCTAAATGTTGCTAAATTGTTAACCCTTTATATATATATAATTGAAACTGACCCTGGATATGGGTTCTATGGGGCCTAGTTCGCGCTCATTTGAAGAATAATTTTTTTTAAATTCAAAAGTCGGGATCTCCTCGTTACATAATTTTTTTTAAGAATATGGAACGGTTTCACTAAGTTCGGGCAAGAACAGGCAACCAGATATGCTATTCAAATTGAATTAAGTCTTAAAACTTTTATCTCCTCTTTGTCTAATTGTTTTTTATACAAAAGCTCGCTAAAAAATTCATCCGAATAACAACAATCTGCTTAGATAACGGTAAAGTGAAATGAGACTAAAAAAATTTGATAAAAAGTAAAGTCACTAACTAGAATTAGAACTCGTCATGTGGGAGTCGATCATACGATGTACAGGGACCCAACCCACTGAGCTACGCACTACATGCATATACTAGCAGGTATATCCCATTGTTCAAGGTTTTACAATTTACACGAAATCATTTTGATTAACAATTGTTTTTTTGCTCATATTTTAAGGCAATCAAGGAAAGTAGCGACTTGGACACATATCTAGGAGCTTGTTAGCCATTTCTTGTAGTATTTTTCACTCACATTCTGATCAATAAATTTTGACGTTTTAACTTTCTTGAATCAGATTTAATTAATTAAAAATTAATTTACCTCTAAGTTTTTTGTCTTTTAAGATATAGATCTTAATTTTGGTACATAGGATACTCCTTATGACATAAACCAGAACACCAAATCTGGTTGCCACCAATTTGTTATTTCCAGAGATATAATTTTTTTTCTAAAGAAAACACAAAATTTTCCGGGAAAACCTAGGTCGATTTTCCTGCCTAACAAACTTGTCCAAGCCACCTACAAATGGAAGGCACATGTCATACTTGATCAAAATCGGAACGTTATTTTTTGAGTTATCGGTCGGATATATATATATATATATATATATATATATATATATATATATATATATATATATATATATATATATATATATATATATATATATATATATATATATATATATATATATATATATATATATATATATATATATATATATATATATATATATATATATATATATATATACAGGGTGGCGCACTGAAAACGAAACAGACCGATTTGCGTCCAGAGAAATTATTTTTTAAGAAATGCTGAAACACGTCAATTTTAATATTGAGGGGGACATGTTGTGACATAAAACTCAACTTTGTCACATCAATCCCTTAAGGGTGGTGATAACAACCCTTATTATTTTAAATAGGGAACATGGGTCAAGTGTTACATCATTGGAAAGTTATTTCTTTTCTGAATTCAGCACACTCATTTTTTTGGAAGTTTTTTCAACTCGTCTAAAAATTATTCACAGTTAGAGTTGCAAGAATGTATTTAATTTATTGTGATAAGAAATGCACTCATTAGTCAATTTTTCGTTAAAAAACAGATGAAATTTATGATGCTTCAGTATTCGCTGAATAGTTCTTCTTTTGATGTTTGAAACAGTGGTCAATTTTCCCGTGCTTAAAGTTGGGTCTGCAGCAATTTGTCCTAAAACTTCAATCTCAGTAGTCTCATTTCTAACCGGAAATTCACGTTCAGGGTCCCGTTTTTTGTTGGAGACTGAACCACTTTGTCGAAACTTTGCAACTAACTCCAAAATGTATTTTCTGTTAACATATCTGTTAGGATGTCGTTCATTAAACAAATTTGCGGTCAGTTGGCACAGTCATCGTTTTTGAAAAAAAGAGTAATTATTTCAACTCTTTCTTCTACAGAATTCACCATTGTGAAATTAGTTTTCGGTAGTACTATCAAGTATCAAACCGACCGATAAACTGAAATAATAGACCGCATTTCTTTCATTCCGATAAGAAATGGTCTGATAGTCAATTTTTTGTTTACAAACCAATAAAACTATCTCCCAGACTATCAGCAGATTTCCTATCGGAATGAGTGAAATGCGTTTTTGCATCGTCAACTGTAAATAATTTTTTAACGAGTTTATAAAACTTCTAAAAAAATTAGTGTGCTGAATTCAGAAAAGAAAGAGCTTTCAAATGATGTAACACTCGACCCATGTTCCCTATTTTAAATATAAGGCTTGTTAACATCACCCTTAATGGGTTGATGTAATAAAGTTGAGTTTTATGTCAAAACATGTCCCCCTTAATATTAAAATCGCCGTGTTTCAGTGTTTCTCAAAAAAAATTTTCTCTGTACGCAAATCGGTCTGTTTCGTTTTCAATGCGCCACCCTATATATATATAAATTGAAACTGACCCTGGACATAGGTTCTAGGGGACTTGTTCGCGGTCATTTGAAGAAATGTTTTCAAAATTCAAAAGTCGGGATCTCCTTGGTAGTGATTTTTTTAAAGAAAATTCACTAAAAATCAGTCAATCTGTGTATAGATGCATATGTAACAAAATTGGATCTAATATAATCAGCTTCCTAGATTTTCCTTACCTAACCACTATTACCCACATAGTCAGGATGATTGCATGTGAAACAAAATTGAATCTAATATAATCAGCTTCCTAGATTTTCCTTACCTAACCACTATTACCCACACAGTCAGGATGGTTGCAATCAGTATAATACTAAATTGTAATAACAATCAGTAGACCACAATATAGAACCACTACGCACCAACTCAGCATTCTGCTTTCTAAGCTGCAGAGGTACTTCAAGCCTTCTAGATATCATATTTCATTAACGGTATCAAATATGTCAGCGAAAGTCTTAGTGCGCTAACCGAAATACAAAGCCTCGTGGTTTATTTATTTAGCAAAAATTCATAGTGTTCCGCAATAATAACGGAAACTAAGCAAAATAGCACGGTTCTCTAATATATACACAAGGAAGTACGTTAGACTTAGGTGAACTTACAGCTATTAAACTGTCTCACAATGGGGATTTACGTAAGCTGCATATAGATATAAGTTGCAGGGAAAAATGGTAATTTATTGTGTGTACATTATAAAATGACAATGTGTATGTGTTAAACTTATTTGCAGGCCATTGTACTTATTTGACGAAGTCAATAAAGTACATGTTATTGGAGATTTTTTGTCCATGTTGGGTCAAAATAGTTTTGCGCATAGAATTTCGTTTCAAAGACATTGAACAATTGAATAACAACATATCTGTAAAACATCATTGTTCTAATCAAGCGAATCGTTTTATAAAATAGATGTGTAATGGTCTTCAAACAACTTAAAGACAAGCTGTGATTTTAGTGAATTTTTATTTAAAAAAATTCACTAACAGAGAGGTATCGATGGTGAGACTTTGCAAAATTCTTTTCAAATGAGCGCGAATTTGGGCCCCTAGAACCCATATCCGGGGTCAGTTTCGATTTTTGTATATTAATATATATATATATATATATATATATATATATATATATATATATATATATATATATATATATATATATATATATATATATATATATATATAGGGGAAAGGTCCCTAATTTGGACCGGATCTTAAATTGGACCATCACTTTCATATGAATATTAATTGTGCCAGGCGGCCTCTGTTGGCTGGTACTTGCAGCTAATACGTGGTTTAGTCGCAGCACGGAACGAGAGATCTGTACAGTTCGTGTAACTTGCGGAAACACATGTGTTATGTTTTTGTGCTGTCTGATACAATTTTGCTGTTATCTTCTGTAAGCTATAACTTTTTCACTGGTGAGTAACTTTTTCTTTTTCATAGGTGTACATTTCAAGCAAGTTTTTATCTGTTATATCGTTCAAGAATTTATTTGTTTTTCACAACAAACCCCTTTTAAAAGAGAAGTTTTCAAAGTAAGGTTATAGTTTCCTAAATTGAACCACCTACTAGTTCCTAAGTTGGACCGGTCCAAATTAAGCAACTCACTTTTTTCTAGGTGAATATGTCACAACGTGGGAAATACGGGAAGTGGGTGGAGGAAAATATGAGGGAAGCCTTAATAGCCCACCAAAGTGGTGTTATGGGTTTAAATGAAATAGCCAGAAAGTATCAAATACCAAAGGCAACTTTAAAACGCAGAATTGACAATAAGAACAAAAATGCTCATGGAAGTGAGAAAAAATTTGGACGTGCCGCAGATATTCCACCAGAAATAGAGGAAGACATAGTAAACCATGTACTACAGCTTGAAAGAAGTCTGTTTGGAATCACTCGTAGTGATTTGAGAAAACTCGCATATGATGTCGCAGAAGCAAATGGAATTCCTCATAGGTTCAAGAATGGACAAGCCGGCAAGAAGTGGTACTATTGTTTCATGTCTCGACACAAAGAGCTATCGCTCCGCCAACCGGAGGCAACTTCATCGGCGAGGGCTTTAGGGTTCAGCAAAGAAAAAGTTGAAGCTTTCTTTGATTGCCTCACTGCTCTTTACGATGAACATAACTTCAGTCCATCTGAGATGTATAATGTTGATGAGACCGGTCTTTCTACAGTCCAGAGACCACAAAAAATAATTGGACAGAAGGGTAAGCATCAAATAGGATCTCTTACAAGCGGGGAGCGTGGAGTAAATACGACATGTGTTTGCTGCATTAATGCTGCTGGTATGTACGTCCCTCCGATGCTTATATTTAAGCGCATTAGATTCAAAGATGAACTCAAAGAAGGTGCACCTCCAGAAACAGAATTTGCTTGCTCAGAATCGGGCTGGATAACAAGTGAGTTATTCGTAAAATGGCTAAGGCATTTCATTAATTTTGCGAAGCCATCTAAAGATAAGAAGGTACTTTTAATAATGGATGGTCATACCACCCATACAAAAAATCTAGAAGCCATAACGTTAGCCAGGGAAAGTGGAATAATCATGTTGTCGCTACCAGCACACACCATCCACAGGTTGCAACCCTGTGACGTCTCATTCTTCAAGCCCCTTAGTTCGTATTACAACCAAGCAGCTGATAAATGGCTTCGTACGCACCCTAACCAAAATATTACGCAGTTTCAGGTGTCAAAATTACTTGGAGAAGCCTATGCCAAAGCTGCTTCAGTAGGAAACGCTGTAAGCGGTTTTGCGAAATGCGGCATATGGCCTTTAGATAGAAATGTGTTTGATGACAGTGAATTTGTTTGTCTTCCCAATGTGAATATGGATCCAACGAATGCGTCAGAGGACACCTCTTCAGCAAACGAAGTGACCCATCGTGCTCTCATTAACATCAACAATGTAACCCAACATGCATCCACATCTACAGACACTTCGGTAGGAGGAACATTAGAGGCAGAATGCTCCACGTCTTCTCTCCAAAAAAGAAAATCTGTGTCTGAGATATCTCCCCTGCCAATCTTAAAGCGAAAATCGCGCACACCTGCTTCTAGTTCTACCACAATAATAACTAGTAGCCCCTACAAGGATGACCTTGAAGAAAAACAACGTAAGAAAATGGCTCCTCCTAAAACCGCCAAAAAGGTTTTTTCTTCTTCAAAACCAGATTTCAAAGGCAAGTCTTCTGCGTCTAAATCATACAAGGGAAAGCGCCCTTTGCCACAGCATTCAACAAGCGAATCAGAATCCGAAGATGAAGATTGCCTTTGTATTATTTGTCTATCTCCATTTTCGCAATCCGATCCAGGAGAAGAGTGGATTCGCTGTATTTCGTGCAAAAAGTGGTCACACTTGAGGTGCACCAATGGCCGCAATACTGCTTTCTATGAATGTATAAACTGTGAGTCTGACAGTGACTGATTGTGTTATTTTATATACCTAATATTTTGTTATAATATGTTACTTAATCCATCTCAGAATCATATGTTCAGTTCTGAATGAAATGTTATTACCATTTTAATGAATGTTCTCTCCCTAAATAATGAAAAATAGACGTGGTCCAATTTAGGGGACCTGTGGTTCAAATTAGGAAACTAGTATCCTAAATTGGACCGATAGATCTATTTTGATTTGATTTTTTTTGCGCACCACCCGCACGGTTTTCTGCCTGTTTTATAAAATTTATCCATTTATAACACACAGGAGTACCCCTCCAAATTTTTTGTTTCCATTTGGTTCAAAAATTTCCATTTTATAGAGATTCTTTCTTAGGTGGTCCAATATAGGGACCTTTCCCCTATATATATATATATATATATATATATATATATATATATATATATATATATATATATATATATATATATATATATATATATATATATCCAACCGATAACTCAAAAAATAATTAACCGATTTTGATGAAACTCGGCAAGTGCCTTTCTTTTATTAATAGCTTGGACGAGTTCGTTAGCAAGACAAATCGGACAAGGTTTTCTTGAAAAATTTTGAGTTTTCTTTAGAAATTTGACGTACGTATTGCTTTGGGAAAGACCTAACTATGTGCCAAAATTCAGATTTCTAGGTTTGCAGAAAATTGAGCTATTCAAATTTGAAACATTTATTTTTAATATCACCGTGTTTCATTGACAATGGCAAACCTGGCTTATATGAGATCTAGTATGTCGTTGCCTGGCAACAAAACATTTGATATTATTGCGCAGGTCTGTTATACGCTGTAAGTGACGTTTATCGTATGGTATTAGATTGTTTATATGTTTATCTATTTGAGTTGGCAAATTATTTATTTTATTTGGGAAATTTTTATATACAAGTGCAAATTATTCCTTTATTAATGTTAGTGGGTTAACTAAACAGTGTTTGTTATGTTTTATCAACACATATAACGGATCGAAGTTTTACAAAAAGGACTGATATGCAACAGGTTGGTTATTTTCTCTCTGATGCTTGGGCGGTAGTTTTAGTTAAATTTATGGTTTAACGGTCCATAATTTTTAGCTAAGGGGACAGCCCGCAACAATATGGTGGATGGTTTCATTGAAAGACCGACAGAGTCTGCATTTTGGACCTGTGTCGGTCCTCATTATTTTAGCTTTCACATAATTTGTTGCGATGGCTTGATCTTGGCAGGCAGTTATCAGAGCTTCCGTCTCGGTCTTGAGATTTGCATGGGTGAGCCACACCCATGAATTATTTTGATGGATGGTTTCCTTGACGGCCTCATTTGCTATTTGTACATGAAGTGGCTTTTGTAATTCGTTCTTATTTTATCTATTGTTTCATTCTCTGTTTCACTGACTTTACCTTCATTGTCTCAGGCATACTATGGTGGTTGTGCTCTGGTTCTCTTTTTTCTTCGTTATCTTCGCCTTCCTCTGTGCTGTCATATTTTCTATGGGTGCCTTGTTGTTGTCTGTACACCATTCCCAGGTATTTATCTTCTTGTTTTAGTTGCAGGTAGCTGCTGATTCCTTCCTTGGCGATGTTGTTAACAGCCTCAATGCTAATCATTCCTCTGCCTCCTTCTTTTCTAGTGATTTACAATCGGTCAATGTCGGAACGTGGATGGAGAGCACCGTACATTGTGAGGAGCTTGCGTGTCTGGGTGTCCAGTTTCTGAATCTCTGCCTGGGTCCACTTGATGATCCCTAGACTGTATTAGATGACAGGAACAGCTAGGGAGGTTATGGCCATCATATTGTTTCTGGCATTGAGCTCGGTTTTAAGAATATTATTATTATTATTATTATTATTATTATTATTATTATTATTATTATTATTATTATTATTATTATTATTATGATTATTATTACTTTATTAGTCAAAATTCTACAGTATGTCTATAATACAATTTTCACGCTAACGACTTAAGAAAACTCACAAATTATCATTATAAAAGCATATTTTCCATTAGAAGCATAATTTAATGTCAAAGTTTCTTTTTATGTTCAGGTTTGTAGTGTATTTTTTGTTGAGTATATTTCCTGTTTATCAATTGCTTTGTTTGAATTTTATATCGAAATTACTGTATGAATATTAATGTTAGAGATCATGTTTTAGCTTGTCGTTCTTCACCTTATTTTTACTGTTCCTCATTAAATAAAGTAACTTTTTATAGCTTTTAATATAAGGCTTAATCACTAATATATTATATATTAGTCTTACAAAAATTCACTGCCATAACGCACTTGCTTCGTTCCGAACTTTTGTTGCCTGTAAAGCCTTGCACTAAATTTAGTATAAGGTGTAAACCAGCTAACAATTTTCACGCAAACGACTTAAGAAAACTCGCAAATTAACATTCTAAAAGCATATTTTCCATTAAAAGCATAGTTTTGTAAAATGCAAACAATATTAGCCATTGAAGCTGGTGATAATATATGATCTTGCAGAATTTATTGCCGCCGGTAACATATAAATTATACCCCGAGGCGAAGTTAACCTAACAAAACGTGTAAAGTAAATAGAAAACGAACGATGGCGTTTAATTTCCGCAAGGCTGCAGGAATAATGTCGATATCCCTGCAAAGTGTGTCACTTCAAGATCGCATAATAAATAGAAGAGATAATTCGACTCTGAATAATTCCGCGAAAACTAAGTCACTGGAGGCAGAGCGGCATTCCGCAGGATGTAAATGTTTTAGCACAAGTCTGAATTTCTCCAAGGAAGCCGGTATTCCACAACTTTGTGGCGGAAATAAGCAATCAACACAGCCGCCACCTAGTGGCATTCTGTGAGGCAGTTCCGTCGAATGCCACTTACTGATTTGTCATATTTCAAATTTGCGCAAATTAACTGTTGCTCGATTGCTCTAATGATGTTCTTTAATTGGAGACTTAGTTTTTTTTAAACTTGAATAAGCAAACATTCCAGAATATTTTTTTAGCATTGGAAGAAAAAGAGAATTGTAGACTATGATGCAACTGAGAGTAATACATTCACCTATAAAACAATCCGTGGCTTTAGAGAAAAATCCCCAAAACAAATTAATTTTTATTTCCAATCGTCCGTTTTATAAAATACTTGTTTTATTCGTGATGTCATCTGCGAGAACGTGTAGGTGTCAGACGATTTTTTTAGAACAAAAAAGTCTGGACGCAGCAAGTGCGTTATGGAAGTAATGTTTATAAAAATGCTTTGAATAGCAAATATGTCTTTTTAATGCAAGTAGTCATCAATTTGGTTACCGGTATAACCTATATAGTAGAAACAATGTGACATATTTTATCAAACTAACTTATTGTTTGAAAATGTACAAAAATTTTCCGACAATAAACTATAAATATTGATATACAACAAACCTTATGTTAAAAGCAAATTGAGTTATTGAAATTTGAAGCATTTAACGAAAATTTGATACCAAAACGCACTTACTGCGTCTCGATTGTTTTTCTTACAAACACATTTCGATAAAAAAATGCAATAAAATAAGGGTGTTCGAAAAAAATTTTTAGGGATCACCAACGACTTATGGGCCAGCCTGTGACTGTCAAAACAATTTTATAAGATGCAGCTCAAGACACCCTATAATTAACTTATACAATTTTTTCTCGTCTCTTGTATAATAATAATTATATTGAGCTTTACCGTAGAAATGCGTCACCCTGTATATATGTTAACAGATAAAACTGAACGTAAACCCGGTTATAGATTTAGGGGGCCTAGTTTGCGCTGAGTTGAAGAAATCTTTTTAAAGTTTTAAAGTCGCGGTCTCCTCAATGACGAATTTGTTGGATGAAAATTAGCTAAAAATTATGGACCGTTAAACCAGAAACTTAACTAACACTACCGCTAAAGTATCAGAGAGAAAATAATTAACCTGTTGCATATCAGCCCTTTTTGTAAAATTTCGATGGTCTATATCTGTTGACAAAACATCACAAACACTGTTTAGTCCACCCACTAACATTAATAAAATCGTAAAGGATTAATTTGCACTTGTATATTAAAATTCCCAAATAACACAAATAATTTGTCAACTGAAATTAAAAACAGATCAACGATATAATGATATACGATAAACGTCAGTTACAGCGTGTAACTGACCTGCGCAATGATATCAAATGTTCCGTTACTAGGTAACGACTCAGACATACTGGATCTCATTTACCTATAAACCAGTTTTTACCACTGTCAATAAAAAGCGGTGATATTAAAATAAATGTTTCAAATTTTAATATCTCAATTTTCTGTGAACGTAGAAAGCTGAATTTTCGCACATAGTTATGCCTTTCCCAAAGCAATATGTACACCAAATTTCATTGAAACAGATTTGTAATCCTAGGAAATAATTTATTTTTGAAAGAACACTCAAAATTTTCCCGGAAAACCTTGTCCGATTTTCCTGGCTAACGAACTGATCTAAGATATTAATAAAAGAAAGGCAGCTGCCGAGTTTCATCAAAATCGGTTAATTACTTTTTGAGTTATCGGTTGGATATATATATATATATATATATATATATATATATATATATATATATGTATATATATATATATATATATATATATATATATATATATATATATAAATCGAAACTGACCCCAGATATGGGTTCTAGCGGCCCAAATTCACGCACATTTGAATTTTTTTTGCAGTCTCAACATCGGTACCTCTCTATTAGTGATTAAAAAAAATTCACTAAAAAGCGGGTCGTGCGATATCTCTTTGAACGTCTTTTAAATCCCTATGCAACCATTTTAATAAGTTTAAGTAACTAAATATTAGTAGTACCAAAAAGTAATTTTAAATTACAACACAATTCTACAATACATACGTCGCCCCTAAGTGGATTTCTAATTTTCATCGCGCAACATCTTAGAAATTTTGCTATAGAGTTGCTTTTAATCACCTTAACCAGAGAACCGTTGTCTAACTAGTTTTCTTTACCAATAGAGCTGATCAAACTACAAACGATTTATTTTTACAAGCAACCAAACCTATGGTTTCTAATCCCAGATGCAATTAGAATTTCCTTGAATATTAGAGCATCTAGTGTTTTGTTTATTTTCGACTGTTTTTAGGTACCCATATGTAAATATGATAATTGCCGTCACTGGAAAAAGATATTGAAAAGCTTCTTAGTTGATTTTTAGCATTTAAAAAGAAAGTAGCTAAGTTAGTACTGCATTTAAATTCTACCTCAATGACGTGCTTATCAGATTATGACTCCTAGAACCCATATCTGGGATCAGTTTAAATTTGTATATGTATGAATATATATATATATATATATATATATATATATATATATATATATATATATATATATATATATATATATATATATATATATATATATATCTGTGTGTGTGTGTGTGTGTGTGTGTGTGTGTGTGTGTGGGTGTAAAACAGAAGACACAGATCGGTTTAGTCCTCGTTATGGACCCTTCAGCATGTCACACCTGCGTTCCAACAAGTCGGCCCAGAAACGTCATAAGACCAGAGAGGTGTTGTTCTTCATTGAATATTACGGAAATACCTGCCTTTAGGCTGACTTGTGGGATCACATGTGTGGCATATTAAAACATCTGTAAGGAGGACGAAACCGGTATGTATCTCTTGCTGTGGCTAGTGTTTGATGTAATATAATACCCAGGGGTGTAGTTGTTTTTGCTTGCTAGTTTTCTTTCCACAGTTTATGACAGCGTGAGCTCCTTTATGTAACTTACGCTGCACTTGGGGTATTCAAGGAAGGTCAGCCTTGATGTAACACCTAAAAATGATATTAAAAAAATATTAGCACACGTACTGCACTCTATTGTGGCTGTGGCTGCTCATTTTGCTGCTACAT
Organism: Tillus elongatus; assembly: GCA_964006375.1. Taxonomy (NCBI): domain Eukaryota; kingdom Metazoa; phylum Arthropoda; class Insecta; order Coleoptera; family Cleridae; genus Tillus; species Tillus elongatus. Next base: position 110,951,481 of record OZ023268.1, read on the forward strand.
AGTTGACACACTTGCTGGAGTGTCGAGTATCACCGTCTACGTCTAATATATTTGGTTAGAAATGAGAAAGAAGTGTTCAGAAAATATTGTCGTCAGTAAATAATTATAATATATATGTATTACGGTATAAATATAATGGCTGTGTTATTAGATGGATATAATGGTTTGTGTACTTAGCGGCAACAAAGCTATTTGAAAGTATTTTAATTATATTTGATTCGTAAACAAGCTATTTTACCGACCCGTGATAACAGAACGTTTACATAAAAATAAAACTATGCTAACAGCAAATATCGCAATAGTAGTTGTTTAGAACAGTAATGTGGGTAATAAGTATTAAAAAGGGTGGTAAAACTTATCCGCCTTCTCTCAGCTGTTGTATTGATTATAATTATAATTACGCAGCAATCCAATTGTGAAGCGAATGGAAAACACATACAATAAAGCCAGCATACAAGAAAATTCAGTGTAACAGGAAAAATACAGTTTATCAGAACGAATACAGTCTATCCAGAGAAATTGAATCTATCTAAAGACAAATTACCAGTCTCTTTGAAAACTACAAACCAGTTTGAAAAATACAAGTCTGAAAAAACCCTGTAAGAAAAGTCAAAAACTAACATTGGAATGGTATGAATAAACATAGTTTATTCAGAGGTATTATGGAAATTAAACTTACTTTATATATACATATCCAGAGGTTTTAATTATTTAAAGATCGTGCCTTGTAATGAATTTAATAATTCCTACGAAAGTGGTATATCGTACAATCCTTGCGGTACAAATATTTAGCAAGACACTTAATGAGATCCAGCAACTGCTGCAGGTAATTACAACCTATATATTTTCAAGTTCTTTGATTCATCATCTGTTTTCATATATATCAATTTTTAAACAACTCTTTCCTTTCAAGATAATAAATTTGCAAGTAAGAATATAATAAATATGCTGACAAAAATAAGGCTGTTAAAAATATTTCGGGAAACACAAAACTTCAAGTTCTTCCTCTACTATTGTCTTATAGTCTGTTTCCCAATTTATTGCTGTTTTTGGGTTTAGTTTCGGAATATTTTTGTATTTATGAAAATAAGACAGATATAACAACCAAACTTAGTGCCCATATTTCCATTGTGAAACGTATACCATATAATAAAACCTATAACCTTGAGTTTTATTTTTTTATTTTTTATTTTAACAACACACCACGAGTGTTTACAGCCTAAATACTATCGTACCGTGGGTGTCGACAAGGAGGAAAGAGGAAACTTGTTAATTCTGGACTTGGAGGTTTGGAGGTTCGGGGGAGAAGAAAAAACATGTGCCGGCAAGGAATTCCACAACTTGGAAGTCCTCAGGACAAAAGAGCGGGCATAACAAGATGTTCTATGTCTGGTGACCTGGACAGTAAAAGGGTGCATTCGCTCTGTTCCCCTGGTAGATCTGTTGGGGGCAGCAGGTGAAGGAACTATGGAAGAAAGTTCATCTGAGCAGTGCCCGTGCAGATATTTATAAAAGAGAGAGAGGTCACCAACGGCACGTCGGTGGGCAAGTAATGGCAGCCTTTGGGTGAGTGTAGGGTCATTGATGAGATGTATAGCTCTCTCCTGAATGGAGTCCAGGATAGCGAGTGTAGAAGCGGCAGCAGCACCCCAGATGTGGAAGCAGTATTCAAGGTTTGGTCTTATTTGTGAAGTGTGCCAGACCTGGTCGAATGCTTTGGATATGTCTAGAGCGACAATCTGGGATTCTCCGTGTAGTTCCAAGAATGTGACAAAGGAAAGGAGGTCGGCAGTTGATCTTCGCTGACGGAATCCATACTGCCTGTCGTGGATTAGACTATGTTTTTCAAGAAATTTTAGTAATTCGGTGTGGATGTACTTTTCCATTACTTTAGAGATGACTGAAAGGAGATAAATAGGCCTGTAGTTGCTAGGAAGCGTTTTCGATCCTTTCTTGGGGACGGGTTGTACTCGAGCAGTTTTCCAGTTACTAGGGAATATGCCTCTATTGTAAGATATCTGAAACATACGAGTCAGGACAGGAGCATGTTCTGGTGCGCATTTTTTGAGAACAATTGCTGGGATCTCGTCAAGGCCAGAGGCTTTCCTGGTATTAAGAGAAGAGAGCATCTTTCGTACCTTTTTAGTTTTGAAAATGATATCCGTCATTTTATGCGCGACATTAGGGACTGTTGGTGGTTGAACATTTGGAGGTAGGTTGAGAGTAGAATTGCCGGCGAACAACGAGGCAAAAAGTTCAGCCTTGCCTAGGGCGGTAGAAAAAATTTCATCCCCTGAGACAAGAGGTGGGAACGTGCTCTTGCCGAAATTATTCCCAATAGATTTAGCAAGAGTCCAGAAGGGTTTGCTGCCGTTGGAGCTTGAGAGGACTTTGTTTTTGATGTGGTTATTAAACGAGTTTTTTGCCTCAGAAAGAATGCGGACATAGCTGTTTCTTGCGTCGTTAAATGCTTGACGGTTTTCTTGACTGAGATTGTGTAGAAGCTTTTTGTGAGCTTTAACCTTTTCAAGTCTGGCCTTGTCACAGGATTTAGAGAACCAGCGCTTTTGAGTGGCTGCAGAGGTTTTCTGTGTACGTGGAATAAATAATTCCATGCCAGCTTGGATAATTTCGGTGACGTTTTGTGAGATATCAGAGGGGTCAGGATGAGAGAAGCATACAGACGCCCATGGAAATGAGGAAAAGTAATCTCGCATTTCGTCCCAGTTCGCGGAGTTGTAGTGCCAAACGATACGTGGGTGTGATGACTGTGTGAACTCGGGTTGCATTGCGCATGAAGCAGTGACCATGCCGTGGTCTGAGCGATCCAGGGGGGCGGTGACTGATATCTTATAGCAGTCAGGATTTGTAGTAAGAAGGAGATCCAAAGGATTTGAGCTGTGTGTTGGGATGCGAGGAAAGTAAGTAGGTTGCTGAACCATATTGGCTAAAAAATTGCTGACTGCAAAGGCATCCGCTGCTCTTCCTTGCGTATCGGTTTTTGAAGATCCTAGCCATTCCTTATTATGGATATTGAAGTCACCAAGAATAGTGACCTCGGAGGAAGGATATTCAGAAATCAGATGGTCGTTTTTTTCAGAAAGGTAGTCAAAGAGCTGGACAAAGTTGTTGTCAGAAGGTGACCGGTAAATGCAACAGATGTATTTAGTTGCAGCCCTGAGAGAGAGTTTTATCCATAGTATGTCTTTTCTTCCAGCTTCTAAATTGGGGAGCCTGGTGCAGGGTAGATTGCTACGGACGTACGCGCACACGCCTCCATGCAATTCAAAAGAAGTAAGGAGCTTATCCCCGGGAAGTTAAGGTGATTAGTCGCTGTTTTGGCACTGATTTGCGTTTCGGTGAGGAAGAGGAGTTGAGGCCTATTAGCCTGGAGGAAATGGTGGACGCAGTTCAGGTTAGAATTAAGGCCACATATATTTGAGAAGGATATTGTAAATCTCGATGCTGGCGCCCCCTGTACACCCCTCTCCCGGAGATTCGAATGGAGGGGTATTTTACCTCTGGAATCTTTTGTACAAGGAGGAGCCATCATCATTTTTGATTATAAGGGAAACCGACTCATACACCAGAACCGGAAACGTCCGTTGGGACTTCACCGGCCCCTTGATGTAAGGGGTGGTACCTCCTCGGGCGTGAAAAAATCCCTTACTATCACGTAAATGAAAATTCCACTACCACCTACCATATTGCAAGTATACCACACCAGCCAACTATTAAAGAGCTGACCAAGTTAAAAGAAAACAAAATTATAAGCAATTAATGAAAAAGATTTTCGTGATTTGAAATATTTTTATGAACATTCACTACGATAACGCACTTTCTGCGTCCAAGCTTTCCTATTATATTTTGTTTTGTTTCAAGATTTACTGAAACGAAAGGAACTGAATTTCTAATAATGGTCGGTTGTTGAGACAAAATCAGGACTCACAAAGAACTCTGTACGTTATATAATACTAGATACACTAACCAGGAATCAATTTCTAAATCTATAGTAAGCAAAACTGAGAAGAGGGTTAGAGAAACGGGTCATGTAAGAGGCTCCCCACGGATTTGTAAAAGCAGGAAGCTAAATGTTCTACTAGTATGCCATGAAAATCTCATACCAGTTCACGCAAACTAGCATAATATGATAATAACATTGCTCATTCAACAGTTTTTAGAACGCTAAAAGATAAACAGTGACGTCTTCACAAAGCTAACTTCGCTTCTGTACTTACGGAAGACGATTTGGATAAACAAGTAAGATTTTGCAGAATTTTAATGGTAAAAATTATCCGCCATCCAACTTGTGTGAGAAAAGTTATTTTTGGTGATTCCTCCGAAACGGCCATGTCAAGCATCAAACTTCTTGGCATAGGGCAACTGAAAACCGATATTGAATACAGGACTATCATATTAAATACTCACTAAAGTAAATGTTTTAGCTTTGAAGCCATACATTCAAACCAAGGGCATGCTAATATTCCAGCTAACCATCTATTAATCCAGTAAAAGGAGTATCTATGCAGTCGCTGTCAGGACTTGTTTGGATCAGGTAATTTAGAAGAGGTGAGTTGGAGCAAAACGATTTTTTTATGGTGATATCTAAAATCCAAAGGTTACAAGAACAAGCCAAACATTTTATCTAAAGGGAAAATCCTGCCAAGAAATAGCTGCTTGACCCACATTAATAATTAGGGGCATTGTTAGATGGACTTGGATACTGCCAGGAAAAAAATGTTACTGAATTCAGACATAGAATTTAGAATCTTTTTAAATCATATTAGCATACTCAATTACCATCGAAGTATGTGTGTGTTTTGTTTCTTTAACGTCGGCCTATTTCCGCGACTATGGCCAATCACCGACGCCAGGGAGCAGTTTCACCTCACTATCCTGGAAATTTTGCCGAACCCCTGTCTTTCTGTAAGGAGGGTAGGGATATTTAACGTGCCCAACATCGCATGGACACGGGACCGATAGCTTTACGCCCCCTCCGAAGGGCGGAACGTGCAGACATTCAACTTGCTCAATTACAATGCCAGAACCTCGGTTGATGTTAATTTTACAGTTTGTACTGAAAAAGTGAAAGGGGTACCCCGGGATCGAACCCAGTACCCTTCGGTTCAGAGGCACACGTTCTTACCCCTGAACCACCGAGGTATATCATCGAAGTAATCCCTTGCCTGTCAAACGGAATTTATTTTTTTGGTTTAACAATGTTGATAGCTTGTATAATGCTGAATAGATAACTAATTTTCTTAAAAAAAAAAGGTATCACACGATCCAATTTTCTATTTAAATTTTTTGTGGGGGTAGTACCCTTCCAAAGTGATTTGGAATAGGTGGGAATTAGCGTTACATAATTCTCTCTGTATTAGAAATGGGCCAGGGCTGACAATTTACAAAATTGTTAGTTGGTTGTAGACAGTCTCTATTTATAACATTTTGTATGAGCTAGAGTTGTCGTGACAACATACTACCTGGTTCCACACCGAAATGGCGACCCTGTCGTACATCTCACAATGGTATAGGATGCTGGTTACCATAGACGTATTATTTTATAGGTGTGTTCTTGCTGTGATTAGTATAGCGCACTGACGAGCTCTAATTAGAGCGAAACCGGTCTGCGTTTCTACTTAAAATGAATTTATTCCTTACATTTGAAACGCACTATGTATAACAGTATTGATATTATCCCCAATAATGTACAAATTTATAAGTCGCAACTAGAAGCTTAAAGCTATGTTAAGAACGGTATATGAACCTCGGTGGTTCAGGGGTAAGAACGTGTGCCTCTGAACTGAAGGGTACTGGGTTCGATCCCGGGGTACTCCTTTTACTTTTTCAGTACAAACTGTAAAATTAACATCAACCGAGGTTCTGCCATTGTATTTGAACAAGTTGAATGTCTGCACGTTCCGCCCTTCGGAGGGAGCGTAAAGCCGTCGGTCCCGTGTCCATAAGATGTTGGGCACGTTAAAGATCCCTACCCTCCTTACAGAAAGGCAGGGGTTCGGCAAAATTTCCAGGATAGTGAGGTGAAACTGCTCCCTGGCGTCGGTGATTGGCCATAGTCGCGGAAATAGGCCGACGTTAAAGAAACAGAACACACAACATACAAGAACGGTATACGAATAGAAGCGTCTACGTTCCTGTTATGTTCAGCTTACGAAATCTTGGATTTGATCTTTGCTAGGTCATAGCGTAGACATTTAGTTCAGCATTTTTCTCCTCTCACAAATAATTGCATCAAAATATGTCTATCTGTCAAATAACCTAACGAGACTTAGAAGCAATTGCTTGCAGGTTGGGTCGACTGATCAATCGTTGGTTAAGCTTTATCGTCGGAATCTATTGTGGATTGCGCCAAAGTGTAATGGATTTTGGTCACTTCAGGGCTTACTTTCAAAGTAGCTTAAGGTTTTATTTATTTGCCGTGTCGGGATATTTTCTACAGCGATAGCTCCTTAATATCAGTCACTCGAAATAGAACCCGCCTATTGTGCCTAAAGCGCTTGATTCATTTGGTTTTATCACATTTCCCCTGTGTCAGTTCGGCATATAGGTATTTTTGAAAAGACAAATCAAATTGCTTTTATAATTTTATGTTTGTGAAATTTTGCTCTTAATACTTTGTTATCTTTAATTAAATATAAGCCTTCAGATACAATCTATTCTTAACTGTAATTAGCTGCCTTTGTGGATTTTACTAACTGTCCTAAAATACTAGTGAATTTTCTTTACAAAAAAATCACTAATGAGGAGATCGCGACTTTTGAATTTTGACTCCTGGGTCAGTTTCAGTTCTTATATGTTTATATATATATATATATATATATATATATATATATATATATATATATATATATATATATATATATATATATATATATATATATATATATATATATATATATGTATTAGACTGATAAAGTTTGGCAAGTACCTTCCTTTTGCAAGTGGCTTGGATAAATTCGTTAGTCAGGAAAATTCCGAGGTTTCCCCGGAAAATTTTGCGTTTCCTTTAGAGAAACATTTATATCTCTGGAAAAAACAAAGTAAGGACAACTAAATTTGGTACGCTACTTTCTGTCATAAAGAGTATCCTACGCTCCAAATTTCAGATCTCTATCTTAAAATAAAAAAAAGTTATAGATAAATTAATTTTTAATTAATCAAATCTGATTCAAGAAAGTTAAAACGGAAAAATTGATTGATCAGAACGTGAGTGAAAAATACTACAAGAAATGACTAACAAGCTCCTATATATGTGTCTAATCCGTTATTTTTCTTCATTTCGTTAAAATATAAGCAAAAAATCCATTGTAAATCAAAATTGTCTTATGTAAATTGTAAAACTTTGAACAATAGGATATTCCTGCTAGTAAATACATATAGTGCGTAGCTCAGTGGGCTAGGTCCCTGCACATCATATGATCGACTCCCAGATAACGAGTTCTAATCCTGGTTAGTGACATTACTTTTTATCAATTTTTTTAAGTCTCATTTCACTTTACAGTTATCTAATGTGATTGTTGTTATTCCGATAAATTTTTTAGCAAGTTTTTCTATAAAAATAACTTGATAAAGAGGACATGAAAGTTTTAGGACCTAATTCAATTTGAATACCATATCTGGTTGTTTCTTCTTTCCCTAACTTAGTGAAACCGTTCCATATTTAATACAGTCGTAGACTTTGCCCGTGGCTTCACAAGTGCTTGTTTTAGGGAATTTACTTAAAAAAATCACTAACGAGGAGATCCCGACTTTTGAATTTAGAAAAAATTTCTTCAAACGAGCGAATTATCTTGTTCTTTAATATCGATATATATATATATATATATATATATATATATATATATATATATATATATATATATATATATATATATATATATATATATATATATATATATATATATGTGTGTGTGTGTGTGTTCAGAAAGATTTCCGCGGTCTTCAATCTGAGACATACTTGGTTCTCGGGTTGAACCGCGTCCAGAATTTATGAAAACTCGACGTTTGGTCTCCTGTTTTGGAGCCATTTTCAAGAGGTAAAGGAAATATGTAAGGACACTCTAAGGTCTCAATCTGGCTACTCCTTAGAGTGGTGGACAAAGGTGGGTAAAGGAAATATGTAAGGACGCTCTAAGGCCTCAATCTGCCTACTCCTTAGAGTGGTGGACAAAGGTGGGTAAAGGTAATATGTAAGGACACTCTAAGGCCTCAATCTGCCTACTCCTTAGAGTGGTGGACAAAGGTGGGCAAAGGAAATATGTAAGGACACTCTAAGGCTTCAATCTGCCTACTCCTTAGAGTGGTGGACAAAAGTAGGTAAAGGAAATATGTAAGGACACTCTAAGGCCTCAATCTGCCTACTCCTTAGAGCGGTGGACAAAGGTGGGTTGGGTTGTTGTAGCTCGGTTACGGGGCCTCAATCTGCCTACTCCCCAAATCTCACCGGAGATCGTCTGTGAGGTCTCAGTGTGTTCAACCCTAGGCCTCAGAGAGGTCTGGCAGTTCGTTGCAAGTCTTGTCTTATATATGTTGTTCTGTCTACCTGCTTCCTTATCAGTGAAAGTAGTGGGGTCACCGTCAATTAAGTGGGGGCTTTGGTCACGGTACTTAGAGGGTGAGGAGGATTAAGAGGGTCACCGGCATTTGTTGAGGCAGATAATCGGGCAATAAAATTGTCTGTGGAATTTAGTTTCTTTTTGTGTGTTTGTAATGAAGATATAATAGGTTTCCAAGTAGTCGGAAGGCGAAGACCATCCCTCTTATTTAAACAATCGGGACGTTTTTCAATGTCGATTGCTTTGCGGATAATTCTTGTTTTGAAGTTGTAAACAATAGCACCGGTTATGTATTGGTATGACATTAAAAAGATTAATGGACCGATTTTAATCAAACTTGGCACGCCTATTTTTTTTTTTTTTGGGAAAATACTTAAACAAATTGGTTGTCCTATAAAATCGGATCAGGTTATTTCTTCTGCAAAAGTATTGTAATTACGAAAATAATATAACTTGTTAAGCGTTATGAAGACACTTTATTAAGAGCAGGCAAATTGTTTGCTCATACTTATTGACAATGGTTGCAAAACCGAAACGTTGTATTGTCTTTGGCTAAAGTGGCTCCATATAAAACGTTTTTAAACGTACGCCTTGATTTTAAACTGTACTTTGAAAATTCTAAATATTGCAAACACAACGATCCCAATTGGGACTCCGCCATTTGTATGCATTTTATATTTTATAATCATCAACAAGCGTTTTTACAATTAAAGGTCCATAGACAGCCTAAACCTCAATAGGTATTACGAAATTAGATTGTAGTTGCATGCTTGAATCCAAGTAAAACAAAAATTGTACAGAATACCTTTATATATGTAGTGTTTCACTTTAATTGGCGACAAATCATTTTTCCTAACGGGTTGACCGATTTCCAAAAAATTAAAAAAAAAGTACTGCAAAAGCTTCACATTCTGGTATGCAACATTTTAAGTTTCTCTTTTTTCATAGCCCTACTACCCTAACAAATAAGACCCCAAAAATGACTAAAGCCTATTAGGCATTTTTTACAAAAAAACAAATGTATCTGTCGATTTCTCAACCCACCTCCAAATGTTCAACCACCAACAGTCCCCAATGTCGCGCATAAAATGACTGATATCACTTTCAAAACTAAAAAGGTGCGAAAGTTGCTCTCTTCTCTTAATACCAGGAAAGCCTCTGGCCTTGACGAGATCCCAGCAATTGTTCTCAAAAATTCACACCAGAATTTGCTCCTGTCCTGACTTGCCAGTTTTAGACATCTTACAATAGAGGCATATTCCCTAGTAACTGAAAAACTGCTCGATCACAACCCGTCCCCAAGAAAGGATCCAAAGCGCTTCCTAGCAACTATAGGCCTATTTCTCTCTTTTAGTCGTCTCTGAAGTGATGGAAAAGTATATAAACACCGAATTACTAAAATTTCTTGAAAAACACAGTCTAATCCACGACAGGCAGTATGGATTCCGTCAGCGCAGATCAACTGCCGACCTCATTTTCTTTGTCACCCATTCTTGGAACAAGTCTATGGAACTACATGGTGAATCCCAGATTGTCGCCCTAGACATATCCAAAGCATTCGACCAGGTCTGGCACGCAGCGCTGCTTAATAAACTACCGGCCTATGGCCTACCACTAAAACTCTGTACGTGGACAGCAAATTTCCTCTCCAACCGGAGCATTTCTGTTGTCGTGGATGGCCATTCCTCTAAACTGTATCCAATTAATGCAGGAGTTCCTCAAGGTTCAGCTTTCGTCTCTAGCACATCCAACCCAGTTAACAGTTACGCAGAGGACAGCACCCTCTGCTCAAATATACAATATTCTAAGCCTGTCTCTTTAGCCCAATTAGATGAGGATCGAAGACTCATGGAGGGTTCTGTCTCCGTGGATCTCCAAAAAATAGTAGACTGGGGAAGATCGAAATCTCAATTGGCACCAACATGTCACATCAATTGCAGAAGCGGCTGCTAAGAAATTAGGTTTCCTCTTCCGGGCTTGCAAATACTTTTCACCAGCTAATCTATATACCTTATATACTTCTTTCTCTCTCTCTCTTTTATACATATCTGCACGGGCACTGCTCAGAGGAGCATTCTTCCATAGTTCCTCCACCTGCCGCCCCCAACAGATCTACCAGGGGAACAGAGCGAATGCACCTTTTTACTGTCGAGGTCACCAGACATATAACATCTTGTTATGCCCGCTCTTTTGTCCCGAGGACTTCTAAGTTGTGGAATTCCTTGCCGGCACATATTTTTCCTTCTCCTTCGAACCTCCAAACCTTTAAGTCCAGTATTCACAAGTTGCCTCTTTCCTCCTTGTCGATACCCACGGTACGATAGTATTGAGGCTGTAAGCCCTCGTGGTGTGTTGTTGAAATAAAAAGAAAAGGTTTAGGCACATGTGTAAGCCACAAATCCAAAGTTTCAATATCGTAACTTACGTTTACAACTTAAGTGCAAAAAATGAAAAAATCGACTTTTTTTGAGCGACCTGTGTAAACGCTACTGAGTGTCTTGCAAATATTAGATTGCCGGTGGTTTAAGAGTCACGTAGTGTACCAATTCAAACAATATCATCTGCACATCTTATACAGAGTGTTCATAATAAATACGAAAACACACCCTTTTGCAATCTATTACCCAATTTGGACTTTTATCGGACCAGCACTTTAAATTTTGAGAAGACACCACTCCATTATTTCTGCACGTAGCTAAGTGAAGTTTGGAACTTGTGATCAGCGCTGGTTAGTACACTTGGAGAACCCAAATCACCGCAAAACATTTTTTTAAAGACCTGACGATCGTTTTACTAACAAATTTAACGTCATTAGAGGATCAAAAATGATATGTTTCAGGTTACGTACCAGTGCTCATCGCTAGTTCCACTCTTTACTTAGCTTAATAATAGAGTGGTATCTTCCCAAAATTCAAGGTGCTGGTCCGATCAAAGTCCAAATTGGGTAATAGATTGCAAAAGGGTATGTTTCCGTATTTATTATGAACACTCTCTATGAGATATGAGGATGATATTGTGTGAGTTGATACACTAGGTGACCCTTCATCCATTGGCATTCTAATGTTTGCAAGACACTCAGCGGCGTTTACACAGGACACTCCAAAATGGTCGATTTTTAATTTTTTTGCACTCAAGTTGTGAACACACTGTATAAGTTATGATATTGAAACTTGCGACTTGTGGCTTCCAGATATGCCTAAATCGATAGAGATATTTGTTTTTTTTTGTAAAAAATTCCTAATATGCTTTTGTCGTTTTGGGGTTTTATGTGTTATCGTAGTAGGCTATGGAAAAAGCGAATCTTAAAATAATGTATACCAGCATGTGGAGCTTTTGGAGTACTTTGTTCAATGAAAATAAATTTTTTTAATCGGCAAACCCCTTATGAAATAATAAATCGTCTCCACGTGAAGTGAAGCACACTATATATATATATATATATATATATATATATATATATATATATATATATATATATATATATATATATATATATATATACAGAATGGTCCAAAAGTAGTGGTGTACCGAAAAGTAGCAGATTATTGGGATCTAAAAATTATGATTTAACCAAATTGACCTCAGTCCGAAAGCCAAAAGCAAAATATATACAGGCGTTCGATAATGAATTGAATTAATTGAATTGAGTGTTAGCGGGGCTATAGGTGGTGAAAGTTAAATTATTAGCACAATGGGTTCTAAATGTAAAAAGGTGTGAAAAATGGTCATAGATACAGAAAAACATTATAAAATACTTGAAATCAGCAAAACACAATAAATGGAGACTATAAATTTAACTATATAAAGTTTATTTAAAAAGAGTTTTGGTCTTCAGATTTTATTGGATAAACAAAAAATAGCACCTATTTTGAAATGAGTTACTTTAACAAGACGTCGCAAAATTATGTTCAAGTTTCTTTAAGCCTACGAGAAAACATATTTTTTAAACAATTTGCTCAACCAATAACAATGTGATTTTCTTAATTTTAAGAAAAACAAAAATACATGTAGCGCTATTTTGACCTGGCTGGTTTTCTAATTAACTTATTTCACGGCCAGACGATTCCATGACCCAAAAATAAAATCATTAGCTTAGGATTTTTGCACGTTATCGTGCTGCATACACATGCACACACAGACACACACATGTATACATATAAACAAACACACTGTACTAGTCGCGTTACAGTCCAAATTTAGTAAATAACAGGTAACTTAAGTAATTAAATAACTAGCCGTAGTTTCAAATCAATGATACTCATTTAGTAACTTTTATTTTTTTAATTAGAAACAGATTTTAAGAAGCGACTTATATCTTACATTAGTGCCTCCGTGGCCGTGCGGGAAAGTCGATTCAGACTTTCCAATACGGACTCGGGGGACGACGGTTCGAGACTCACCGGCGGCGGATGATTTTTCAAATCACTGTCGTCGTTGAGACCGAGCTAAAGGTGGGGGGTAGGTTAGTTTAGATGAGGAAAAAGGGTCAGCAACGGCCTAATTGCCAGTAAGTTACCTTTACTTTTTTTTATATCTTACATTCATTAGCATGAATTGTTTTTTACAAACAAGTCCAAGGATTTATTTGTGGGATTTAGATAAAAAGTAATTTAGATGTAATATGTGAATACCGTGTCTCTAGTTAACATTCCGGTAACCTGTTGTTTCTCTGACAATTACGAAGAGATTCCCTTCTGCCTTCGACACCAACAGACACGTTGCACGTTGAAACGTAACGGACTGGTGTGAGAGTCAGTCGGTGCAGAGCCTGTTGGGCGATGCCTCGGCTATACTTATGAATCATCTTTTATCGTTGAACTTATTTGAACCAGGAGTCAGCTGTTAAATAAGTAGGTCAGGTGCTTGATGAGTGTCTTGATCGTTAAAAATATCTGGTACTTTAGCCAACTGTCTTTTTCTGTTAAAATAAAAACAACAGTGGCTCTAATAACTACCGATAAATTTTCCGCTAAGGCCAATAAGTTTACCGAGATTGGTCACCCTGTGATAACCAGACATTCCAAAATAACATTGTTGAATTTTCGCGATCTCCTCATTAGGGAATCTTTTCTAAAAATTCACTAAAAGGCAAGCAGCAAATAAGAGTTCTTTGTGCTAAAATACACATTTTCCCCTTTATAGTCCAATAATCTAACGTGCGTGCGTACATGCCACATTATTTTCACAAATCGAAAAGATTTTCATCTCGGAAACATAAAGCAGCTTATAGCGGCATTTAAGCCGGCGCATTATTGTGAAAGGAACATGGTGTGTGTATATTGGAACATTCAGAAGCTGTACCGCGAAGCTGATGTATCCGATGTGTTGTAGTGAATTAGGAGAATCGGGAACAAAGCAGCTGCTACTTGCATCACTTGTGTATAAGATACTGTCTCTGATTGCCCATTGTCTCTTGACACTGTTGCCCAATCACCGAACATACACTCAGCTCTATTATGTTTATATGTCGATATTTGATATTAACATCTGTGTAGGCTTTGAACTAATGCTGTGGGAAGACAACTGTTGATCAGAAAGGCTAGAACATTGTGAGATGTACGACAGGTTTGCCGTCTCGGTGCGGAACCAGGTAGTATGTTGTCACGCCAGCTCCAAATAACACAAAATGTTATAAAATAGAGACTGTGTACAACCAACTAACAATTTCGTAACTTGTCAGCCCTGGTACATTTCTTTCCTAATATAGGGACGCTGTATGTAGGGTTAGATATATTCTCATCATAATTAGAACCGAAGACCGGTTTCGCTTTAATTCGAGCTCGTCAGTTCGGTATACTAATTACAAGGAAAGCACACCCATAAAGTAATACGGATAGGGTAGCCAGCCTCCCAGAACATTGTAAGATGTACGACAGGGTCACCATCTCGGTGCGGAACCAGGTAGTATGTTGTCACGCCAGCTCCAAATAACATAAAATGTTATAAAATAGAGACTGTGTGCAACCAACTAACAATTTTGTAAATTGTCAGCCCTGGCCCATTTATTTGCTAATATAGGAACAATGTATGTAAGGCTATATATATTCTCACCATAATTAAAACCGCAGTCCGGCTTCGCTCTAACAGTCTCTATTTTATAATATTTGGTTTTACTTGCAGCTATCGTGACAACATACTACCTGGTTCCGCACAAAGATGGAGACCCTGTCGTACATCTCACAATGTTCTAGGAGGCTGGCTACCATAGCCGCATTACCTTATAGGTGTGTTCTTGCTGTAATTAGTATACCGTACTGATGAGCTCTAATTAGAGCGAAACTGGTCTTTGGTTCTACTTATGGTGAGAATACATCCAACACTACATACAGCGCCCTTCGCATTTTAAATTCTCTAATAAGCTTGAGAAATCTTGGCCGTAACCTTTTCTGCCACTTTTACACCACACATATTTCAAAAATACAGTTATTTATGTTAAAAACAATTTTCTTTGTCTTACCAGTTAGCAAACTCACAAGATGGACGTGATTTAGTTTTAGTACCAATAATTAAATATTACAAACATGTGTTTCGTCGTTCGGTAACGTTTAATGCAACACCGGTTTCTCTTTTAGTGAATTTCCTTAAAAAATTAACTAATGAGAAGATCCCGACTTTTGAATTGTGAAAAAATTTCTTCAAATGAGCACGAACTAGGCCTCCTAGAACCCATATCTAGGGTCAGTTTCAATTTTGATATTTTTATATAAATATAAGTATATAAGTATATAAGTATATATATATATATATATATATATATATATATATATATATATATATATATATATATATATATATATATATATAGTGTGTCCCAGCTTGGATGGGAATGTATTGCTATCTCCGTTATTATTAGAGATAGGGAGATGGTTAAATTAGCAATATTTTGTAGAATTTCATGCTAGTTCAAAATGTAACTTGTATTTTGCCCTGCCTCCTTTCGTTTTTGAGTTATTTTGAAAAAACCAAAATTTGTCGATTTCTTTTTTCTTCAATAACTAAGTAGGGGTTGATCTGACATGTCTAAGATTTGCACATTATCAGGACACTTTTTACAGAGTAATCTTTTTGTGCTATTCTCAACGTTGGATTGTCATTTGTTTTTGAGCTACATGTATCAACGTTTGTTTTTATTATGGCACCATATTGGACTTTTTTCTCATGTGATAGCCTGTAAAAAGAGCTTTCCAATGATGTACAACATGCTTGAGAGATCTTGTAATTGCACTGACAATTTTGAGAAAAACCGTTTTGAGGATAGTAGGCTATGAAATCCAATACCAGAAAAGAAATTACAAAAAAAGTGTTCAAAAACCAGTAGGCCACGGAGTCTAACAATAGACTTCTACTTTTAACATAATTTTCAGTAATGATAAGCGATAAAAAAATTCTGTGATTTAATTTACAATACTTAATTAGGTAATAATGCTAGGTAATATTATGTGAAACAGTTTAATAACGAAACCCGGCAATAACAAATAGAAACTTAAACTCCACAAAACAACACAATTAGAAACGGAACTCAACAAATAATAAAATAGAAACTTAAAAATACACTAAATATAAAATTGTTCAATATGGCCACCGTTTTGTTCAATGCACTTTATACACCTTTATTAAACATGCCTGCAAACTCTGGTGAGGGTGTTATGGTTAATATGATTTATAGCTTCCGTGATTGTGTTTTGTAGTCCATTGATATTTTGTGGTGGATCGAATTTATACACATCATTCTTCAGAGTACCCAAAAAAAAAAATCCATGAGTGTTATTTCGGGACTTCGAGCTCACCAATGAACCGGCCCATTGTTACAAATGACACGATTATTAAAAGTTTCCCCAGTTGAATTTTTTTGAAAAAAGAACAGACCAAGAATGAAGTTATCTAAAAAAATTTGAAATTAACTGTCTATCCTACAAATAAAGATAACAGTTTTTTACCTAATAAGCCGCACCAAACATTAATACCAAATCTGTCTTGCAATCGTCTTTCTTCCTTTAAATGGGGGATTTTAATTTGCCCAATAATGCCTATTATGGAGATTATACACACCACAATTTGTAAATGTGAATTCATTAGTTCATATTATTTTCAAATGAAAAATTTCATCTTGCTGACATTGTCCTTGATACCATTTGCAGAATTGAAGTCGCTTAGGATAATCGTCAACATTTAAGCCTTGTGCGATTGTAGGTTTGTATGTATGTTAATGATTTTGTTGTAATACACGGTGTACCGTAATTTTTGGAACGTCAATTTGTTCACCATAAAATCGAACAGATTGCGGAGGGTTTTAGTTTGAAACCTGTAAGACGGCATTATTTCTTTCTTCATTTCTAGGCATTGGTAGTTTTTTTGCGTGAAAGCTACCGTCGTTCAATAAATTGGCAACTATCCTGCGAAATATTTTTGTGTTTGATTGTCGTCTTTCTGGGTAGTTGTTTTGTTATGAATTTGCAGCTGGCTCAGTATTTCGGTTAGAACGAACATAACATTCCAACATGTCAAAATATTCTCCATTACTGAACATATTGTTGAATAATATTTAAAATAAACAGGAAACACAAAACTATTTAGTACAAAATTTTAAGCAACATGTTAAATACACCTCAAATTGTTCAGGTAATTAAAAATGACAGTATTCTTAATTGTCGCGATAGTGTAATATTCATAGCAACATTTCTTCTCTTGTTTTTCAGTTGACTAACGTTTTAAAATCAAACAATTTTCAAAGGCGTCCTCGTAAATCATTAATTAATCTGCTTTTAGTGAATTTTCTTTAAAAAAATTCAGTATTGAGGAGATCCCGACTTTTGAATTTTAAAAAAATTTCTTCAAATGACCGCTAATTAGGCCCCCCAGAACACATATCCGGGGTCAGTTTCAATTTTTATATGTTTATATATATATATATATATATATATATATATATATATATATATATATATATATATATATATAGTTACGTTGCCTGGTAGCCGATTGCTGTAGGAATAATACCACGACATCCGGCCCGATCTAGTCCACTCAGCATGACATCGACCTCACACAGTCACAGAGTTCAATTAGAAACTGCATCATAATCAATCCTAGTTTATAAGTATGAGTTATGTAGATTTAGAATTCATTCTTTACTTGTCCACGATTAACAACATTCATAGTTCGTTAGTTGTAACTTGTAATTAATCACTTTGTTAATTAATAGTACTTTTTGGGTTTAAATAAATTATTTTTTATCATAAAGCCAAAAGGGCCTTATTTAACTGGCGCTGCGAACTGTATCCAGTAACGACGTTTTGGCAACTTAAAAGTAGCAAAATTGTCGGTCGTTTTTGAACGTTTGTGCTGGAAGAACCATCCAAGAAGAAAGAGCAAGGGCATTGGAAGAAAAGCCATAGATGACCAACAAAGCAGTTTCCCTTCTGTAAGTTGATCCATTTCTTTCATTTCCTATGCAATTGTGTCTTTTAAGTATTTGCAAAATTCATTTTTTCGTAAATACAAATTATTTTTAGTATTCACAAAGTTTTTCTTTGGCAATACTTATATTTAAGGCATCATAAAAATCATTTTTTTTTCATAAATGCCCTATAATTGATTATTAATAATTATTAATATTATCACAAAGCTATCTTCTTTCGTGATACCTATTATAATTAATATTTTGTTAATAGCGTTAACAAATTTCTTTTAATTTACTACATACAAGCCTTATTTTTTAAACGAATAATTATTGATATTATTACAAGGTACTTTTTCATAGTACAAGTTATAAAGACAAGCATTTTTTACTGTATTTTCAAATTTAATTTTTCGAAAATACATGAAATAAAGCAGAATTATTTTTATACAGTTTAAAAAATTCTTAGCATTAAGTGATAATTACGTTAATAAATATATTTTATCTAATGAAATTTCTCTAAAATTAACTCAGTATCACAAGTTAGTCGTTGTTTAATAAAAACACTGCATGCACTTAGTTAACCGTCGCATTTAATTTGATATTCAGTCATTGTACGTAAAAAACTGATGACAAAATAAAAAACTTTACAGACGCGATATTATACAAGATTCAATTTCAACAGAATCGTGTGATCCGTTGTAACTAGATAAAACGCTTTTGTAATACACATTATAACAAGCAAGCATTATTAGCTTAGAAATTAAAACATTTAGTACAATTAGAGTAAATTTTATCGTATAAATATCCACTGTAATTAAAAACTCTCTAGATAAACAATTTTAACGGAAATATTTTAAAGCATTAAGATTTTATGCAGTTATAATAAATTTGCACCGTATTATTATTCTTTTAGTTATAAATTATTGATTACCTTTAGAATTAAGCATTTATTTTAAGGATTGATTATTATTCTATTAATTACAAATTTTATCCATTTATTACAACAAAAAATTAATAATTTTATACCCTTATTATCCTGTAATTAATATATAAAAAAAAAGGAACTCTCCTTTATATCTATTAATACATTACATGAGCCTTCGTGAAAGATCTCCCATAAGATTTACCCGAATTCCAGAAAGAATCTTGCCAAATTTTACCCCAGATTCACTCAATTTTAATTCATCAGAAACCCCTAATTTCCAAAACATGTCAGAGGCATCAATCACCCAAATCTGTCAAGCTTCGGCAATGATTCCCGAGTACAATGGCGGACAAAAACAATTAGCATATTTTCTGAATCAATGCCGCACTTATATCCTATGTTACAAAAGACAAGGCGACACACCTGACGACCTACATTGTAACCGAATGATTATTGAATTTATTAAGGCCAAAATCACAGGTGAAGCCCGAGATATACTTATGAAACTAGACGACATTTCTTGGCAAAATATTGAAAATGCCCTTAAGGCCCAATATACAGACCCTAGATCAGAAGACCTTTTAATGACAGATCTACGAACTAGTTATATGCGTAAAACTCAAACTGCCACTGATTTTTACAACACTATACAAGACAAATTAAAAATGTTAAACGAACATATTTCCCTACAAGCCCTAGACGACATTATAAAAACCTACAAGAAACAGCAATACGAAACAGCAGCTGTTACTTCTTTCAAAATAGGAATAGCCGAACCATATCACAGTCACTTACGGTTATTAAACATCCCTAATTTAGAAACAGCGTTGCTCGAATGCCATCGCATTGATAACGAGCAGATGCAAGTAAATTTCCTAAAAGTCATAAAGGACAAAGATGAATCTCATTTCCGTCAAAACGACAAGCATCCTCAGCAACAAAAAACACACATAATTAATAGAAAAATAAACGACTTCTACCCCAATTTCCGGAAAATACCTCAACAAAATTATAACCAACAGCCCGATTTCCAGAGAATACCCCAACAAAATTATAACTATCGGCCCAATTTCCAGAGAATATCCCCACAAAGTCATAACCAACAACCAACGTTTCGACAACCCTTTCCAAGCCGCCCTATCTCAAACTTAAGACCAATTCCGCAACAACGAAATTACCCCACTAATTCACAAGTCTTCGGAAGAAGAATTAATAATCAGGCAACCCCTATGTCAATTTCTACTAACCTAACAAACAATCGCCCTCGTACAAATCACCCCATTCCTCAAATAAATAACAACCAAACTTGCCAAGAGCAGGAACAAGAGCCTGACTATTTATACCAGGATGATAATGATTATCAACCTGATGAGGACTTCTATAACGAGGAACTCGAGGAACCAGAGGAACCGTATGGTGAAAATCAGGATTTTCACAATACAGCCTCGGAAACACTATAAAACTTGACTTAAATGATATTGCCATGCAACCCAAACTACCCTTCTTCTGTCTACCCTCTTTAGGCCTACAAATACTCATTGACAGTGGTGCGTCTGATAGCATCATGAATCCAGGTCCGGCTTACGAATTTTTCAGCGAATATCTCTATCAAAAACCCTTCGCCATGAAATCCGTTGGCAAAATTTCCAGAGGTATTGACAACATTCAGTTCCCTATATTACAAGAATATGGCATTAAATTCCCCTTCGATTTTCATGTCATGCAATGGCATGATCGTTTCGACGCCTTGATCGGTTCTGCTCACTTCCAGAAATTGAAAGCACGTATAAACTACGAGACACAGACTATAACGTTAGGCAAGACAGAGATCCCTTTCTATTTCGAACTTAACCCTCAAAATTTTAAGCCCTTTAAACAAATATGCGTAAATAGTATCAAAATTCCTGTTAACGTAGAAAATGGAACCGTTCTGATTCCCCAACTATCCGACAACACTGTAACTGTAGAAGAAGCTATAGCTACTTCTCATTCTGGCATTTGCACAATTCCCATTACAAAAAATACATCTGACAACGTCGAAGTTTACTTCAACGAACGAATTAAAGTCACTCCCTTACAAAACTATTACGAACTTAACGAACCAATAAAACAAAACCAACCTAACATTTTAGAACAATTAAGAGTAGAGCATCTTAATACCGAAGAAAAATCAAGATTATTTTCCTTATGCAACAAATACAAAAATATATTTTACCATGAAAACAGTGACCTTACGTTCACCAACTGTGTTAAACATGACATACGCACAAAAGATGACGAACCAGTACATGTCAAATCCTATCGATATCCCTACAATCTCAAAGTAGAGATTCAAAAACAAATAAAACAGCTATTAGATAACAAAATTATCAGACCATCTATATCACCATATGCATCTCCTGTATGGATCGTGCCTAAACGCATGGATCAATCGGGAAAACGTAAATGGCGTTTAGTTATCGACTACAGAAAGCTGAACGAGAAAACCATTAACGACAAATATCCCTTACCTCGGATAGATGAGATACTCGATAGTCTAGGCAAGTGCATGTATTTCACTACACTTGATTTGGCCCAAGGTTTTCACCAAATTGAATTAGGTGAAAGCAGCATAGAGAAAACCGCCTTTAGCGTTAATAATGGGCACTACGAGTACGTGCGCATGCCCTTTGGGTTGCGTAATTCTCCGAGCACTTTCCAGCGCGTAATGGATAATGTCCTTAGGGAATTCCTTTATAAATCATGTTTCGTATACATGGATGACATCGTCATTTTTTCTAAGTCCCTACAAGAACATTTGCTACATCTAAAACAGATCTTTTCAAAATTACAAGAAGTTAACCTCAAAGTCCAACTAGACAAATCCGAATTTCTTCGTAAGGAAGTCGAGTTTCTTGGGCACATAATCACGACCCACGGAATCCGTCCTAACCCTAATAAAATCAAGGCTATACAGAACTATCCAATACCAAAATCCCAAAAAGAAATAAAGTCATTCCTTGGATTGATAGGCTACTATCGCCGCTTCATTAAAAATTTCGCAAAAATCCTCTTCCCCTTAACCAAATGCCTTAAGAAAGACTCCAAAATTGACATTAACGATACAGAGTACGTAAATGCCTTTAGACAAGCCAAAGACCTTATTACAAATTCACCTATACTGATGTATCCAGACTTTACAAAAACTTTTCACCTGACTACTGACGCTAGTAATATCGCTATAGGAGGCGTTTTGTCACAAAACGACAGGCCCATAGCTTACTATAGCCGCACTTTAAATTCCGCTGAAAGGAACTACTCAACAATTGAGAAGGAACTCCTTTCAATAGTCGAAAACACTAAGCACTTTAGGCCTTACCTTTTTGGAAATAAATTTACGATCGAAACCGATCATAAACCACTTGTATGGTTATTTTCTATTAAAGAGCCAAATTCACGTTTAGTGAAATGGCGTTTGAAATTAGAAGAGTTCGACTACGAAATTAAATATAAAAGAGGTAAAGAAAACGTAGTAGCCGATGCTTTATCTCGTGTCGAAATCAACGCAGTTGAGGACGACGATGATCTGGCATCAATTTTTAATAATCTAGATCCATCAGAGCTTAGAGTATTAAACGACGACGATCTTAAAGATTTAGGTATTAACACCCAGGAAAACGAACGACATTCTGACTCACAAACACAACACACTTCTGCAGAAAACCCCGTCTTTACTATGCCCATTTCTGAAAACCCTTTAAATCACTTCAAATATCAGATAATTATGTATTACGGACCTCATAACGAAATAAAGACAGACAACTTATTTAAAAACAAATGCTACAGAGTATACATCCAAAGACAACACGAACTGCAACAGATGACTGACTTCTTAAAATCTTACATCAACCCTAATAATAATTACGGTATATTATTGTTGGACCCACAACTCGAACATTACTTTAGAATAATAGCTTCCAATCTATTCAATAGTTCGGTTAAAATAATTAAATGTACAAAACGATTACAAGACGTAACGAAACTTACTGAACAAAAAGGAACAATACAAGACTATCATGAACAAAACCATAACGGCATTAACGAGACGTACGCACAACTAAAAACAAAATTTTATTGGCCTAACATGAAAATTCAAATTAACGACTTTATTAATAAATGCGACGTATGCCTTCAGGCAAAATATGATCGTAACCCTTACAAACCCCCGTTTCAAGGACCACTGATTGCTTCTAGACCCTTCGAAGTTATACACATCGACGTATTCAGCTTTGATAACTGCAAATTCTTAACCATCGTCGAACTGTTCAGTAAATATGCGCAAGCATATTACATTATCGATACTACTGCCCTGACCATCGTTAACAAACTACGTCACTTCTTCTCTCACCACAACTACCCTTCTAAGATGGTCTCGGACCCAGGCCGCGAATTTGAAAATGCTGTACTCAAAGAGTTCTGTTCCATATTTAAAATCAATTTACACATTACTACCCCTCAAAATCCAAATTCAAATTCTCCCGTAGAACGTTTACATTCGACATTATTAGAAAAAATACGTGTACTAAAAATTCAAAACCCAAAAGAAAGCCCCCAATCACTCATGATCACTGCCGTATTGATATACAACCAATCAATACATTCTTCGACAGGCCACTCTCCTTTCAAACTACTCTACGGCCCATATGATGACATACCACCGATCGATCCTCATCAAACAGTTTTCGAGGAATATAACAATAGACGCTTAAAAGAAATACTTCCATTTTACAAGTCTATTTATGAAAAGCAAAAGCATAAAGCAACAGAACGTCTCGAGAAATTCAACGAAACTCGAGAACAAAACATCCAAATTAATGAAGAAAACGTTGCAGTAAGAGTACCACCAATCCGAAAGGCAGATCCCCTTTATAAAATTCATTCCGACCCTATACAATTACCACGCAATAAAATACTTCTTCCCCATTCGAGAAAACAAACAGCTCATTTAAATAAAACCAAAAGAACTAAAAAGAAACTTCCTTCTTTACAGCCTGCTGTGCCTATGTCTGAGGACAGCCCTACTCCTTCAACTTCAACCCATCCAAACTAACGGCTATTTCAAAGAATATATTGGAATCGCCAAAATCCTAAATCACTACCATAGATTTTATTTTTATTTTAATCTCACCCTTATAGATGAAAACTATAATCAGTTAATATACAACGCTTATCAGATTAGTGAAATTAAGTCAAATTCCATCAACAAATATTATACACGAATTCTAAACAGTCAACTAAGAATCATAAGAAATGAATTACAAAAGCTAACACACACTAGATACAAACGCGGTCTCATAGATGGCGCGGGATCGGTTATAAGAATGATCACTGGCAATTTGGACCAGGAGGATCTAAAAGAAATCAATAAAAACGTAGAATCGCTGTATGTTAATCAAGACGAGGTAATGGTTCAATTAGATAACTTGAACTCGTTTGCCAATATAATGACTCAAAGATTCGAAAAGGAACAAGAGTCGATTAACAAAAATTTAGACTCATTAAAAATCACCCTAGATGTGATGCAACGCGAAACGGAATATAAGGCTGTTGTAGAATTTCAGATAGCACTAAGCTCAAAATTACTAGAAAATATAAAAGTATTACAAAGAACAATTTCACTTAGTTTCAATCAATTAACCAACATAGAAATATTTACTGCAAAAGACCTAAAGGTCATTAGAGAACATCTGAAACTCATTTATAATAACGATGAATTAATTAGTTTTGACCAAAATCACATCTTCAAAATTTTAGAATTTACCAAATTTAATGTTTTATCTGTAAAATATACAATTGTGTGCCTCCTGAAGGTTCCTATCCTACATCCCACATCAGGAGCATATTTTCGAATCATTCCAACACCTCAAACCAATAGAGTCCTTGTACCACCTGCGTCCTTCTATTTGGAAACACCCCAGAAAAATCTGTGGACAGCAGAACAATGCCCAGCTGTCGAAGAAGCCATAATATGTACTGACCAACCCCATGAAGAAAGATGCAAATTAGACAACGTATCAACATGCCTCTTTGCCACCACAACCAATTCTTACACAGCATCCGTTCAACTGCGAAACGGAAATATCCTACTGATCACTAACCAGAAGACCAGCATCTCAGAAGAGTGTCCGTCAAGACTAGACAGACAAACTACCATCACCAACACCCTCGTAGCCAGTCAAGAACGATGCAAGATATCTATAAATGGAGAGACTTATGAAGAAACCAGTCCAAACATTACATGGGTACCCGAGTTGATACAACCCTTACAGCCACAGCCGCAACATATCATTAGATTCAATCCAATTCATCTCAAGGAAGCCAGCAAGTTGAAAAGTCAGATGGAGCAAAAGAAGCATCACAATGTACTGCATCCTTTGGTACATTCAACACACATGGGAATGAATACCATAATCACCGTCATCCTAGTGGTCATCTTGTGTTACATCTCCATACATAAGTTCAAGAAGAAGGCCATGCTACGCAAATCAAAAAACCTATGTGCTGAAGAGCTTACTGAAAAGAACGAGGACGTCCTTCACATTAGGGATGGAGGAGTTACGTTGCCTGGTAGCCGATTGCTGTAGGAATAATACCACGACATCCGGCCCGATCTAGTCCACTCAGCATGACATCGACCTCACACAGTCACAGAGTTCAATTAGAAACTGCATCATAATCAATCCTAGTTTATAAGTATGAGTTATGTAGATTTAGAATTCATTCTTTACTTGTCCACGATTAACAACATTCATAGTTCGTTAGTTGTAACTTGTAATTAATCACTTTGTTAATTAATAGTACTTTTTGGGTTTAAATAAATTATTTTTTATCATAAAGCCAAAAGGGCCTTATTTAACTATATATATATATATATATATATATATATATATATATATATATATATATATATATATATATATATATATTTATATATATATATATATATATATATATATATATATATATATATATATATATATATATATATATATATTTATATATATATGTATCACACCGATAACTCAAAAAATTATAGGCCGATTTTGATGAAATTTGGTGAGTACTTTCCTTTAACAAATGGCTTGGATAAGTTCGTTATCCAGGAAAATCGGCCCAGGTTTTCCCGGAAAATTTTGAGTTTTCTTTCGAAAAAAATTGTAAAAAAATTATATCTCGAAAATTAACAAAGTAAGGGCAACCAAAGTTTATATCATTATACGTAAGCTACCTACCAAAATTTAGCTCTGTAGATCAAAAGACAAAAAAGTTATAGGCATTTAAATAAAAATTTATTGGGATTTTCCTCAAAATGTCAAAATTGCGATTTAAAACGTCAAAAATTGGCAACATTTAGGCAAAGAACTTGAATCTAGTACGGTCTATGGAAAGAAAATGTGTCAAGAAGAATGTTTTACAAACCCAGAAGTTTTAGCTTCAACCGTCATTGTCCTTCATTTTACTAAAATATTTCCAGAAAATTAATTTAAAATAGACCCTTTCTCTGATGTTTGGCAGTAGCCTAAGCTATAGAGTTTATCGTTTAATGGTATAACATTTTTGTCGAATTTTCGTGAAAAATCAATAAAGCTTAATATATCCGTTATTATACAAGATATGAAAAAAAAATTATATATTAATTATAGGGTGTCTTGAGCTACATCTTAAAAAAATATTTCTACCATCATAGGGTGGCTCATAAGTCGTTGGTGATACAAATTTTCTTATTTTTTTAATCAAACACGCCTTATGTTATTGCATTTTTGCATTTTCCATCGAAATATAATGCATGTTTGTAAGAAAAGAAATTCTGAATGCAGCAAGTGCGTTATGGTAGCAAATTTTGATCAAATGCTTCATATTTGAATAGCCCAATTTGCTATTAACCTATAAGGTTGACCAAGAAACGAGTTTTTGTGGGAACACTTTAAATTTACTTTTGGAAATTTTTGTACATTTTCACACAATAAAGTTATTTTTATGAAAAATGGCACATTGTTTTTACTATATAGGTTATACTGGTAACCAAAATTGATGCCTGCTTTCTTAAATAAAAAGAAAACAGACATATTTGCAATAAAAACATATTTAAGAAAGTTCACTACCATAACGCACTTGCTGCGTCCCGAGTTTTTTATTGAGTTCTGTTAGTAAATTTAGTTATTTACTAGGTTTACCTTTGATTAAATTATAACAATTTTTTAGGATAATGTAACGCAAAATATGATTTGTAATAATGGGCCGATTTATTGGTGTGCTTAAAGTTCCTTTTTTTTAATCGTGAATCATCACGGAAAATCATGTTAAAAGTAGAAGTCTATTGTTAGACTCTAATACTTTAAAGATTTTAAATATTGTAAAACACAACGATCCGAACTGGCGACTCCACCATTTGTATCCACTGTATATTTTATAACCGTTAACAAGCGTTTTTACAATTAAAGGTCTATAGACAGCCTAAACCTTAATAGGTTTTATTAAATTAGGTTGTACTTACATGCCTGAATTCAAATAAAACTAGGTTTACCTATTTGATTAAATTATAACCATTTTTTAGGATAATGTTTTAATGTAAAATATCATTTGTAATAATGGGTCGATTCATTGGTGTTACTTAAAGTTCCTATTTTTTTATCGTGAATCATTACGGAAAATTATGTTAAAAGTAGAAGTCTATTGTTAGACTCCATGGCTTACTCCTTTTTTAACACTTAAATTTTTTTTTTCTGGTATTGGATTTCATAGCCTACTATCCTCAAAACGGTTTTCCTCAAAAATGTCACTGCAATTACAAGATTTCTCAAGCATGTTGTACATCATTGGAAAGCTCTTTTCACAGGCTATCACATGAGCAAAAAATCCAATATGGCTGTCATAATAAAATAAACGTTGATTCATGTACCTAAAAAACAAATGACAATCCAAAGTTGAGAATAGCACAAAAAGATTACTCTGTAAAAAGTGTCCTTATAATGTGCAAGTCTTAGACATGTCAGATCAACGCCTACTTAGATACTGAAGAACAAAGAATTCGACAAATTCTTTTTTAAAATAAATAACTCGAAAACTAAAAGAGGCAGGGCAAAAAGTCATATTTGGAGCGAGCATGAAATTCTACAAGACATTGCTAATTTAACCGTCTTCCTATCTCTAATAATTACGGAGATAGCAATACCTTCCTATCCAGTTTTGGACACACTGTATACATATATATATATATATATATATATATATATATATATATATATATATATATATATATATATATATATATATATATATATATATATATATATATATATATATATATATATATATAGGAAAAAGCTATAGGCATTTAAAGAAAATAACTTGGAGTTTTCCTAAAAACGTCAAAGTCGCGATTTTAAATTGGCCACATTTAGACAATGGACCTGAAAGAAATACGGATTATGTATAGAGTGTTCTGCAAACCCTCAAGGTTCAGCTTCAACCATCATTGCCCTTCAGTTTAGTAAAATATTTTTAGAAAATTCATCTCAAATAGACCCTTTCTCTGATGCTCTGGCAGTAGTTTTAGTTAAGCTTATAGTTTAACAATCTATAATTTGTAGCTAATTTTCGTATAAAAAATTCGTTAATAAGGAGACCGCGACTTTTGAATTCTAAAAAGGTTTCTTCAAATGAGCGCAAACTAGACCCCCTAGAATCCATATCCAGAGCCTCGGTGGTTCAGGGGCAAGAACGTGTGCCTCTGAACTGAAGGGTACTGGGTTCGATCCTAGGGTTCTTCTTTCACTTTTTCAGTACAAACTGTAACATTAACATCAACCAAGGTTCTGGCATTGTATTTGAGCAAGTTGAATATCTGCACGTTCAGCCCTTCGGACGGGGCGTAAAGCCGTCGGTCCCGTGACAATGCGAAGTTGGGCATGTTAAAGATCTCTAGCATCCTTACAGAAAGGCAGCGGTGCAGCAAAATTCTCAGGATAGTGAGGCGAAATTGTTCCCTGGCGTCGGTGATTGGCCATCGTCGCGGAAATAGGTCGACGTTAAAGAAACAAAACACACACAGAATCTATATCCGGGCTTACTTTCTGCTTATATATATATATATATATATATATATATATATATATATATATATATATATATATATATATATATATTATATATATATATATATATATATACAGAGCGACGAATTTCTACGGTAAAGCTCAATATAATTGTTATTATGCAAGATACGAGGAAAAATTGTATACGTTACTTATAGGGTGTCTTGAGCGGCGTCCTGTAAAATTAGTTTGACAATCACAGGGGGACCCATAAGTCGTTGGTGTTACCTACAATTTTTCTTTCACATTCCTTCTTGCATTTTTGCATTTTTATCGAAATATGATATATGTGTGTAAAAAAGTCTAGACGCAGTAAGTGCGCTTTGGTAGCGAATTTTCATAAAATGCTTGAAAATTCAATAACTGAATTTGCTATCAACCTGAGGTTTGTTGGCTAGGAAACGAGTTTTCTCGGAAATATTTTAAGTTTATTTTCGGAAAATGTTTGTACATTTCCAAACAGTAAGTTATTTTGATCAAATATGGTACATTTTTTTCTACTGAATAGGCTATACCGGTGACCAAATTGATGCCTGCTTGCATTCAAGAGACATATTTGCTATTAAAAACATTTTATGAAAATTCACTTCCATAATGCACTTACTGCGTCTAGACTTTTAGTGAATTTTCGTAGAAAAAAATCACTAATTGGGAGATCCCTACTTTTGAATTTTGAATTTTTTTTTGCAAATTAGCGCGAACTAGGACCACTAGACCCATATCCGGGGTCAGTTTCAATTTATATATATATATATATATATATATATATATATATATATATATATATATATATATATATATATATATATATATATATATATATATATATGTATCACACCAATAACTCAAAAAATAATGAGCCGATTTTGATAAAATTTGGCACGTACCTTCCTTTTGTAAATGGCTTGGATAAGTTCGTTAGTCTGGAAAATCGGACGAGGTATTGCGGAAAAATTTTGAGTTTTCATTCAAAAATTTTTATCTCAAAAAATAAAAAGCTATGATAATCAAATTTGGTAGGTAGATTAACGATATAAAAGGTAAACTATATACCAAAATTTAGATTTCTATGTCACAAGAAAAAAAAGTTATAATAAAATATTTTGTGCCAGATGATTTCTATGAAAATTCACTACCATAACGCACTTGCTGCGTCCAGGCTTTTTAAGAGTTATTATGTACTGAAGCGCTTGGCTCCTGTATACATCTCATCGCGCCAACATACTCGTGCTGAATATTCGCACAACCGTCGTTTGCTTAACGTTTCTTTTCCCCAATTATAGCACAATTTATTTCAATTTAATTTCCGCAAAGCAGGCGTGACACGAACTAACTGTCTCAACAATTTTAATCAGGTTACTTATAATGTGCAGCGCGTGAAGTTGGAAATTATCAGTTGATTATCAATAGCAAGGCACCGTCGCCTCTTAACGCCAGTACTTGCGGCTAAACTGTTTAGAAGGTCATGATGATCATGAACCTCTTAACCTTGTGCCGCTTCTAATTCCGTGGAAATGACAAGTCGTCATGTTGAGTTATACGAGACAGGACGATATAAAACTCACATTAACTTCCGTGCAAGGTTGCAATAGTTTAACGTGCTTAGTTCGAAGTGAGTTTATCAGATTTAGAAAGTCGTTGCGTGATCCAAATAGCAACTCTCTCTCTATACAGTTTGGAAACGAAAATGCGACCGCTAATAACGCATACAGTTCGTTATCTCATAGATCGTCAGTGTTCGTGACAACTTTTTCCTGGTTTTTAAACGAGAAAGCTCTCGATTCATGGTATTAGTTTTTGCTACATATATATTAACGATTTGTGCGACATATAATAGGGAAGATAGAACATTATCTATGAATTTTATTGCAAAACTAGATCAGAATATATAGGGTGGCGCATTGAAAACGAAACAGACCGATTTGCGTCCAGAGAATTTTTTTTAAGGAACGTTGAAACACGTCAATTTTAATATTGAGGGGGACATGTTTTGACATAAAACTCAACTTTGTCACATCAACCCCTTAAGGGTGGTGTCAGCAAACATTATATCTTAAATAGGGAACATGGGTCGAGTGTTACATCATTTGAAAGATTTTTCTTTTCTGAATTCAGCACACAAATTTTTTTGGAAGTTTTATGGTTTGTAAACAAAAAATTTACTATCAGAACATTTCTTATCGGAATGAGAGAAATGATGTTTATTATTTCAGTTTATCGGTCGGTTTGATACTTGATAGTACTACCGAAAATTAATTTCCCAATGGTGTATTCTGTAAAAGAAAGAGTTAAAATAATAACTTTTTTTCTTCAAAAACGATGACTGTGCCAACCGTACCGCAAATTTGTTTAATGAACGATATCCGAACAGACATGTTAATAGAAAATACATTTCGGAGTTAGTTGCAAAGTTTCGACAAAATGGTTCAGTAGCCAACAAAAAACGGGATCCTGAACGTGAATTTCCGGTTAAAAATGAGACTACGGAGATTAAAGTTTTAGGAGAAATTGCTGCAGACCCAACTTTGGGCACGAGAAAATTGGCCACTGTTTCAAACATCAAAAGAAGAACTATTCAGCGAATATTGAAGCATATCTGATAACAGGAACTTTCTGTTCAATATCTGTTTTTCAGACGAGTGTACGTTTTTATTAAACTCTACAGTCAATCGTCATCATTGTTATTGGGCAGATAATAATCGAAGAAATTTTCACGAAGACCACACTCAAACTCCACAGAAATGGAATACCTGGCATTTTTGGAGACCGTTTACTCGGACCAATTTTTCTTGATGGCAATTTGAGTGGCAAAACGTATTTGGAGTTACTAGAAGATATCGTTTACTCTCTACTAATTGACATCAAGAAAATCAATTAGTGTTTCAACAAGATGAAGCTCCTCCACATTTTTCACAACGTGTTAGGGAGTTTTTGAACAGAGAGTTTCCAGAGCAATGGACTGGGCGTAGAGGTGCTATTGAGTGGCTCTCTAGATCACCGGATTTAACTCCTTTACACTTCTTTCTATGGGGCCATTTAAAGAGTAGAACTTTCGCAACAGAACCGGAGTCTCTGGAAGAATTACGACGACGCATTGTTGAAGAGTGTCGTCTAGTAACTCCACAAATGCTCCAGAATGTCAGAGCTCGTTTTGAACAAAATTTGTACCTTTGTATGGAAGCTGGTGGTCAACAATTTGAACACTTGCTTAACTGAATAAGCATTTTTGAACGTTTAGTTTTGCATTTATTTTTTTAAAGGAAAATTGACTAATTAGTGCATTTTTTATCACAATTAATGAAATACGTTCTTGCAACTCCAACTGTGAATAATTTTTAAATGAGTTGATAAAACTTCCAAAGAAATGAGTTTGCTCGACCCATGTTGCCTATTTAAAATATAATTAGTCAATTTTTCGATTAGAAAACTAAAAAACAAAACCAAACGTTCAATAATGTTTATTCAGTTAAGTAAGTGTTCAAATTGTTGACCACCAGCGTCCATACTAAAGTACAAGTTTTGTTCCAAACGAGCTTTGATATTCTGGAGCATTTGTGGATTTATGAGATGGCATTCTTCAACAATGCCTCATCGTAATTCTTCCAGAGACTCAGGTTCTGTCGCGTAAATTCTACTCTTTAAATGGTCCCATAGAAAGAAGTATAAAGGAGTTAAATCCGGCGATCTAGGGGGCCACTCAATAGCACTTCTACGCCCAATCCATTGTCCTGGAAACTCTCTGTTCAAAAACTCTCTAACACGTTGTGAAAATGCGGATGAGCTCCATCTTGTTGAAACACTAATTGATTTTCTTGATAGCGATAATCATTTTCAACAATGTCAATTAGTAGAGTCAATTGCATTTGATTATCCGATGTTCAGGGACTTTGGCAACTGAGCTATGCTCTACATGTGTCTTCTAGCAGCTATACATTGGTTAAATGTTTTAAAATTTACACAAAACCATTTCGATTTCCAATAAATTTTTGGCTCATATTATAACCAAATCAAGGAAAAGAACGACTTAGATACATATCTAGGAGCTTGTTTGTCATTTCTTGTAGTATTTTTCATTCCCATTCGTACTTAATCAATTTTGACGTTTTAGCTTTCTTGAATCAGATTTAAGTGATTAAAAATTAATTTACCTCAAACTTTTTTGTTTAAGATAGAGATCTGAATTTTGGTGCAAAGGATACACTTTATGACATAAATCAGCTTACTGCATTTGAATGCCCTTACTTTGTTATTTCCAGAGATATAAACTTTTTTCGAAAGATATCACAAAATTTACCAGGAAAACCTAGACCGATTTTCTTGAATAACAAACTTATCCAAGCCGCTTGCACAAGGAAGGTATGTGCCAAATTTTATTGAAATTGGATCATTATGCTTTGAGTTATCGGTGTGAAACATATATATATATATATATATATATATATATATATATATATATATATATATATATATATATATATATATATATATATATATATATATATATATATATATATATATATATGTTCAGAAATATTTCCGCGGTCTTTAATGTGAGACATACTTGGTTCTCGGGTTGAACCGCGTCTGGAAATTGTGAAAACTCGACGTTTCGGCTCCTGTTTTGGAGCCATTTTCAAGAGGTAAAGGAAATATGTAACAACCACTCTAAGGCCTCAATCTGCCTACTCCTTAGAGTGGTGGACAACTTCAAAACGAGAATTATCCGCGAAGCAGTCGAGATTGAAAAACGTCCCGATTGTTTAAATAAGAGAGATGATGGTCTTCACCTTCCGATAACTTGGAAACCTATTATATCTTCTTTACTAACACACAAAAAGAAAATAAATAAATTTTATTGCCCCTTTATCTGCCTCAATCCTGCTCATTCTCTAAGTACCGTGACCAAAGCCCCCCACTTAATTAACGGTGACCCCACTACTTTCACTGATAAGGAAGCAGGTAGATGGAACGACATATATAAGACAAGACTTGCAAAGAACTGAGACCTAGGGTTGAACACACTGAGACCTCACAGACGATCTCCGGCGAGATTTGGAGAGTAGGCAGATTGAGGCCCCGTAATCGAGCTACAACAACCCAACCCACCTTTGTCCACCACTCTAAGGAGTAGGCAGATTGGGGCCTTAGAGTGTCCTTATATATTTCTTTTACCCACCTTTCTCCACCACTCTAAGGAGTAGGCAGATTGAGGCCATAGAGTGTCCTTACATATTTCCTTTACCTCTTGAAAATGGCTCCAAAACAGGAGCCGAAACGTCGAGTTCACAAATTCTGGACGCGGTTCAACCTGAGAACCAAGTTTGTCTCATATATATATATATATATATATATATATATATATATATATATATATATATATATATATATATATATATATATATATATATAAACATATAAAAATTAAAACTCACTGCGGGTATGGGTTCTAGGGGGGCTAGTTCGCGGTCATTTGAAGACAGTTTTTCAAAATTCCATAGTTGGGATCTCCTCATTAGTGAATTTGTTTTAAAGAACATTCAATAAAACTAAGTATGTCTTCCGAGTGTCAGGGGGACTAGCATGAGAAAATCTGTCTCACCTTTAAATTACTGGGCAATGACATGTGCCAGATTGTGTTATGTTACTAAATCGTAGCACACTACTAAATTTGATGCCTTTCATAAAAAAAGACACATTTCACATTAAAACGATTTTTATGAAAATTCGCTACTTCAACGCGCTTGCTGTGTTCATACTTTTTTTTAAATGACATAAAAAATCTTCAGAACAATATATCTATTTTGACTTCTTTAAATGAACATAATAGGTTAGCTTTTTTTGTATATCATCGACGTCACATAATGAGTACATATAAACCCTCAGACAGACTCGAAGAATTCTACAAAAATCAAGGTAAGCGCAGCAGATTTTGTAAAGGAAGTCTTACCATATATTTATGAAACACCATCAGCGTGGAGCACAAAAATTAATCGTTCTTTTAGCACTAAATTCAGCACGTACAAGAACTAATCTCAAGCCAAGAAATCAACGAGTTGTACAGCTAAACCTTAGCAACGGCTACATTTATTGAGCCACTCTCGTTCCGCCTGAGATTTCTTAGGTTTTGGTCTCATTACGCCTTGGGAATGCACATAAAAAAAGAATAAATTCTAGCCACGTTTAGAAGCGATGCAAAGAACTGTTAAGTCTTAATAAAAGGCAAGTCGAATTCCGTAACCTCTGCCCTGAAAATGCAAATTAAAATTCATCTAGGGCCGTCCATAATAAGCAATGATTACTGAGATATCTTTGTAAGGTGAATTAGCATTCAGCAGAAATTTCATTATGTCGTTGAGGTATGACAAAATTGGGAGGGTGGCGAAATTAGTTTTATGAAGAGGTTGCTTAAAACGCTTTTTTCTACATTAATATTCAGCTCCCTTTTTCATTCCAATATGTATCTGAAAAATATCCAAGTTTAAGTGTTTCCGCGTAACAAAAAAACCTCATGGAAGTTAATTTGCAGGCTGTACGAAAATCTTGGATTCATTTTTAAACTTTGTGTGTGGGTGCTTTGTTTCTTTAACGTCGGCCTATTTCCGCGCCTATGGCCAATCACCGACGACAGGGAGCAGTTTCATCTCACTATCCTAGAAATTTTGCCGAATCCCAGACTTTCTGTAAGGAAGGTAGGGATGTTTAACGTGCCCAACATCGCATGGACACGGGACCGACGGATTTACGCCCCCTCCGAAGGGCCGAACGTGCAGACATTCAATTTGCTCAAATACAATTCCAGAACCTGGGTTGATGTTAATGTTACACTACATACAGACTTGGAGACTACTCCTCTGGCTTCAGTGTTGGGTTTCGTTTCCGTAGCTGAAGGGCGAACCAGCGCGTTAACTATCTGGAGCAAGATGCCTTTATGAATTATAGATACTCTAGGATGTTCTTCAACGTTTCTGTGACTAGTTTCGCTACTTGACAGCATTCTCAGACAGATAAAAATTGAATTAGTATGAAATCATGACAACTACAAATAAAGATCTGTTGCTATGTTATGATATGATGTTTTGATCAGAAAATTCATTAAATTGAAAATAAAATGTGAACATAGATGACAGATGAGGCTTTCAAAATGTCTACGTGATGTTTGTCAATATTTAACATAAAAATAGAACTAGCCTATAATAACTATAATAACAGTTATAACAATAAAATAACTAAACAATAACAGTGATAAAGCAGTCTCTATACAACGAAAGTATCGACATACATTAACTCATTATCTTATTACAACTTTTTTGAAAGAATAGTTAAATTTATTTTCTTTGACATATTTAATTAGAAAGAAGAATATCCAAGAAAGGGGAATTCATTAAATCAGTTTGCTCGTTTAAAACAAGGCAGCTATTGTCGTGTGTGTGATTTTTGACTTCTAAAGCTTCAAAAAAGTTTAGCTTACGTTTGTCATTACAAAAATGTAAATGTAAACTAGACTTCTTTCTAATTAAATAAGTCAAACAAAATAAATTTAACTATTCCTTCAAAGAAGTTGTAAAGATAATGAGTTTATGTATGTCGATACTTTCGTTGTATAGAGACTGTTTTATTACTGTCACTGTTTAGTTATTTTATTTTTATAACTGTTATTATAGTTATTATAGGCTACTTATATTTTTATGTTAAATACTATAATGACATTTTTAAAGCCTCATTTGTCATCTATGTTCACATTTCATATTCAATTTAATGATTTTTTTAAATCAAAACATCATATCCTAACATAGCAGCATATATTTATTTGTAGTTGTCATGATTTAATACTAATTCAATTTTTATCTGTCTGAGAATGCTGTCAAGCAGCGAAATTAGT
The DNA here is from genome assembly GCA_964006375.1 of Tillus elongatus. Taxonomy (NCBI): domain Eukaryota; kingdom Metazoa; phylum Arthropoda; class Insecta; order Coleoptera; family Cleridae; genus Tillus; species Tillus elongatus. The sequence goes on from OZ023268.1 coordinate 110,988,394, forward strand.
CACAGAAACCTTGAAGAACATCCTAGAATATCTAGAATTCATAAGAGCCTCTTGCTCCAGTTAGCTAACGCGCTGGCTACGCCCTTCACATACGGAAACGAAACCCAACAGTGAAGCCAGATGAGTAGTCTCCAAGTTTGTTTAGTAGTATGGACCAGTTTCACCAAGTAAGGGCAACAACAATCAATGAGTTAATGTTACAGTATGTACTGAAAAAGTGAAAGGAGAACCCTGGGATCTAACCCAGTACCCTTCGGTTCAGAGGCACACGTTCTTGCCCCTGAATCACCGAGGCTCTATTTTAAACTTTAATATCTGTTAATAGTAGCCAGTGTATCATCATCTCCATAGGTACGTGTATGAATGTGTACGTTTAAATGTACGGGAATGTGTGTGTGTGTGTGTGTTTAAGTTAAAAATACTTAAGACTGTTAACAAAAAGTCAATCGATATAAGTATTTTAGTCCTATAAAAATAATAAAAAAAGCCAGGACGCAGCAAATCCGTTATGGTAGCGAATTTTCGTAAAAAGGTTTTTAATAGCAAATATTTCATGTTTTCAAAAGAAGGGTATTTACTTGGCAGTACAACATATATAGTACTAACAATGTACCATATTTCATTAAAATAGCTTTGTTGCTTCAAAAAGTACCGACATTTTCCGAAACGTAAACTTAAAAAGTTCCAGAAAAAAACAGGTCCGCCTTTCCTGGACAAGGAACCTCCTTAAGCTATTTACACACCAGCCAAGATCTAACTATTTACAAACAGCTTTAGGACATCAAGTTTAAAAAAAAAGAAAATTTGTTTTACAAAAATTTACTTTTTTCTTTATACAGAAATTGCCTTTAGTAATGTTACACTAAATTGCATTTTTCACAAAAATTCGACAACTTTTTTTTACAATAATTTACGAAACATTTATTATTAATTACCAACATTAAAAAACCTTACAGAAACTGATATCTACGGAAACATTAAAAAAATGTTGCGAAAACTTTACAAATTCAGCCACTATTTGAAAGCGCCTGCATACAGCAGCTAGATTTTTTCGACGAGCAATGCAAACAAAAAGCTCTCTGAATGCGTCATTTCCATGAGGCTCTGCTATCATATATATATAAAAATGTTGCGAAAACTTTACAAATTCAGCCACTATTTGAAAGCGCCTGCATACAGCAGCTAGATTTTTTCGACGAGCAATGCAAACAAAAAGCTCTCTGAATGCGTCATTTCCATGAGGCTCTGCTATCATATATATATATATATATATATATATATATATATATATATATATATATATATATATATATATATATATATATTGTTTGATTATTTTCTGTTTTTTGATGTGTGATAATGAAATGAGCAATAAGCACGTAAAAACTTAACACTTTATTGTAACAATCGAGACACTACATTAAAACGTCTTACGTATACTATGACTGACACTAGATATCTGTTTCACGTCTCTGCTTCTTCGCTCTTGACGCGAAATTCAAATATGGGCGCACATGCGCTATATAAAAAATGCCTGAACATATATATATATATATATATATATATATATATATATATATATATATATATATATATATATATATAAAGTCTGAAACCGACCTCGCATTTGGGTTCCAGAGGTCCTTCAATTTTTAGCATGTGTCTCCCTTGAAAACAAAGTCGACGTGTTTTGTTTTTTTTCCGAAATTTTCCAGATGGGAAGTTATGGCACAACTTGTATAGTACACATGAGAACCAGTAATTCAAATTTATATTATATGTTCATATTAACTGATTAAATATTGTTTAGACAGACATACCCGCAAATATTTAAAATCACAAGAAAAGTGCCAATGGTAACCTTTCGCAACCGTATAAGAAGAATAAGAAGATGGCTTAGAGGTCAGTGGGCCAACGTATTTGAATCTACTTGTATACGGATTCCAACTTTATGTTACATAAAGCTTATTTATATTTAAGTTAAGGATAATTTAGGTTTTGGTGTAGGCGTTAAAATGTGATACATCTATTTAGGTCTGCAGGTGATCGTTGGATGTTCTATAAATACCGAGTAATCAATAAAATTGTTTTTATGGTGATGCATTTCAATTCATGAATGTCCACAGTCAGGCAGTGTACATGGCGTTATACAGGGTGTCTCTAAAAGGTCTGCACAAAATGCTATGACAGATTCCTTAGGCTAAAATATGAGGATCAAGCCCAATTTACTTAAGTCCAAAAGTTGATTGTTTTCGAAATACAGGGTGTCGAAGTTATGATTTGTCGAAACTCCTTTTTAGTGAATTTTCTTTAAAAAATTCACTAATGAGGAGATCCCGACTTTTGAATTTTGAAAAAATTTCTTCAAATGAGCGCTATTTAGGACCCTTGGAACCTAAATCCAAAGTCAGTTGCAGACTTTATATGTTTATATAAGTGGCTTGGATAAGTTCGTTATCCAGGAAAATCCGCCGAGGTTTTCCTGGAAAATTTTGCGTTTTCTTTCGAAACAAAACTTATATCTCGGGAATTAACCAAGTAAGGGCAACCAAATTTAGTACACAGGTTTATATCATTATAGTTCAACTACCTACCAAAATTTAGATCTGTAGGTTAAAGGACAAAAAAGTGACAGGCATTTAAAGAAAAATAAATTTGGGTTTTCCTAAAAACGTCAAAGTCGCGATTTAAAACGTCAAAATTGGTAATATTTAGGCAATGAAACTGAAACTAATATGAGCTATGGAAGAGAAATGTCTCAAGAGGAATGTTTTACCAAGCCTGAAGTCTTAGTTTCAATCGTCATTATCCTTCATTTTACTAAAATGTTCCCAGAAAATTCATTTCAAATAGACCCTTTCTCTGATGGTTTGGCAGTAGTGTTGGCTATAAAGCTTATCGGTTAATGGTATATCATTTTTGTCGAATTTTCGTAAAAAAAATTTAAATATCAATATATCTGTTATTATGCAAGATACGAAAAAAAATTGTATACATTAATTATAGGGTGTCTTGAGCTACATCTTAAAAAATATTTCTACAATTACAGGTGGCCCATAAGTCGTTGGTGATTCAAATTTTCTTTTTTTTAATCGAACACGCCTTATGTTATTGCATTTTTGCACTTTCCATCGAAATATAATACATCTTTGTAAGAAAAGAAATTCGGGACGTAGCAAGTGCGTTATGGTAGCGAATTTTCATTAAATGCTCAAATTTTAATAGCTCAATTTACTATTAACCTATAAGGTTGACCAAGAAACCAGTTATTTCGGGAACAGTTTAAGTTTACTTGCGGAAATTTTCGTACATTTTCAAACAATAAAGTTATTTTGATGAAACATGGCACATTGTTTCTACTATATAGGTTATACTAGTAACCAAATTTGATGCTTGTTTTCTTAATATATATATATATATATATATATATATATATATATATATATATATATATATATATATATATATATATATATATTTGCTATTAAAAACATTTTAATGAAAATTCACTAACATAACGCACTTGCTGCGTCTCGAACATTTTAAATATATATCTTAGTGATAACAGGATTTGCATGAAATTTGGTACTTAATGGTTTTTCAGGATGATAAATCCATGTTCGATTATAGTTTTGATGTACCTTGCTTTGGGCGTCACCAGAAGCCCATTGTCTATATTTAAAACTCAATAACTTTTTTCTGCCTCGGTATATCAAATTTCTCATCAGAAATGTTCATTACCTGATATTTTATCTTCCAAAAAGCTATACCTTGTAGATTTTAATTTGAGGAGCCGTTTCTGTGATAATCGAATTTAAGTGTTTCATTACGTTCTAAAACTTTTCATAGGAACGACGACACACTTTACCCAGGCTTAGGACTGGTCCAAGAAGTTTAAAGCATGTTTAAAGACCAACCGACCAATAACACTTAAAATTTAGATTGAAGCATGTTTAAGGACCAATCGACCAACAACATTAAAACTTTACTGGCAAAGAACAAGAGCAGTAGGATACAAAATCAATAACAAACCAAAACAGCCAACTTTTATTAAATTATTACTTGTTGTATAACACTCCAAGTAAATGTTGAAAGTGACCCCCGTTTTCGTTTACACAAAGATTAATTCTACGGAGAAAATTGAACTGCACCCTATCCATCATCTCTGCATCTAACCGTAAAATGTTCATTGAATTTTGCATTCGCACCCACAATTCTTCTTTGGTGTTTATTGGTCTAGAATATACCAGCTGCTTAAGTGTTCCATATAGAAAGTAATCCATGGGCGTTAAATTCGGTGAGATAGGTGGTCAATTTACAGGAGTATTGTTTCCTCTGCTGATCCATCGATTCCAAAATCTGTCATTTAAATGAGTCTTGACATTCAGCGTGAAATGTGGTGGTGTACCGTCGTGCATGAACCACATGTTTTGCCTAACAGCTATTGGAAGTTCATTAAATAAATTTGGCAAACTAAATAAATGCTTTTGGTAGTTTAAACCATTTAAGCGAGGTGGTAAGGTGACAGGACCTATGATTAATCTGTCAGTAATTCCTGCCCACACGTTAATTTTGAATCCACGTTGATAATGCAGAACCTTTATTGCATGCGGGTTTTCGTCGGCATAAATGTGTTCATTATGTAGTAAATTTGTCATACCCCTTCTTGTAAGACAGCACTCATCGGTGAATAAAATATTTCTATGAATGTTTGGATCATTTTCAATCTCTTCACTAAAAAAACGATAAAAGGGTAGTCTTAACTCGAGTACGGTAGGCAAAACCTCTTGCATTGTTTGGATATGAACTGGATGTAACTGCTGTTCTCAAAATCATGTTCACCGTATCCTTAGAAACTCCAAGTTCCAAACACCTTTGTCTGGTGCATAAACTCGGATCTTTTTTAATCCCTTCTAAAATTTCTTCCTCGACATTTGCTGTTCTAACAGCTCGATTCCGTCCATAATCAAACTTAGCGGGAACAAACATACCGATTTCTCGTAGATGCCTTTCCACAGCGGCAAATGTTAGATGGTTTGGAGCGTGTTTATTTTCAAAACTTTCTTGATATTCTGTGACCGGTTCCCCTTGGCAATTGCTATAAACTGCTATCATATTGGTCATTTCTGCGTTAGTAAAGGTTACCGCCATAGCGAGAAATTGACGAAAGAAGTGATAACTTTCAAAAATGCAGCGACAGCTTGTCAGACTTATTTGTTTGACAGTATTGTTTTTTTAACTAACGACAATACTTAATAATGTGTAGCCGTTCCTGTGATGAATTTTAGAACGCAATGAAACACTTAAATTCGATTATCATAGAAACAGCTCCTCAAATCAAAATATACAAGGTATGCCTTTTTGGAAGATAACATATGAGGTGATAAAAATTTCTGATAAGAAATTTGATATACCGAGGCAGAAAAAGGTTATTGAGCTTTAAATGCAGGCAAAGGGCTGTTGTTGCGCCCTCTACAAGTTACATAAAAATTATGATCAAAAACGGATTGCTCATCGTGAAAAACCTCTAAGTACAAATTTAATTCGAATCCTGTCATTAATAAAATATATATTTAGAAAGGAGTTTTAACAAATAATAACTTCGACACCCTGTATTTCAAAAACTATCAACTTTTGGACAAAGGTAAATTGAGCTAGATCCTCATATTTTAGCCGAAGGAATCTATCATAGGATTTTGTACTGACCTTTTAGTGACACCCTGTATGAAATTATTTTAGCAGTATATTAATAATACAATCGAGACTGCAAAACCTTTAAACAAAGACCGTTTGAACCCACATCTAGGGTGCATTTTAATAGTTATATACCATAACTTAACATAGTTTCAAAAATGAGTAAAGATTGGAATCTAGGATGAGCACTGATAAGTGCAATTTGGAGACGTGACGATTGTTTCTCTAACAAAAAAGCCGTCACCAGTGCGATGAACAAACTGCTTCCTAGTTTATTCACCACTCTGATGACGCAAACTTTGTTAGAGAGACGATTGTCAGGTCTGGAAACTGTATTGAATGGGGTTCTCCAAATTGCACTTAAAAGTTTCAAAAACATGAAATATTGTGTACTTTGGGTTAACCTTTGCCTTCTATTGGATAATTTTCCAATTGATATATTTCAGTTATTTGCATTTACTATTTAAATATATGGATAAATAAAGATTTATCTATTTGTTGAGACCAATTATACAATGTAGATGAAAAAAGCTAATAATAATAATAATAATAATAATAATAAAAAATATGGACGCAGTAAGTGCGTTATAGTAGTGAATTTTCATAAAAATGTTTTTAATAGCAAATACGTGTGTGTTTTTCTAAAGAAAGCAGGCATCAAATTTGGTTACCAATATAACCTATATAGTAAAAACAATGTGCAATGTTTCATCAAAATAACTTTATTGTTTGAAAATGTACATAAAAATCCGAAACTAAAATTAAAGTGTTCCCGAAAAAAATCGTTTCTTGGTCAACCTTATAGGTTAATAGCAAATTTAGCTATTCAAATATGAAGCATTCGATCAAAATTCGCTACCATAACGCACTTGCTGCGTCCAGAATTTCTTTTTTTTACAAACATGCATTATATTTCGATGGAAAATGCAAAAATGCAATAACGTAAGACGTGTTTGATGAATATCAAAAGAGAATTTGTATCACCAACGACTTATGAGCCAGCCTGTGATTGTAGAAATATTTTTTAAGATGCAGCTCAAGACACCCTATAATTAATGTATTTTTTTTTCATATCTTGTATAATAACGGATATATTGAGCTTTATTGATTTTTTTAGGAAAATTCGACAAAAATTATATACCATTAAACGATAAACTCTATAGCTAAGGTTACTGCCAAGCATCAGAGAAAGATTCTAGTTGAAATGAATTTTATGGAAATATTTTAGTTAAATGAAGGACAATGACAGTTGAAGCTAAGACTTCAGGGTTTGTAAAACATTCTTCTTGAGACATTTTATTTCCATAGCCCGTATTAGATTCAAGTTCTTTGCCTAAACGTTGCCAATTTTGACGTTTTAAATCGCAACTTTGACGTTTTGAGGAAAACTCCAATTAATTTTTATTTAAATGCCTAGAACTTTTTTGTCTTTTGACCTACAGTGCTAAATTTTGGTAGATAACTTACATATAATGATGTTAACCCGCATACTAAATTTGGTTAGTTCGGGACATATACATTTTTTTCGAAAGAAAACACAAAATTTTCCGGGAAAACCTAGGCCGATTTTCTTGGATAACGAACTTATCCAAGCCATTTGCAAAAGGAAGGTACTCACCAAATTTAATCGGCCAATTATTTTTTGAGTTATCGGTGTGATACATATACATATACATACATACATATATATATATATATATATATATATATATATATATATATATATATATATATATATATATATATATATATATATAAACATATAAAAATTGAAACTGACCCCGGATATATGTTCTGGAGGTCCTAATTAGCGCTCATTTGAAGAAATTTTTTGAAAATTCAAAAGTCGTAATCTCCTCATTAGTGAATTTTTTTAAAGAAAATTGACTAATAATAATAAATTGTCTTTATTGAAAAGGCACACCCATAGAATACAATAGGTAATTTTTAAATAATTATAAAATTTTTAAACAAAAACAAACTATGGATGACACCATACCAAAGCCCTAGCGAAGTCTAGCCACAATGGCTACTCCTAGTCGACCATGCTCATGGCATGTCACCACTCTTGCCAGCTTGCCACCCAACCCCCATCCACACAAGCCAGAGAGAGAGAGAGAGAGAGAGAGAGAGAGAGAGAGAGGGAGAGAAAAAAAAGGAGAGAGAGTCACATACACAATACTTCAGCATTACCAATGACATGATGATGAATAGATATATAACAGATATACAGCTTTTAACTCACATCTTATATGCGGAAAACAGATAAGCAAAACAAAACTTACAAAAAAGTTGGTGTTAAAATTACAAAGCAGAGCTTCGGTGGTTCAGAGGTAAGAACGTGTGCCTCTGAACTTAAGGGTACTGAGTTCGATCCCAGGGTTCTCCTTTCACTTTTTCAGTACATACTGTGACATTAACATCAACCGAGGTTCTGGCATTGTATTTGAGAAAGTTGGATGTCTACACGTTCCTCCCTTCGGAGGGGGCGTAAAGCCGTCGGTCCCGTGTCCATGCGATGTTGGGAACGTTAAAGATCCCTACCCTCCTTACAGAAAGACACGGGTTCGGCAAAGTTTCCAGGATGGTGAGGTGAAACTGCTCCCTTGCGTCGGTGATTGGAAATAGTCGCGGAAATTGGCCGACGTTAAAGAAACAAAACACACACAAAATTACATTTTTTTTTAACCATTCATGCTTGTGTTATGCCCATTAAACAGACTCTCTCTCAGAACGACCAAATTTCTGCGACAGAATATCACCGATTATTGACGGAGACGAACTAACGTTACTTTAACAATTTGGAAATTCTAACTACGTAATATTCATTTCCGTTTACTTTCATTTAAAATAGTAATAATTAAACATAGTTTAAATTTCACTATAGAGCATTTAGTCAAGAATTTTTACATACATTTTATAATTTATGATAATACCATTCCTATGTAATAACAATAATAACAATCTTTATTGACTACAATCATACAGCATGTCTATATATATATATATATATATATATATATATATATATATATATATATATATATATATATTTTTTTTTAATTTTAATTTTAACAACACACCACGAGGGCTTACAGCCTAAATACTATCGTACCGTGGGTGTTGACAAGAAGGAAAGAGGCAACTTGTTAATTCTGGACTTGAAGGTTTGGAGGTTCGGAGGAGAAGGAAAAACATGTGCCGGCAAGGAATTCCACAACTTGGAAGTCCTCGGGACAAAAGAGCGGGCATAACAAGACGTTCTATGTCTGGTGACCTGGACAGTAAAAGGGTGCATTCGCTCTGTTCCCCTGGTAGATCTGTTGGAGGCAGCAGGTGGGGGAACTATGGAGGAAAGCTCCTCTCAGCAGTGCCCGTGCAGATATCTATAAAAGAGAGAGAGAGGTCACCAACGGCACGTCGGTGTGCAAGGGATGGCAGCCTTTGGGTGAGAGTAGGGTCACCGATGAGACGTATAGCTCTCTTTTGAATGGAGTCCAGGACAGCGAGTGTAGAAGCGGCAGCTGCACCCCAGATGTAAAGTATTTGCGAGCCCGAAAGAGGAAACCTAATTTCTTAGCAGCCGCTTCTGCAATTGATGTGACATGTTGGTGCCAGTTAAGATTTCGATCCACAGAAATGCCAACAAGAGAAAAGGACTCATTACTTTGAATAACTTGGTTGTTCATTGTGATGGGTCTGGGGCTGGTGTATCTCTTATGAGAAAGAAAGCAAGACTGAGATTTGATGGGGTTGAATTGTACAAGATTTCTACTTCCCCAGTCTAATATTTTTTGGAGATCCACGGAGACAGAACCCTCCATGAGTCTGCGATCCTCATCTAATTGGGCTAAAGAAACAGGCTTAGAATATTGTATATTTGAGTGGAGGGTGCTGTCGTCCGCGTAACTGTGAACTGGGTTGGATGTGCTAGAGAGGAGGTCATTGATGTAGAGAAGAAACAAAGTAGGGGCTTAAGCTGAACCTTGAGGAACTCCTGCATTAATTGGATACAGTTTAGAGGAATGGCCATCCACAACAACAGAAATGTTCCCGTTGGAGAGGAAATTTGCTGTCCAGGTACAAAGTTTTGGTGGTAGGCCATAGGCCGGAAGTTTATTAAGAAGCGCTGCGTGCCAGACCTGGTCGAATGCTTTGGATATGTCTAGAGCAACAATCTGAGATTCACCGTGTAGTTCCATAGACTTGTTCCAAGAATGGGTGACAAAGGAAAGGAGGTCGGCAGTCGATCTGCGCTGACGGAATCCATACTGCCTGCCGTGGATTAGACTGTTTTTCAAGATATAGATAAGTCTTCGACTTGTAAAGTATTTAGACATATTTAGTTAAAGGTCAACGTAAAAATGTTTTAACAGCTATTTTCCAAACATTATACTTCAAATTTTGACACATCAAAAGTCTAGAATTTACATCTTCCGTTTTCACGCTTCATTCAAAAAATGCTTCCAAAACTTTCACTGCTTGATTTACTTTTCTACCTGGCAATGCTCCACAACAACTCGTTCTTTTCTGCTCCATATTTTTGCCAAAAATACAAATTTTGTAGCGAGACAACCAACATTGACTCTTTTCAATGACAAGAATTTAAAATGTTTATAAGAAGCTGCACTACAACCAGCAACACTAAGTGCCTCATCGAGACTATTTTAAGCAGACAAATTTAAAGACTGAGGTTGGACACTGTGGCTGGAAACTGAAACAAAAAGCAGAATCACCCAAAAAACCACAAAATTAACAAAGAGTTATGCGCTAGATACGTATTTCGACAACGAAGTTGTCTTTATCAGTAGCTGTCGATAAACTAATTATATCGGAAAAATCCTATTTACATACCAAAACTATACACTAAAAATTATGTAATTCCGATGATGCAATATTGGAAGATGATGCAATATCGGATGATGCAACACCGTATGACGTAAAGATGTCTAGGTACCGGATGATGTAACACCGGAAATGAATTAATAGACAGGGAACAAAGAAAATGTTAGCAGAATGCACGACATTCAGGAAAGGTAAAATATAGAAAGAAAATTGTTTGCCTACCTTTTGAACCGCATATCACAAGTGGTCTCGAAAGCATTTTTAAGAAAGCCGATTTGCAGCTAACTTTTTCGAAAAAAATAATTTAAGAAATTTGTTAGGTAATACAAAAGATAAAGATAAAGCCACGGAAATGACGGGTATCTATGGAATAGGTTGTAAAGATTGTAATCTTAAATATGTTGGGCAGACTAAGATAATCATTGCGACTAGATTTCGTGAACATCTGGCACAATTGAGCTACGGTAGTGTAGAAAAGTTATGCGTGGCACAACATATTTGGGATAATAACCACCACATTTATAAAGAAAATCTGAAACTTATAAAAAATGCTAAAGAGCCATCCGAGCTAGATGCCTACGAAAGTATTTATATTTCAAGGGCAATAAAAAAGAAAAGTTCCTTAAACCGATGGTGTGTAGTTCTCGGTTTGTGCTCTGTCTTTGATGCAGATAAACATCCCGAAACCTGTCAGGTAAAGTGATAAAGAAAATTCGAAAATCTCGTCCGGAAATTAAAATACTATACACAGAAAAGTTGCCTCCGATTTAGTTTCCCTCTCGGTATCGTTTCCTACCTAAGATTAAGTATAAAAGGCGATGTTAGAAGTAAGTAGTTAGAATTTTTCATCCTCTGGTGACGCTAACTTTGTTAGTTAAACGATCGTCAGATCTTTAAAAGATGTGTTGTGTTTATTTGGGTTCCCCAAATGTACTTAACATATCTATGAGGAGAATATACAAATTATTTTAGGTATTGAATTAAAAAAAGGTAAATCTCTTGCGCTTATTTAATAGTTTGTGAATATAGTGTAATCGCAATTATGCTTGGTGAATCGATCTATTGTAGGTGTCAATCAGTTTTGAAGCTGCGCTTTGTATTGGAAATCTGATTTTCACAGCGTTTCTATTTATAAACTGACACATTTACCTCTTTAGTATGCCCGGCGTGTTTTACTGTGATTAATGTGATTTTTCGCCTCAGATGACGGCAAAGTATAATGAAATATTACTGTATTCTGAAGATACTTAAATTACTATTCTTGTTATTAAAATTTATTATATCTAATCTTTACTTTGCAACATTTTTAAATTATGTAACATTGGAATTTATAAAGTTTTTGTTAGATATACAATAGCAAATTCCTAATATTATATAACATAAATCTATCTACTGGATTATCTCAGATAGAGGAATCATAAAAATTCTTGATTACAATGCTGGTTCTTAAAAATATAACTTGCAACATATTCAATGCAAATATATAATACAAAAAGGACAATATTCTACGGATCAGTTTTCACAAGTTTTCAAAATTTACTGTTGGCGAAATAAGACCGCGGACTTAAAACATTGAAAGTCTGAAGGACTATCACACCATTGTCGAGGCAAGTTAAAAAATTGATAGTTTGGGAACTATCAACCCGTAGTCAAAACAAGTTAAAAGATTGATAGTTTGGGAAACTATCAACCCGCCGTCAAAGCGAGTTGAAATTAATATTTATTTATTTATTTATTTATTGCTACATGTATCTCATAAGTAGGAGCCCACACAACTGAGCCATATTCAAGTCGCGACCTAACTAAACAATTAAATAGCAGGAGGATGGTGTCAGTCTGTGAGAAATTTTTGCTGTTTCTTATCAGAAACCCAAGAGTTTTGTAAGCAGAACTGACATTCTGCTCGTAGTGTGGTTTAAAAGATAGAGTACCGCATACAGACTTGGAGAATACTTCTCTGGCTTCACTGTTGGTTTTTGTAGGTGAAGGACGTAGCCAGGGCGTGAGCTAACTGGAGCAAGTGGCCCTTCGAATTCTGGAAGTTCTAGGATGTTCTTCAATGCTTCTGTGACTACAGTTTCGCTGCTTGACAGCATTTTCAGACAGATTAAAATTGAATTAGTACGAAATCATGACAACTACAAATAAATATCTGTTGCTATGTTATGATATGATGTTTTGATCAAAAAAATTTTATCAAATTGAAAATAAAATGAAAGACAGATGACAGATGAGGTTTTCAATTTGATAATTTTTTTTGGATCAAAACATCATATCATAACATAGCAACAGATATTTATTTGTAGTTGTCATGATTTCGTACTAATTCAATTTTAATCTGTCTGAAAATGCTGTCAAGCAGCGAAACTATAGTCACAGAAGCATTGAAGAACATCCTAGAACTTCCAGAATTCGAAGGGCCACTTGCTCCAGTTAGCTCACGCGCTGGCTACGTCCTTCACCTACAAAAACCAACAGTGAAGCCAGAGAAGTATTCTCCAAGTCTGTATGCAGTATGGACAAGTTTCACCAAGTAAGGGCAACAACAATCAATGAGATAGAGTACCATCAAAAACAATTACAAGGTCGCTAACTGTCCCGGAGCGATCAAGTGGAAGCCCTCTTATATTGTACCCGAAAGTAATTGCGTGCTTATTTCGAGTAAAGGACATCACACAACACTTATAAACATTTATAGAAAGACCACTCCGACAACACCATCCATCAAGGATCTGAAGACTGTTCTGGAGCTGCATACATTAAAAAAGGAACATGCAAAACATGTTTAACTAATAAATATATTAAACAGTAATGGACCGAGTATGGAACCCTGCGGCACACCCGAAGCTATGTGATAGGTGTCAGGTATATTGATAGTTTGAGGAACTATTAACTCGTAATCATCGCAAGGTGAAAAGGTTAATAGTCTGAAGAACTACCACCCAGTTTTTAAAGCAAGTTAAAAGAATGATAGCTTGAGGAACTATTAACCCGTAGTCAAAGCAAGTTAAAAAAGTTAACAGTCTTAAGGAATACCAACTTAGGTTCCTTTATATCGATCACCAACTACCTGCCTCGTGAAATGTATACTCCCGAATACCCCGGTGTGTGGAATTTTAAACTCTTGAACAATTTACATTAACCAAAAACCTACGCTTTACATAACGCGGGTGTCTAGATCCAGCAACCAACCTAAGGAAATCTTTAACCCCAAAAGATTATATTTACGAAGCACTACCTTAACTTTCACCAGACAAACTCCAGCGCCCAAAATCAAAAGAATCTTCAGTTACCCAAACTCTCTTAGGTTCAACCCAATTGTTGTCAACGGAAAAGGAATGATGGGAAAATTAAAAAAGTTGAGCAGTCTGAGGGACTACCGCCTCGTGTTAGGGCAAGTTGAAAGGTTTGCGAGTCTGAAGAATTATCAACCCGTTCTCCCACCACCCGTCCGTTGCATTGTGTCCACAATCAAAATATGGTTCCAAATCCTGTACATACCACACCCTGTTAGGATCCAGATGTCGTAACTTGTTTTTATTGTTGATATGTCTATCATTTTAAAGGTTCCCTATTAACCGTGATCTCACGTGAGTGAGTTATATAGGTAGACACAGACCGTGTCTGTGTTCGTCTGTAATCATCGAGCAGGTGATACCTTCAGTAACCCTGCTCATATAATTGTATTGTGTCCATGGTAAATACGCAGTGGATTATGCTATCCCTTTTTCTCTCTGGAGTAGAGATATTACATTCTATGGTTATGAGCTGGGAGGTGGGTCGCTTCGATTCCTCCGGTTCAGTGGTAGGTTGCTTGTCTTCTACGCAAAAGATCTCGATATCGATTCCGCTCGATGAATGTATCGTTTTTTTAAATTTACTTTGACATCTGGAAAAACAATAGTGTACAGATTTCATACGTTTTGAACAAAATCTCATTTGTTTAAGTTTCCTTCTGGAAAGCTTTTGTAGCTTAAATGAAATTTGTAATAGACGTTTCTTTTAATCTATAGATATAGTAAAATTTCATTTTTTAACTTCATACAAGCAAGATTTTTTGATAATAGGGATATAGATTTAGAGATGGTAACACTTTCGAAAGAATTCTTTAAATCTGCGCGTACTAGGACCTCCAAAATCCATATTCAAGGTCTGTGTAAGTTTAAATTATTAACTTTAGTAATATTCCGTATAATAATAGTGTACAATTCTAACGAAAATTCAATACTATAACGCACTTGCTGCGGTCCGAAAGCGCCTCCGTGGCCTTGCGAGAAAGTCGATTCAGACTTTCCAATACGGACTCGGGGGACGACGGTTCGGGACTCACCGGCGGCGGATGATTTTTCAAATCACTGTCGTCGTTGAGATCGAGCTCAAGGGGGAGGGTAGGTTAGTTTAGATGAGCAAAAAGGGTCAGCAATGGCCTAATTGCCAGTAAGCATCTTACCTTTTTTTTTGCTGCGGCTTGAAATTTTTGTTAACCTTTATTCACTATTTAACTAGCGTTTTGATGGAAACACATTTTCATAAAAATTGTGCTATGTCATGTAAAATAATTCGTTTGAGAAGAATATTATAACAATTTTAGTTTTGAGAAGTTGAAAAAAAAATCGCTATTAATTTATATTATTTGCAAGAAAAGAACACACAACATTTGATAATTTGCCATGAAAGGAAAATAGTAAAAAGAAAATAACTAATAGGTTGAGGCATTTACCGTAATCCTTAAAAGACCTTTGAAAATTTACACGAGGGAATTCAAACAAGTCATTTCTCTGTAAGATAAGTCTACTCTGAGTAATACCTCAGGAATTAGTCTTCAAGCAACAAAGCATGTGACCACTCACTTGGATTAATCTCTCAAAAGAAATTAATCTTATTAAATGTGCAATGTGGGTAACTGTGTGTATCGTATAACAACAAAATAAGCCTAAAGGGTTTATTAAGCATTATGTGCTAATAGACAATTTGCAAGTTTTTAGCGAATTTTTCATAAAACGAAAAATTGACTAATGAGGAGATCTGTGTTTTTATATATATATATATATATATATATATATATATATATATATATATATATATATATATATATATATATATATATATATATATATATATATATATATATATATATATATATATACAGGCTGTTTCAAAAAACATGCACCATCGCTCGTGGGGCAATTCCTTACTAAAAAATAAGAAAAAAAGTTCCTGTGCACATGGGCCCGGAAACGCATAGTTTCCAATATACAGGGAGTTGAATTTTAATTTTTTTAAATTTTTTTATAAATAATTTCACAACCACTGGATTGATTTTAATGAAACTTGGAACTTAAAAGTGTATTATGAAAGTGCATATTTTCAAGTGAAAATCTGCTTACAACTGCGTCAGTGGCGTGCGTACGGGGTAACTGTAAAAATTCATTTGGGGAAAAAATATGTGCGCCACTGTCTTTTTCCAATTTTGATACATCAGTTATGAAGCCTATTACATAAGCCACAAAAGCTACCTCTTGGTATTTTTTTGTTCAGGGTATCCCCTAGGAGATATGATTAATTTTATAAAAAGGGGCAAAATACCGATTCGTTGGAGTAATGAAAACAGTAATCGTAAAGTGCCATGAAACTATAGTTTTTGACAGTTCTCTAAATTCTACAATTTTGAAGTGCTTTGTAGGCGTCAAAAGAGTTTTCGTGCTATTCTTTAAATTTTGATACGGTGCAGTATTTTCGTTTTTAGATATTTGTTAAAACTGAGCTGCTCATTAATATTATTTCCTCCTCTCAAGATGGTTTTCATTAAGTACACTTCAGCGGATTTGACTGACATGTTGTTAATGTATTGACAAACAAATCAAAATGCTAGACAAGCTGTGCGACTTTATCAGGAAACTTATCCGCAAAGAAGAATTCCTGACAAAAATATTTTCCCACGTATTGTAAGACATTTGAGAGAAACTGGTTCTTTAAAACCTTTAAAAGCTGACTCTGGACGCAGAAGATACCGCCGAACTGTACGAGTTGAAGAGGCAATATTAAATAGAGTTGAACGTGATCCTAGTACAAGTACGAGAATTATTGCCACCGAACTGGGTAATATTTCGGCATCATCAGTTCACAGAACTCTGAAGGATCAAAGTTTACATCCCTATCATTTTACACGTGTAATGTTTTGTCAGTGGTTCTTAAACAAATTTAGGCACGACCAACATTTTTCTAAACGTGTACTATTTACTGATGAGGCGTCATTTACGCGAAAAGGTATCGTAAATTTTCATAATTTACATACATGGGCCGATGAAAACCCACACTCTCTAAGAGTTGCAAATTCGCAGTATCAATTTTCCATCCATATTTGGGCTGCTATTATTGAAAATCACATAATTGGTCCTGTTGTTCTACCGAATCGTCTTGACCATGAATCATATTTAAACTTTTTACAAAATGATTTGCCGTTGTTACTACCGCTTTTTATGAGAAATGGTACAATGTGGTTCCAGCATGATGGTGCGCCCGCACAGTTTGCATCAGTTGTAAGAACATATTTAGCCAACACATACGGTCACCGATGGATTGGTCGTGGAGGTCCGGTGACATGGCCACCTAGATCTCCGGACCTGAATCCTCTCGATTTTTATTTGTGGGGTCATTTAAAAGAAATAGTGTATAAAACACCAGTAACTACACGAGAAGAATTGTTGGGAAGAATAGAATATGCATTTGACAGCATTAGAGAAGATCAAAATATTTGCAGAAGAGTAAGAAGATCTTTGCGCAGAAGGTTAAATAATTGTAATGACGCTAATGGTGGTCACTTTCAACATTTTCTTTAGCTTTGTTATTAAAGTCAATTGAGTAATGTACAAAAAACAAGAGTTTGGAAAAATCATGGTGTCTTTACGATTACTTTTTTCATTTTTTATTTTTATTTTTTATTTATCATTTTTTATCAATGTTTGTAATATTCATTTCAATGTTTATCACCAATAAGTTTTACTGTAATGTTTACTGTATGTTTTGTTTTTCATATTCTTATGGTTGCAGTAAACATATATTATTATTATTATTACGCCGACTAATCGGTACTTTGCCCCTTTTTATAAAATTAATCATATCTCCTAGGGGATACCCTGAACGAAAAAATACCAAGAGGTAGCTTTTGTGGCTTATGTAATAAGCTTCATAACTGATGTATCAAAATTGAAAAAAGACAGTGGCGCACATATTTTTTCCCCAAATGAATTTTTACAGTTACCCCGTACGCACGCCACTGACGCAGTTGTAAGCAGATTTTCACTTGAAAATATGCACTTTCATAATACACTTTCAAGTTCCAAGTTTCATTAAAATCAATCTAGTGGTTTTGAAATTATTTATAAAAAATTAAAAAAAAAATTAAAATTCAACTCCCTGTATATTGGAAACTATGCGTTTCCGGGCCCATGTGCAAAGTAACTTTTTTTCTTATTTTTTAGTAAGGAATTGCCCCACGAGCGATGGTGCATGTTTTTTGAAACAGCTTGTATATATATATATATATATATATATATATATATATATATATATATATATATATATATATATATATATATACAGTGTGGAACAGCCAAATGGAATAAATTCGATAACGGATAAATGAGGGCGTGTTGGGAAAAACGCTTGGACACGTCGATTTGTATTTTTAACTGCGCATCTTTTTCAAGAAAAAAAAATTATATAGGGTGCGTCATGTGACAGTGGCCAATACCAACTTTCTTATTTTAAATACAAGCCCCTGTATATTATTAATTTTTTGGATTCTTCAGAAAATTCTAGACATAATTCATGTACAATGTTCTATACCTATCTTCAACTGTTTCGGAAATATTAAGTATTTTCAGATTTATTACAAAAATTAACATTAAAAATAGAAAATTATTTTATTTCACAAATTCGCTACATTGCATTCAATACTTATTTCCCATTCAGCTCTTGATAATGAGAAAGTAAACAAAAACCATTCCTGCGTTTCTTTTTACTGATATGAAATGAAACAAAAACAAAAACAGTTTTCTTTCTGTTCGTATAAAACTCGTAGCCTTAGCAACTTGTTGTCTGCCTGCATGACAGTAGTGATTAGTGTCAGTGCTATTGTCGTTTGAATTTCGTTAACTGTACGTAATAATATCAGAAAAATGGTTCATTTAACAGAAATGCACAAAATAACCATTCTACAAATGATTGGTTTGGAGATAACACACGGACACAGATGGAAGTGTCTCGCTTATTTCACGAAAAATTTCCAAATTTGCCGCCTGTATCCCAAGGAACAATTAGCAAAATAGAAAAGCAGTTTCGAGAGCTTGGTCATGTGAGACAGATAAAAAAAGTAGCTGCCAATGCAGTAAGTGATGATACGAAATTGGATATTACGCTTGAGTTTCAAGAAAACCCACATACTTCTGGTCGACAAGCAGCCCAACTATTCAACGTTAACCACACAGCAATTTTTCGAACATTAAAGGAAAGTAAAATGCATCCCTATAAAATGATACCAACTCAGGAGCTCATGGAGGACGATTTCGATAGGAGAACGTATTTTTGTGAACAAATGATGGCAATGTTAGATAACAATGCGATCCAATTAGAAGATGTTTTGTTTTCTGATGAGAGCACATTTACACTTCACGGTCATGTTAATCGTCAAAATTGCCGCTATTGGTCTAATGAGAATCCTCATTGGATGAGAGAGGAACATACGCAATATCCTGAAAAAGTTAATGTTTGGGCAGGAATTGTTGGAAATCATATCGTAGGTCCCTTTTTCATTGATGGCAACTTGAATGGGGATAAATATTTAGAACTGCTCCAAAATAATGTCGTGCCAACTTTGACAAACTTATATCCAGATCCAGCAAACCCACAAGTTCCTGCCAATAAAATATGGTTTCAGCAAGATGGAGCACCGCCCCATTACCAAATCAATGTCCGGCAGTACCTGAACCAAATTTTTCCAAATCGGTGGATAGGGAGGCGCGGATCGATAGAATGGCCAGCACGATCTCCTGATCTGTCGCTATTAGACTACTTTTTGTGGGGATATGTCAAAAGTATTGTATACAAAACTAAGCCCCTCAACTTAGATGACTTAAAAAGACGAATCACGCTTGCGATTAGATCAGTCACACCTGAGATGTTGAGTAATGTTAGAAGACATTTCTATACCAGATTAGCATGTTGCCAAGATGTTCGTGGCGAGCATTTTGAACATTTACTACATTGACATTAATTTTTTTTTGTTTTTTTAAATTATTAAGAAATAATCAGTATTTCTTATTAGAATTTGTGAAATAAAATAATTTTCTATTTTTAATGTTAATTTTTGTAATAAATCTGAAAATACTTAATATTTCCGAAACAGTTGAAGATAGGTATAGGACATTGTACATGAATTATGTCTAGAATTTTCTGAAGAATCCAAAAAATTAATAATATACAGGGACATGTATTTAAAATAAGAAAGTTGGTATTGGCCACTGTCACATGACGCACCCTAAATAATTTTTTTTTCTTGAAAAAGATGCGCAGTTAAAAATACAAATCGACGTGTCCAAGCGTTTTTCCCAACACGTCCTCATTTATCCGTTATCGAATTTATTCCATTTGGCTGTTCCACACTATATATATATATATATATATATATATATATATATATATATATATATATATATATATATATATATATATATATATATATATATATATATATAGGACAGGCATGGTCCAAGGTAGGTAAAATATCGTTGTGCAGTGGTAGTACTCTTAAATGGTATATGAACACCGCTAAAATAATTTCTAGTGTTATAATTATGTCCAGGCTGACCTGAGTATTTGACACTACCATGAGTATACATAAGGACCTGTAGGATATAGAGTTTTCTCAGAGTTAATAATTGAGATTCTCTGTACAGATCTTCAGATGTGTATTGGTTATCTTTTTACAACATTATCTTAATAATTTTTCTTTGCATGACATCAAGATCTCGCAAGTGGCACCTGTAAGCCCCTTCCTAGCCCAGCAGACCGTACCGATGGTAAGATTCCACTCAAGCGTAATAAACCATGTTTAAACTCTGTACGTCTAATATGCACTTTAAAAATTTAAATTTGTGCAAAATCCCCCTAAGCCTCTCCACAATGTAAGCATCCCACCTTAGACGCTTATAGATTTTTGAAATATATTTTAAAGTTCATTTACGGAATTATCGAATAAACATAATATGTATTTCATGAAGGCCTGATGCTGAATCGAGATTTTCGTTGTTAGCTTCTTGTAGTTCCTAAATGTTCATCATCATTTAGGTGGAGTTTATTGGAATATCTCGTTGTCGTTCTATTGTTTTACGACTGATCTTAATCATTGGAAAATAATGTCTAACAACATAATGTAAAAAACTAGCTTTTTTAAAAGACCTATATATCTTTTTATATTTCAACAACACACCACGAGAGCTTACAGCGTAAATAATATTGTACCGTGGGCGTCGACAAGGAGGCAAGAGGCAACTTGTTAATTCTGAACTTGAAGTTTTGGAGGTTCGAAGGAGAAGGAAAAACATGTGCCGGCAAAGAATTCCACGACTTGGAAGTCGTCGGGACAACAGAGCGGGCATAACAAGGTGTTCTATGCCTGGTGACCTGGACAGTAAACGGGTGCATCCGCTGTATTCCCCTGGTAGATATGTTGGGGCAGCAGGTGGAAGAAAGCTCCTCTGAGCAGTGCCCGTGCAGATATCTATAAAAGAGAGAGAGAGAGGTCACCAACAGCACGTCGGTGGGCAAAGGATAGCAACCTTTGGGTGAGGGTAGGGTCACCGATAAGACGTTTAGCGCTCTTCTGAATGGAGTCCAGGATAGCGAGTGTAGAATAAGCAGCGGCACCCCAGATGTGGGAGCAGTATTCGAGGTTTGGCCTTATTTGTGAAGTATATAAGGTATAGGGATTAGCTGGCGAAAAGTATTTGCGAGCCCGGAAGAGTAAACCTAATTTCTTAGCAGCCGTTTCTGCAAGTGATGTGCCATGTTGGTGCCAATTGAGATTTCGATCCACAGAAATGCCAAGAAGTGAAAAGGACTCATTACTTTGATTAACTTGGTTGTGCATTGTGATGGGTCTAGGGCTAGTGTATCTCTTATGAGATAGAAAGCAAGACTGAGATTTGGTTGAGTTGAATTGTACAAGATTTCTACTTCCCCAGTCTAATATTTTTTGGAGATCCACAGAGACAGAACCCTCCATGAGTCTACGATCCTAATCTAATTGGGCTAAAGATACAGGCTTAGAATATTGTATATTTGAGTGCAGAGTGCTGTCGTCTGCGTAACTGTGAACTGCGTTGGATGTGCTAGAGAGGAGGTAATGGATGTGGAGAAGAAACAAAGTAGGGGCTAAAGCTGAACCATGCGGGACTCCTGCATTAATTGGATACAGTTTAGATGAATGGCCATCTATGACAACAGAAATGCTCCGGTTGGAGAGGAAATTTTCTGTCTAGGTACAGAGTTTTGGTGGTAGGCCATAGGCCGGAAGTTTATTAAGCAGCGCTGTGTGCCGGATCTGGTCGAATGCTTTGCATATGTCTAGAGTGACAATCTGGGATTTACCGTGTAGTTCCATAGACTTGTTCCAAGAATGGGTGACAAAGGAAAGGAGGTCGGCAGTTGATCTGCGCCGACGGAATCCATATGCCTGTCGTGGATTAGACTGTGTTTTTCAAGAAATTTTAGTAATTCGGTGGTTATATACTTTTCCGTCACTTTAGAGACGACTGAAAGGAGTTAAATAGACCTGTAGTTGCTAGGAAACGCTTTGGATCCTTTCTTAGGGACGGGTTGTACTCGAATACTTTTCCAGTTACTACGACGAGTCAGGACCAGAGCAAGTTCTGGTGCGCGTTTTTTTAAAACAGTTTTTGGGATCTCGTCAAAGCTATATGCTTTCCTGGTATTACAAGAAGAGAGCATCTTTCGTACCTTTTTAGTTTTGAAAATGATATCCGTTATTTTATGCGCCACATTGGGAACTGTTTGTGGTTGAACATTTGGAGGTGGGTTGAGAGTAGGATTGCCGGCGAACAACGAGGCAAAAGTTCAGCCTTGCCCAGGGCGGTAGCAACAATGCCAGCTTGGATAAATTCGGTGAGGTTTTGTGAGATATCAGAGGGTCAGAATAAGAGAAGCAGACAGACGCCCATAGAAATGAGGAAAAGTTATCCCGCATTTCGTACCAGTTCGCGGAGTTGTAGTGCCAAACGATATGTGGGTGTGATGACTGTGAGACCTCGGGTTGCATTGCACAGGAAGCAGTGACCATGCCGTGGTCTGAGCAACCAAGAGGGGCGGTGACTGATGTCTTATAGCATTCAAGTTTTTTAGTAACAAGGATATCCAAAAGTTTTGAGCTGTGTGTTGGGATGCGAGGAAAGTAACCAGGTTGCTGAACCATATTGGCTAAAGAAATGCTGACTGTAAAGGCCTCCGCTGCTCACCCTTGTGGATCGATTTTCGAAGATCCTAGCCATTCCTTATTATGGACATTAAAGTCACAAAGAATAGTGACCACGGACGAAGGATATTCAGAAATCAGATGGTCGGTTTTTTCAGAAAGGTAGTCGAAGAGCTGGACAAAGTTGTTGTCAGAAGGTGACCGGTAAATGCAACAGATGAATGTAGTTGCAGTCCTGAGAGTGAGAGAGAGTTTCATCCAAAGTATGTCTTTTTTTCCAGCTTCTAAATTGGAAAGTCTGGTGCAGCGTAGATTGCTACGGACGTATGCGCACACGCCTCCATGCAATCTAAAGGAAGTAAGGAGCTCATACCCCGGGAAATTAAGGTGGCGGTTTTGGCATTGGTTTGGGTTTCGGTGAGGAAGAGAAAGAAACATATATTCGAGAAAGATATGTTAAATCTTGATACTGGCGCTCCCTGCACACCCCTCTCCCGGAGATCTGAATGGAGGGGTATTTTATCTACGGAATCTTTTGTACAAGGAGGAACCATCATAATTTTTGTTTATAAGGAAACCGACTCATACACCAGAACCAGAAACGTCCGTTGGGACTTCAACGGCCCCTTGATGTAAAGTGTGGTACCTCCTCGGGCGTGAAAAAATCCTTTACTGTCATGTAAAGGAAAAATCCACTACCACCTGCCTATTTTACACACTGTGTGAATTAAACTTACTTGACTAAAAACATTGAGGTTATACTGGTTTAGCAAAAAACTTCTTTAAAGTGATGTTCAGTATTTTATGATTAAGGAAATTACGGTTATTACAATGATTACAGCCCTGTAATGGGAAATAAAAAAGAAAGGCGCATATGCTGTTACGGTTCTTCTCGTATTTTTTATGAAATGACTGTTCTGAGATGAAAGGAACCAGATTTCATATTTTAAGTCAAAAGCTAAACAATTCGCGAAAATTGCGTTTTTACAAGTAAGAACTAATACTCTTTACAGTCACGTATGGTGCGAATATGCCACATTGCCTCAGGTGGTTCGCTAGTCTTTTAAGATAATCTGCTGGATAATAGTGGAGGTATTTAGTATCTCAATAAATTCTGTTAAAGCCGCAATAGATTGTCCCAGTGCAGCTGGATGCATTAATGTACATTCCTTCTTTGGCAAGGGTGTCATATTTCTCACAACATAGAAATAGCTCCATGCAAAACAAATAAAACATTTCTGAGTTTTATATATCTATATACTGCAGATATTGTTATCTAAAGCAGAATAATAAATTGGTGACCTATAAAAGTCAGTAGAATTTTTATTTAAATTGATTCATTATTTTCTCAATATAGCACATTTTTATGACTAACTTTATTTATTACCATCAGCATTTATGCTGGGAGCTATATCCAGTGTGGTGAGCAGTTAACGTGGAGCTAAAGAGGTTAAGGTCGCTGTATATAACAACGTACTGATATCGATTCTGCTGTCTGTCATTGAGGGTTCCATGGTACCTGTCTTCAAAAGTGTATTGACTGGACGTAGATTTTGTTGTTTTCGACTCCACCAGTGGATTAATAGGTTCGTCAAACTTCATTGATCTGATTAGTTGCTCGTCTGGGATGTGATAGCCAGTCCAGATTAATCTATATGCTAACAGATTCTTGATTCATATTTTGTAAACTCCTTCGAATAAAACTACTTGACTGAGACGTGGTATATTGTGATTGACCTCAAGTGGATATAGATCTGCTCAATAGTGAGGTCACCATTGCCTATAAAACCCTACCCTAAAATATCTATCTATCAGAGTATCATTATTATTAAGATTAGAAATAGTTTTAGAAGGTTCTCAGATCTTGATATAGTTTGAAACTCACGCTCTTTTCTGTGTTGCTATGCCTGGAATCCTGTATTTATGGGCGCTCCAGACTGGTGCCAGGTTATATAGAAATTAAGATTTCTAGATAATCGATAGTTAGAATCAATTATTTGTGCCGACGCCAAAAGAAAGGAGATATCAGGGAGGAATTTCTCTTCAATCAAACAGATGTGTAAATATTAACAATAATATTAAGTTTATTCATGTAAATAAATTTGGAATAGCAAGCAAGATTGAATTAACATGGTTGGTAAATTTTAAATAAGCATTGCTTCATACATAACTAAAAATCAAATAAGCAGCAATAGTTTCAAGAAAAGAGAGATTATTATTACATATGGTATGTGGCAAAATGATAAGTTAAAGATGGTTATATGTTACATAAAAATGTTGATATTACATACTAGAGGTGTATTAAAAATCAAACGCTGTCTTTTTCAGCTCAGAAACAAACAAAAATTATTATGCAAATGATTTGACGTTTATCAATCAATTCTGTTGATTTTTCAATAACTTAACTAGCCAGTCCTTTGAGTGAGGCTCCATTTAAGAAAATATTCTTACGTAAAATTTCTACTTTAATGACTGAAAATGAAAGACATTAAAAAGTACAGTTTAAATATTTTACAAACAAAATCTGCTAATTACAATTTCAAATCCACAATATTGACAAAATTCTAAAGAGTAAACAGGAAATTTAGAGTTGTCCTTAGAAACACTTCACTGGCATTATTGAAGTTCTAATTTGATTATGTTATTTTGAAAGTTCAAGTTGTAAAGGTTCCAATATCAGATTGTTGCATGAAAAATTCTGCAGGTTCACAGAAATAAAGTTTATATCGACTCACCAAGTCCTGATACCTGGAGTTACCTGATGAAGATGCTCTTCAAGCAGAGTTAACCACCAGTGCCAAACACAGGCTCTCAAACTTCAACAAGAGAGGGGAGGTTGGAGAGAATAAGTGGTACTTTCCATAAACGGTTATTGGGCAGGTGGGTCTTGCTGCTTCAATATTAGGAGAGACAATTTGACCCCGAACACTAAATGAACAGCCGGTTTAAATCGATGTTTGGAATTATTTTGATTAAAATCTCTCTACGGCAATTTAAATGTAAATTGCCTAAAGTGAAATTTACAAGGCCAACTGATTCAGAGCTCGGTATAGTCAAAAACTTTGTGTGATCGGCTTGCGGGATTTACCTGGTCAGGAACAAAGGAGCACTGTTAACTCGCGTTTTTTTGTTAAATACTTCGTTAATGTAGATTCAAAATCCAATCAAAAGACATAAAGGTATCACTGACAACTGTTATCAGATATTATAGACAACGAAAAAGGGTTTTATGATCTATTTTAAGATAACTACAAGCCACGGTAACTATCGCGGTCTTTACTCGAGAAGTGTTCAGTCGAGACTCCTTCGTTTGTAGCGTTCCAGTCGTTGAGATCTAACCCTTTTTCCCTGACGTCTCACGTCCGCTCGTCTACAATTCCAGGTTTTGCCGGGAATCTTTGTTGAACGGCTTCAACGGTCGTTTTAGATGACA
Source organism: Tillus elongatus (assembly GCA_964006375.1). Classification (NCBI taxonomy): domain Eukaryota; kingdom Metazoa; phylum Arthropoda; class Insecta; order Coleoptera; family Cleridae; genus Tillus; species Tillus elongatus. Next base: position 111,014,856 of record OZ023268.1, read on the forward strand.
TCATCCACACGGAAAAATACAGATCAAGTCGCAAGGTTTTATTCAGTTCTTGGAAATATTCCTCCAGCCAAATACGACGTAATTTTCCTTGACAAACATATATTTAATTTCAACGTACAAATTAGAAATGCAGTAAAGGGGTTTACGGTACTTGAAGACTTAGCGACTTTTCATCAAAATATTGATGCAACCAAAACTTCAAATATTCAATGCAGTAATGCAATAATAGAAATAGACCATATTTCCATTATTTACGATACCTGGGGGTTCCTAAATGTTTTTTAAAAACAAAGTAACGATGCTGGAAAACATAATCCTTACAATTTTAATTAGATAATCGTTAAGCTTTTCTATAGAGCTCACTCAAATTAGTTGCAGCCACCGCGTCTTTTACAGACTGTGCAAGCTTATCTATACACAGTCTTTTATCTACCTTTGCTGCTCTTTCAATTTCTATATCAGCTTTTTTCTAGGTATCCATTAGGTGTTCTTTTCTATTCTATTGTTAGATGCTTTACTTGGAGGACCCAAAGCACCACAACACACTTAATGAAACCACAATAGACTGAGGATGCAAAATTCAAAATCAAATGTAGAATTTGTTATCCTTTAATGACTATAACGTTAATAGTAACGGTAATAGTGAATGGTTATTTTATATAAAATTTAACGACAAAAGAATTTACTAATATTTTAATTATAAAGGGGAATAATGCGGATATTCTGCCGGCAGCTAATATTTAATGCAAATAATTAAAAAAAAGGTGGGTACTGCCCTTATAATCTAGGTGACGTCGAACACACAAATAAAAATCAAGACTTGGTTATTGTAATTTATTGATGAAAGATGGTCTTACATAATACAGGGTGTTGTATTTAATAATGATTGCTTGCGGCAGTTATTAGTAAAATTTAAAGTGAAATTAATGAACGCAAATAAACCAGGTACTTAACTTTTGCTTCCGACGTGATGTTTCGTGGGGGTCCAGTAGATATGTAGAGTATTGTAGCTATTCAGGCTCAGCGGGATCACTAAAAAAAGGCTTTGGAGACTACTAAAGGCTGCCCAGACCGTCGAGGGACTAGGGCTCTGCTTGGCTTGATGTTAGTGGGTTCCAAGTCACGGATGGCTCATTCCTGCTGGTCTTGTTCCACTAGTCGAGGAGGAGAGTGTCTTGAAAACGTGTCTTTAAACAGATGTATCTAAAAAAAGGGGGTCTTAAAGAAGTTAAAGTTGTCGGTACGGGTCTTCAAAAAGGTTATTTTGAACGAGTTTTCAAAAAAAGGGTCTTCAAAAAGTTAATGTTGTGTTCAAAAAGTTGTCAGCACGGATGAATTTGAGGTTATTTGTATGCGGTAGCTTGCGGCGGGTTGACGCTAAATACAAGGTTTATCAGCACTTTAATTTTAGAAAAATATAATTCTGAATTATTAATGATAATGCGTGTGAATACCGCTACAAGCCACCACAAAACAGAAGAAGCATTAAATAAAGCAAATTGTCAGACTAGTTACGTCACAATCCAGCTAACGTCCAATTAAGATTTATTTTCTCTGACTTACCCCATATGGGCATGCTGTTTTTTTCTCAGTCGATGGTTGCTTTCGACCTTTTAAAACGGTTTTACTAAAAATAGAGCTTTAGAGGGGTTTTAGGGTTGCCAGACAGTCCTATACCAACTATAGATTAATCTTCATGGGACATAGTCTATTAAACGCCGTTTAGGTATCCGACGATATGGCAATGAACTATTTCAGACATATTAAAGCATTTATAAAGGCATGCAAAATAATTAAATTTACGTTTTATGGTACTAAAAATAACTTGTATTAAAGCTTATTTTCATTTGATGTGATTGTAACTGCTATGGATAAAAACAAACCAAATTGGCAACAGGTTCACTATGTAGAAAATATCTACAAGCAAGACACAGAAAGTTCTGTAAGAACTTTAACCGTCCTCGTACTCCAGAGGAAGATCAAGGTGGCTGTAATCTTAAAGTGACAATAAATTCCCAAATGAGATCACTATCTCCAACTCCAGCAGAAATGACCGTGCCATCTGATTCACATCAGAAAGCTTTACGAGTAATGGAAGTGTTACATCGTCACATTAATCTCCTAATTCAGATAATTCGAGGTTCTTTGGATTGTCCGTAATGAAATACATGAGCTTTGAGTCTTCAGAGGCTTAAAAACAGAAGGATAAGTATTTTACTATTACTGTTAATAGATCTACTATCATAATAGTATTCAGATTTGCGGTACTTGACTGTTTAATAAGTCAAATATTGAAACATTGCTAATTATTAGTCACGCGTTAAATGTTCTTTTCTTTAACGTCGGTCTATTTCGGAGATTGCGGCCAATCACCGACGCCATATAGCAGTTTTATACTTTTCTATAAGAAGAGTAGTGATCCTTAGCGTACCCAACATAGCATGGTACATGGGACAGACGGCTCTACGCCTGGTCCGAAGGGCTCTACATGCAGACATTCAACTTGTTCATAACACAATGTCACAACCTCGGTAGATATTCATTTTACAGTATGTACAGAAAAATTTAAAGGTTCCCCTGCTGGGTGTCGAACCCAGTACCCTTCGGCTCAGAGTCCCACGTTCTTATTACTGGACCGCCAAGGCTAAACGCGTTATATTTAAAAAGCATAATTTTGTAAATCTTAAAATACATTCAAATACGCCGCGAACTGATTATTAAAAATATTAAACTTTAAAACATTGGTATCTATACAGAGTGATCCAAAAGTAATAACACACAAAGCAGCAGTAGATTCTTGAGATCAACATTTTATGATTTGGCCAAACTTACCTAAATTAAAAGTCAAAATTAGAAGAGATACGTAATGTTAAAGTGAGGAATTGAATCTTGATTTTTCTTATTACTTAGAAAGCTATTTGACGCATTGTCTTCAAAATTGGTATATATGAGCTTTTTGCGATGAAAAATAATTTCTTTCTAACTTGGGTCTAACAGATAGGAGGCTCTGCTTGCAGTACCCTTCAAATATTGATGGGTGTAATTATGGATGAGCTCAGATGCTAAGCTCTATTAGCTACAGACTTTCATTAACCTTCACATCTTGAAAATACTCACACTTTTCTGTTAGCGTTGATAGGAAACTTTCAATTCGATAAGGTATATGTTTTTTTTATTTTAGAAAAAGAAATTGGTTCGACTACTAAGGCCATTGACATATACAAGGTATATGGGAAAAACATTTAAAATACAATATAGGTGCAAAAATAATATGTGTTATTTAGCCAATAAACTATACAATATAACGTTTACACTTAGTGAGTGGCAAAACTAGTGAATAGATTCATTAAAATTTGGGAGATTTGTGTTTTGACGAAAATCTCGAACACGCAATTCTTGTTTAAAAAAATGCACATTTTTGTATAAAATTTACGTTTCTCCCACTCCTGCTTTTAAAATATGACGTCATCGATATTTTTTATAATCACAACCCCTTTTTTATGCTGATAGATCATTGAATTGTCTACACACTACCATCAAAGTTTTGATACCCTACATTGTTAAATTGTCGAATGAAACTCATTTAAAGAGTAGAAAATATAAACCTTCTTTATAACAACAATCAAAAGATAAAAGCTCTTATTCAACAAATTAAAGTATTGCTTCCTTTAAAAATAATGTTCAAAGTGCAATCCACCGGCTTCTTGAAAATAAGCAAATCGGTTGACAAATTGCTCTTGTACATTGCAAATGACGTCAGGGCTAATTTGATTCATTATATACCTAATTCGATTTTTGAAATCTCCTAGGCTATTTGTTTGCTAACACAGATTTTTGAGTTTAAATACCCTCATAAAAATCTAGCGGAGTAAGATCTGAGGACCTGGGGGACACTCTATTGCTCGTCGCCTACCGATCGACTTGCAAGGAAAGCAGTCATTTAAAAACTCGCGAACAGGAGGTGCAAAGAGCAGAGGTGAACCGTCTTGCTCAAAGCAAATATCACCACTTGAGAAATCAGGATCATCTTTATTTAGAGAACTTGCAGCAAGAGAAGGAATAAGCTCATTTCTTAGGCAATTATGATATCGTTCCCCAGTGAGAGTTATGTCGAGGAAGAAAGGACGTAGTAGTAGTAGTAGCAGTGGTTGGGAGGCTAACGCCAAGCAAGTGAGATACAACGGGGCCTTTTTGACAACCTCAGCAACCCAGCAACCACACTCTACTCTTCCTCGGTTCCGCCGCCAAACCACCTTGACCTCGAAATGAAGGCCGTGACAGTCTTCAATTGGACGTTACTTACCTGATCCCTCTGCAGAGTCCTCGATCCGAACAATTCTGCTCGAAGACTCCCAAAAGCCTCGCATTCACACAGGTAGTGGTAGGACGTTCCTTCATCCTCGCCGCATTCCTGGCAAATGGGATCCCTCTCTACGCATATCAATGTGAGGTGTCTTCTAAGGGCGCAGTGGCCTGTTAGCACCGCACGGATGTGGTGAAGCGTAGGTCGACTCCTACCAAGTAGCCAGACAGCTTTCTCTTTGTACGGCCCTTCCACCAAGTCCCTCGCCTGCCTACAGCCACCAACCAACCCCCCAGTGCCTCTCCATTGCTTCCTCAGGCCATCTGTCTAAAGCGACAGAGACCGTCTTCCTACTTATGGATATCGCAGGCTCCGGGCCACAGAACGGCCGCCGGGAACCCAGCCTTGCGAGATTATTCTCTACCTCATTCCCGCTACGCCACAGTGTCCCGAAACCCACACCAGTTGCACCTCCTTTGCCCTGGCTAGTCCTTTGAGGGCGTCATCGCACTCCTGAACCAGCGTTGGCCTGATTCTGGCCGCGCAGACTGCCCGGAGGACCGCCTGGCTATCCGAGCAAATGTATACACATTTCTCGGGGCTCCTCCTCACATACTGTCTATTGGCCATAGACAGGATAGCGTACATCTCTGTTTCGAATGCCGTGGTATATGCGCCAAGAGCATAACTCTCGCTTACCCCCAGGCTCTCGATGTGTATTCCTGCCCCGGAGGATTGTTGATCCTCCAGCCGCGATCCGTCGGTGAAACAGACCAGGCTTGCGGGTTGGAATGCAACCTCATTTTCCATCCACTGATTCCTACTGGGGATCCTGACTGTATATGGCCTAGTCAACCTAATATCGTCCTCGGCATCCTGTACCTTGATGGCGGAAATCGGAATTTCCTTTTACACATCCTTGGAGACTCTTACACGCCTTATATTCTCTACTTTAACCACATTTCGATGCTTTAATGTATGGTTTAACATTCTTGTTAGATTATTACAATGTAAATCAGTGAAGTGTCATTTTGAAAAATGAAATGCATGTAAGCTACTAACAAAGCAGGCACGTCACTTCTACGAATAATTTTAAAAAGAAAAAGTAACATACAAGTGTAGAATTGCGTCGTCTTCTAACGTTATAAATTATTGATTGGTTAAAAAATTAATTAATGAGTTCTCTTACTTTTGTAATCTGGTAAACTAGAATATGGATTTAGAGAATTTATTACGTGAAAGTATTGCAGCACTACATCCAGGTATTTTCCATTGAGTGAACTATTTACATGGACTGGAGTTCCACATTCAGTTGTTGAATTTCTGCAGTTCCAAAGTGCCGTCCGTCGTACGCTATTGAAATGACTGGTAGTTTTGTGTTTGTTTTGTTGTGTTCGTTTTCGAACAGCTAGTTTAAATGTATTTCTGTGTTATGGATTTCGAGTGCGGATGCAGTAGTTGTGAATTATGTCTTTATAGATTCAGAAAAGGCTTAAATAATTTTTGAATTTCAGGATGAAAATGTTTTCACCATATGGAAAAGCTCAAACTAAAATTAAATCGACATAGTAACAAAAATTTATTACAATATCACCCGTAATTAGCTCACAGAGTTGTTTGGAGCTGGAAATTATAAATAGGGGGTATAGATAGGCGGTTTTGCGCCCACCACCTGGTCACTGCGCATGCGCGTCGTGACGTTACAGGGACGTAAAAAGATGGCGGCTGGATAGAAGACCAATAGCGGTCTAACCTGAGATGACGTCATCTAAGATGGCGTCCAAGATGGCGGCAATCGAGCGCGAAAATTCAAAAATTTAAATCTTAAATCGAGATTTGATCTAACCTGTCTAAATAAGAAGACATGTCATTTCGACGTTTATAAAAATGACGTTTGTAAAGATGGCGGTTGGGGCATGCGCCAACCAACTTTTTTATTAAGCACTGTAGAGGTATAGCGTTTGATGTCATGGTAATTTTCTCGACGAGTAGAATTCAAATCTGGAGGTGTACGCATGCCCAGTGACCGGGTGGTGGGTGGTGGGCGCAGAACCGCCCATCTATACCCATTTTAAATTATTTTGAAGAAGAAATTGTACATTGTAAATTGTTGTATAGGGCTTTGGTCTCTCAGCACTACGACCACAATGGGTATTTTGTGTACAACTCTTTTTTTATAACAGTTGTTCGGACATTTTAATGTAGTCCATTATCTTTTTGGGAGATATTTTACATATCTTCTGGGGTGTTGACGTCACTCCTTCAAGGTATATGAGCCTTTTGCAGCACTGAGCAATGCAGTCGCATTGCAAATGCTCTGTTGTTTCTAGTGCTTCAGTGAGGTATCTGCAGTTTTTACTGTCTGCCTTACCCATCTTCATAAGGCGACTGAAGAGTGCCCTGTAAAAAGGACTCTGATTATTGTAAAGTCGCTCCTGTTCAATTCAGGAACACTTCAGACGCCTCTGTTGTTATGGTGATGAACCGTTTTCTTCCAGTATGAAAGCATTTGGTTCCTCTCTCAAGTATCAAGTTAATTTCTTACATAGACTTTTGTTAATCCACAATGGTGCTCTGGACCATAGGATCTTGTTGTTGCTGTCCCTTTTTACAAGGTTATCTGCCTTTTTTTCAACGCCTTGATGCCCTGGTATCCACATTAACGTTACTTTGTTTGTCGTAGCCAGTTGCTTTAATGATATAGTGTTCTAGAGTCTTTAGTACTGCCCGACTGTCTAGGATAAAGTATATTTCTCGATTTCTAAGTCGTCTTTGTATGCACATGACGAGTTTTAAAGAGGTTTGCGTCGCATTTTTTCATGGAAAATCTTGAATTTTAAAACTGGCCAACAAATGTAGCCTCGAAAAAGAATTTTTAGTGTAAAAAAAAACCGGAAGACCCATGGTAGCGTAGAAACTTTGCAAACCATGTTGTACACACACAGAAACATACACAAATATATATATATATATATATATATATATATATATATATATATATATATATATATAATATAAATATATATATATATATATATATATATATATATATATATATATATATATATATATATATATATATATATATGTGTAAACATACACTCATTAGTGAATTTTTTAATAATAATAAATGTTAATTGGATGCTAGCTGGATTTTAACGTAACTGCTTTAATGATTTGCCGTATTTAATGCTTTTTCTGTTTTGTGGTGGCTTGTAGCAGTATTCACAATTATCATCATTAATAATAAAGAATATTATTTTTCCAAAATTAAATTGCAGATAAACCCTGTATTTAGCGTGAACCCGCCGCAAGCTACCGCATACAAATAACCTCAAATTCATGCAATTTTATGAGAGCAGGAGACATAGACCAGTTTTGTCCTTGTTTTTGAAAGCTAGAACAGTCACAAAACAGAAATGACGCCGCGCGCTATGCTCCACTGGATCTATCTATATATATATATATATATATATATATATATATATATATATATATATATATATATATATATATATATATATATATATATATATATAAACATATCAAGTCTGAAAGTGATCTCGGATATGTGTTCTAGAGGCTCTAATTAATACTAATCTGACACATTTAAAAAAAATATAAGTTGTTGCTTCTCTATAAGCAAATCTTCCGTTATCAAAATTTGCTAAGAGCCTCGGTAGTTCAATAAGAACGTGTGCCTCTAACCCAAAGGGTGTTGGGTTCAATCCCAGGGTTCTCCTTTCACTTTTTAAGTACACACTGTTACATTAACATCTATACATTTCAGCAACACATCATGAGGGCTTACGGCCTAAATACTATCCTACCGTTGGTGTCGACAAGGAGGAAAGAGGCAACTTGTTAAGTCTGGACTTGAAGGTTTGGAGGTTCGGCGGAGAAGAAAAAACATCTTCCGGCAAGGAATTCCACAACTTGGAAATCCTCGGGACAAAAGAGCCGGCATAACAAGATGTACTATGTTTGGTGACATGGACAAAAAAAGAGTGCATTCGCTCTGTTCCGCTGGTAGATCTGTTGGGAGCAGCAGGTGGAGGAACTATGGAAGAAAGATCGTCTGAGCAGTGCCCGTGCAGATATCTGTATCTGAGCAAGTTGAATGTCTGCACGTTCCGCCCTTTGGAGTGGGAGTAACGCCGGCGGTCCCGTGTCCAAGCGATGTGAGACACGTCAAAGATCGATACCCTCCTTACAGAAAGGCAGGGGTCGGCAAAATTTCCAGGATAATGAGCTGAAACTTCTCCCTGGCGTCGGTGATTCGCCATAGTCGCAGAAATAGCCGACGTTAAAGCAAGAAAACAAAAAAAAATGCTAGAAGGCAAGGAAAGCTATAGATGCCCTATTGTCAGAGTAAGACAATCCTATTGCACACAAAACCGTATGATGTTATGGGGCCAGTTCGTGATTGAGAGTTAAAATGTCTCGGACGCTCTCGTTATTCGCCAGATCTGGTTAAAACCGAATATCATTTCTCCCCTCAACAAAAAAATGAAAGGTTACTATAATTTTTTCTAATTATACAGGGACATAATAAACAAATTTAAATGATTATCTCTTTAAATTTGAACAGTTATTTGACCATAAAACAAGTTCAAAGAGATCTTAGCTGAGCCAAGTCTCTTTGTAAGGTACATAATCTCCTAAAGTGAACTATACGGAAACTGTAAGAGCTAAAACTTGTTTGACCGCAAGGTTATCGGACAAAATCCTAGGAAAGAGGAAATATTAAATCCTTATATGAGAAATACCCAGATGTCTTTTAACTTACTTCCTTTGCGGCTTTGTAAAAGTGCATTATACCTAAATCCATTATTATACACTACAAACTTCTTTTTTAAAGAGTTGGAAGGATGCACACGTCTTATAAAATCCTTTTTTTATAAAACAACTATTCACTATGTGAAAACTGGAACCTGTGACGAGCACTAATAAGTACACTTTGAGAAACCCAAATCACCACAACACTTATTTCAGAGACCTTACGATCGTTTCGTTGACAAAGTCAACATCTTCAGAGGAAGATAAATTCTAACCTAAACAACTAGCTACATGTATTTATATCGCGTTAAGGTAAACGAACTAGTCCGAAGTAAAATTGTCGTCCAGGAACGATCGTTTGTTTATTGTGTGGTGAAACTACGAGGTCGAAGACCTGCTTTTTAATCTTCTGGTCGACATACTTATGAGCCCTTATCTAATATACGGATAATAGCTTTAAAGGAACCGAGTTATTTTAAGAATCTGCACGTTCCCTTTCGATCTAGAAATTTACTATGTGGATATTGGATTACGCCGACAAACATCTGGCTAGATAAACAACATCAACTCCGCTCATCTTTTTTAAATAGAAAAACTAATACCGGGTGTTTGGCTCAACATGTTAACACTCTAACAAAAGATAAATAAGTCAACTAAAATACTACATACAAACTATATTTATATTGATGCTAATTCTTCGTGATAGTATTTATATAAATATTATATTTATTGCACAAAAACGGCTAGTTTAAATTTCTTAGTAAACAGATTGATTAAATTTCCGTTAAGTAAAAATAGATTTAATACAGAATTAAAATACCTAAAAAATGTGGCGAGATATAATGGTTACTCGGATGGTTTAATAGACAAATTTGTTAACAAACACAGAACAAAGAAAATGATATGTACGACATTTAAGAAAGATAAAATAGAGCAAAATTAGTGTGTTTACCTTATGAACCACGAATCACAAAGGGTTTGGAAAGTATTTTTAAGAAAACCGATTTACATTTGACTTTTTCGACGAAAAGTAATTTAAAAAATTTGTTGGGTAATACGAAAGACAAAGACAAAGTCATTGAAATATCTGGTATTTATAAGATTAGTTGTAAATATTGCGATCTTAAATACGTGGGTCTAACTAGGAGAAACATATCCATGAGATTTCGTGAACATTTCGCACAGTTACGATATGGTACGGTGGACAAATCATGTGTGGCACAACATATATGGGATAATAATCACCACATTGACAAAGAAAATTTGAAACTTGTCAAAAACGTTAGACATCAAACTATACTTGATTCATTAGAAAGTATTTTTATATTAAGGTCTATTAAGAACAAAATTTCATTGAATCGTGCGGCACCTTTAATTTCTGGTCCTTTATTTTCACTTTGCATTTGACCGCCTAAACACTCCGAATTTGTCTGTAGAATAATAAATTATGTCAATAACTCGGCCGGTTTATACATATACTAATCTATACGTTTGTCTCGACTTAAAAATCTGTTTGTTTTGTTTGTATCTATGAATTTAATATAAATACTATCACGAAGAATTAGCATCAATATAAATATAGTTTGTATGTAGTATTTTAGTTGAATTATTTATCTTTTGTTAGAGTGTTAACATGTTGAGCCAAACACCCGGTATTAGTTTTTCTATTTAAAAAAGATGAGCGGAGTTGATGTTGTTTATCTAGCCAGATGTTTGTCGGCGTGATCCAACACCACATAGTAAATTTCTAGATCGAAAGGGAACGTGCAGATCCTTTAAATAACTCGGTTCCTTTAAAGCTATTATCCGTATATTAGATAAGGGCTCATGAGTATGTCGACCAGAAGATTAAAAAGCAGGTCTTCGACCTCGTAGTTTCACCACACAATAAACAAACGATCGTTCCTGGACGACAATTTTACTTCGGACTAGTTCGTTTACCTTGACGCGATAAAAATACATGTAGCTAGTTGTTTAGGTTAGAATTTATCTTCCTCTGAAGATGTTGACTTTGTCAACGAAACGATCGTAAGGTCTCTGAAATAAGTGTTGTGGTGATTTAGGTTTCTCAAAGTGTACTTAAAACAACTATTATTCACAGACAATAACCTCTCAGAGTAAATATATTAAGATAAAAAATATTAGTTTAAAAGCATAGAGTTTTACAGCGTATGAAAAGTTGTCAGCTAAACTAATAACAGAAATACAGCAGAGCTAATATAAAACGTCTGGAAGCAAGTGCGCTATTGTAGTGAATTTTCATAGAGATCATCTGGCACCAAGAATTTTTTAACATTAATTGCCAATAATTTTTTTTCATGTAACATAACGTACCACTATGTGACAACCGGAACCTGTGATGGGCACTGATAAGTACACTTGGAGGACCCAAATCACCAGATTCTCATAATTTTTCATCCTCTGATGACGTTGACATTGTCAACGAAACCATCGTAAGGTCTTTGAAATATGTGTTGTGGTGATTTGAGTTCTCCAAGTGTAGTTAATCTACGTACCAAATCTGGTTTCCATAAGTTGGTTATTTTCGCAGAAAAAAAAGTGTTTCCGAGAGAAAACCCAAAATTTCCCGAAAAACCTGGTTCTATTTTCCTGACTAACGAACTCATCCAAGCCACTTACAAAAGGAAGGTATCTGCCAAATTTCATGAAAATTACAACTGACATCGGATGTGGGTTCTAGGGGTCCTAGTTCGTGCTGATTTGAAGAAACAGTTTCAGAATTCAAAAGTCGGAATCTCCCCATTAGTGAATTTTTTATACGAAAATTTACTAAACGTGATCCTCTTTTTGAAACCACCAGACTAAAGTTTAAGAACCAAAAATTAAAGATAAAAGTAAATAACGAGGGTAACATTATATCTTCCTGTTGTAATTTACTTTATTAAATTCAACTTATATATCGCATCTACAGATAAAATGTGCCAAAATTCAGTTTTGTTGAAGATTTGTACTCAAAGTAGTTCAGTGGGTAGTTTAATGTTGTAAAGTCTTAGCTGCGCACAAGTTGTACAGAAAGATTTTTCAAGTAGGTTAGCCTGTCAGAGTTTTTGTGTTTTCTTGAATAGCACAGCACATGCGCATTGACTGCGCTAATATTTAGAATGGCTCCAAACAAAGCCATTGGCCACCTGTACCAAATTGGCCAAAATGTACAAAAATTTCCGAACACAAACCTACAGTGTTCCCGAAGAAACTGATTTCTTGGTCAACCTTATAGGTTAATAGCAAATTGGGTTATTCAAATTTTAAGCATTTAATGAAAATTCGCAACGATAACGTACTTGCTGTGGAAAATGCAAAAATGCAATAACATAAGGCGTGTTCGATTAACAAAAACGAAAATTTTTATCACCAACGACTTATGGGCCATCCTGTGATTGTAGAAATAATTTTTTAAGATGTAGTTTAAGACACTCTATAATTAAGGTTTACATTTTTTTTCGTATCTTGTATAATAACGGAGATATTGAGCTTTAATGATTTTTTTACAAAAATTCAACAAAAATTATATACCACTAAAGGATAAACTCTATAGCTAAGACTACTGTCAAAGCATCAGAGAAAGGGTCTAGTTGAAATGAATTTTCTGGAAATATTTTAGTAAAATGAAGGACAATGACGGTTGAAGCTAAGACTTCAGGCTTTGTAAAACATTCTTCTTGAGACATTTTCTTTCCATAGCCCGTATTAATTTCAAGTTCTTTGGCGAAATGTTGCCAACTTTGACGTTTTAAATAGCGACTTTGTGTTTTTGAGGAATATATATATATATATATATATATATATATATATATATATATATATATATATATATATATATATATATATATATATATATATATATATATATAGTGTGTCCCAAACTGGATGTAAATGTATTGCTATCTCCGTTATTATTAGAGATAATTAGAGATGAGGAAACGGTTAAATTAGCAATATTTTGTAGAATTTTATGCTCGTTTCAAATATGACTTGTAATTGTCCTGCCTTTTTTCGTTTTCGAGGTATTTTGTAAAAACCAAAATTATAAGGACACTTTTTACAGAGTATCTTTTTGTGCTAGTCTCAACTTTGGATTGTCATTGGTTTTTGAGCTAAGGGTATCAACGTTTGTTTTTATTATGGCAGCCATATTGGATTTTTTGCTCATGTGATAGCCTGCGGAATAAGCTTTCCAATGATGTACAACATGCTTGAGAAATCTTGTAATTGCATTGACAATTTTGAGAAAAATCGTTTTGAGGATAGTAGGCTATGAAATCCAATACCAAAAAACTAATGACAGAAAAAAAGTGTTCAAAAAGCACTAGTCCATGGAGTCTAACATTAGACTTCTACTTTTAACATGATTTTCCGTAATGATTCACGTTAAAAAATATTGTGATTTAATTTACAATACTTAATTACGTAATAATGCTAGGTAATATTATGTGAAACAGTTTAATAACGAAACCATATAACAACACAATTAGAAACGGAACACAACAAATAATAAAGTAGAAACCTTTTATTCAATACATCAATACAGTTTATGCACCTTCCTGAAACATGCCTGCAAACCCTAGTGAGGGTGTTTTGGTTAATAGGATATATAGCTTCCGTGATTCTGTTTCGTAATTCATTGATATTTTGTGGTGGATCAAATTTATACACATCATTCTTCAGAGTACCTCAAAAATAAAAATCCATGGGTGTTATATCAGGACTTCGAGCACACCCATGAACCGACCCATTGTTACAAATGACACGATTATTACAATTTTGGTACAAAAATTCTATGACCATCCTAGCATTGTGAGCTGGACAACCGTCTTTTTGGTACCAAATCCCGTCTAAATTATCATGAACTTTTGAACCATTTGGTACGCAGGTTTATGCAACAGAAAGTAAACTATTTACCAAAATATAGATCTATAAGTTGAAAGACAAAAAAGTTATAGGCATTTAAAAAAAAATGACACCGATGACCAGATAAACGCTCAAAAGTAAAATATTTTGGATAACAAAATCTATTGTATGTTACAAAGAGAGACTAAGTTTTTTGGCGCGAAGAGATCAAGAAATTCCTGAAAAATTACTTTGAAAATTTGATGACTTTTCCTCTCAAAACGCAAAGTCGCGATTTGAAACGTCAAAATTGGCAACTTTTAGGCAAATAATCTAAAGCAAATATGGACTATATAAAAAAATGTCGCAACAGGTGTGTTTACAAGTCCTCTAGTTTCAGATTCAACCGTCATTGTCGTTCATTTTACTAAAAGGTTTCCAGAAAATTCATTTCAAATAGACCCTTTCTCTGGTGCTTTAGCAGTGGTTTTAATTATAGAGTTTATGGTTTAATTGTCTATAATTTTTAACAAGTTTTCGTAGAATAAATTCGCTGTTGAGGAGGCCGCGACTTTTGAATTTTATAAATATTTTTCAAATGAGCGCGAACTAGGTCCCCTAGGACCCACATCCTAATTTTTAGTTTTTATCTATTTACATATATACAGGGTGACGAATGTTTACGGTAAAGCTCAATACTACTGTTATTGTACAAGATACGAGAAGTATTCTTGGAGAACCCAAATCACCACAACACATTTTAAAAGACCTGACGATCGTTTCACTAACCAAGTTAGCGTCATCAGAGGATGAAACATTCTAAATACTGAAAAAACTAACATCAACTTATATACCGGATCTTAGGTAAAGAGATCGAACTGAGGTGGGAAACTAGTCGCAGGCAAAATTCACAGTGTATTGTATTTTTATCACGGACAAGGTCTTTGCACTGTCCCTACTACTTTATCTAGAAAGTGTCCATCTGTAATAGTTTTGAGTTTCGATCAGGTGACTCGTAATTGGCGGTGGTGAAGCGTTCATACATTTTTTGTTGTAACTATATTTCGCAATATATACGCTTTCAAACGCGTTTAGCTGTCCTGGTTTTCTAACATTTTTTATTAATTTCAGATTATCTTTATCAACGTGATGATTATTATCCCAAATGTGTCGGGCGACGGAAGACTTATCTACAGTACCGTAACGTAATTGGGATAAGTGTTATTTGAATCTAATTCCAATCGATCTTTTTGTTTGTCCGACGTATTTAAGATTACAATCTTTAAAACTTATTTAAGAAATTCCGACTTTTCTCTTCTGAACGTCGTTGATTCCGTCAACATTTTTTGTTTTCTGTTTGTTGATTAATTTTTACACTAGGCAAGTAGTGTATCCGTTATATTCGGCCACGTTCTTAATATAATTTAATTGTTTGGTATATCTACTTTTGTTTAAAGGAAAATTAATAAGCCGATTTAATAAAAAATTCAAACTGTCCATTTTTTGTGCGTACGTATGATGCGTTCGGGATGTAGCTTAGAGTAGTGGTTTCCTTTCTATAGACATCGAATTCTAAAGTGTCTTTATTCTTGATAACTAGTACATCTAGAAAGGGTAATTTATTATTAATTTCTAATTCATGAGTAAATTTTATAGAATCAAATTTATTGTTTAATTTGGCAATAAAATCTTCTATTCTGCAAATGTTTGTGTTAAACACCTTGAAAATATCATCCACGTAACGACACCACACTCTAGGAAAATAACCACTTTCACTTTCAAGATCTGTTTCAAATCTGCTCATGAAAAGGTCTGCAATAAATTTTGCCTGCGGCTAGCTTCCCACCCCAGTTCGATCTCTTTACCTAAGATCCGGTATAGAAGTTAACGTTCGTTTTTTCAGTATTTAGAATGTTTCATCCTCTGATGACGCTAACTTGGTTAATGAAACGATCGTCAGGTCTTTTAAAATGTGTTATGGTGATTTGGATTCTCCAAGTGTACTTATCAGTGCTCATCACAGGTTCCAATCTTCATTTAGTGAAGATACGAGAAACGATTGTATATATGTTAATTATAGGGTATCTTGAGCTGCATCTAATAAAAATTATTTCGACAATCACAGGTGAACCATAAGTCGTTGGCGATACAAATTTTCTTTTTTTTTTTTTTTGAAATCAAACACACCTTACATTATTGCATTTTTGCATTTTCCATCACATTGTAATGCATGCATGTTTTCGAGTTATTTCAATTGTCTTGCAACTTTTACATTTTTGGCACATATCAAAAATTGTGATACGGCGTTTATACCAATACAAAGCGGAGTTCCAAGCAAATGACGCATTCAGAGAGGCTTTCATTTATATTATGTCAT
Source organism: Tillus elongatus (assembly GCA_964006375.1). Classification (NCBI taxonomy): domain Eukaryota; kingdom Metazoa; phylum Arthropoda; class Insecta; order Coleoptera; family Cleridae; genus Tillus; species Tillus elongatus. The sequence continues at coordinate 111,031,163 of OZ023268.1, forward strand.
TCAAAAATCGAGATGCCCTAAACAGAGCGTTCTCAAATAGTGACTGAATTAAAAAAAAAAATCAAACTGTGGTAACTCAATTATTTCAAATAGAACAGCCTGTATTTTATGTTTCAGAAGTAAGGACATAAATAATAAATGTTTAGTAAGTTATTTAAAAAAATGCTTCCTGATTTTCGTGAAAAGATTGTTTGTAAATTTTCATAAAAAAATTGTTTCGGGAGTTTTGTCGAAAAGCTTATTTTATGAAATATGGTACATTGTTTCTACTATACAGGCTGATTCATAAGTGGTGACCAAAAATGAAACCCCATGTTCTTTGAATAATTTTAGAGAGGATATTTCCTATAAAATTTTTTCCTATAATGCTTCATTAAAAAGATACAGGCTGTTCAAGTTGAATTTCAAAAAATAAAATTTTACAATTTTTTTAAAAAGTAGCACATATATTTTGCTGAAACTTTGCATTTGGAGGCTGCTATGTAAGGCGCGTATTCTACCATAACAATTGAATCGGCAAATCCAGCAATGGCGCGCGTACCCACGTGTCATTGGTTATCCGTCAAGAAAAAAACGGGTAAGCCAATGATATTTTATTTTATTTTTCATTTTTTGAATCTTACTTTCATTCGTGAACAGAATGACTCTTTTAATAATTTTCTGTATGATGCTTATTTTACGAGTAAGCAATGAATCAGGTAAGTGTTTTAGAGCACAGTTCATGATTTTTAACCAGTCGTTGTTTGGTAGAAAATCGCAATGATACACTTTTATGCCTCCATTGGCCTGAATACACGCACGACATCTTTTTAATATGGAAAATTTAATGTCTTGATAATTTTTGGTTACCACTTATGAATCACTCTGTATAGGTTATACTGGTAAACATATTTGATGCCTGCTTTCATTAAAAAAAGACATATTTATTGTTAAAATATTTTTATGAAAATTCATTACCATGACGCACTTGCTGCGCCCAACTTTTTTCTATTGGTCATCTGGTGACGTAAAACCGCGAAACCGGTTATAGGGAAGAAAATAAGTTATTCTGAGCCAGGAAAAAGTCTCTACATCTGTATTTAGTATGAAACGGTGTCACCAAGTAAGGGAAACAATAATTAATTAATTTTCTAATTTGTTTACTAACAAATTAGTAACAAAAATTAATCTATAGTAGCAATAATTAATAGCTAAATATTATTGCTATTTATTTTATGAGTTTAACAATCTGAATGTTTCCCAAAAGCAACTTTATCTAGTGCAGAGGAGGGTGGATTACTGCACTCTCGAACCTTTGATGTATTTGTCCATGGACAGAATCTACAAGGGTGAGGGGTAGACGGTAAACACTAATCGCTTCTGTAGCGGTGACGCTGAACCTATGGACACAACAAGCCAGAGAGAATATCACTGATGTAATTTCCCAATAAGGCAATCAAACACACGGGATATTACCTCAACGAGAGAGACAGATATTTGTAGAGCGAGAACAAAGAAGATGCAGTGTAAATATTTGATATTCCGTAGTTTGCAGTCGCAAGAAGTTAATTGCATTTGTTGCGTTTTTCGAAGTAATCTAAACAGACCTTACATTGTATTATTTATTTTGAAAAATTGAAAATTTTCTTTGAGAACTCTCTTTGATTTTTAAATAATAATAATAGGAAGTATCTATAGAGAGCTTGAGATAAAGGTGAATATACAGTGGAGGGCAGATGGTGGCCGAGTGATCTCGATAGTAACATTAAAAGACTGGACTCTGGAGAACACTTTTACAAGTCTATTCAGAAAGCGGCAATTCTCGCAACTGCCCACATTGTACGAAGGCTATTGAAAAACGAGGCAGTGACGCGTGTTAATTTTTTTGTTAACACTATAAACTTTTTAAAACAATATATATATATATATATATATATATATATATATATATATATATATATATATATATATATATATATTCGGAAAGATTTCCACGGTCTTTAATGTGAGATATACTTGGTTCTCGGGTTGAACGGCGTCCAGAATTTATTAAAACTCGACGTTTCGGCTCCTGTTCTGGAGTAATTTTTAAGAGATAAAGGAAATATGTAAGGCCTCAATCTGACTACTCCTTATTGCGGTGGACAAAGGTGGGTTGGGTTGTTGTAGCTCAACTAAGGGGCCTCAATCTGCCTGCTCCCCAAATCTCGTTGGAAATCGTCTCTAAAGTCCCAGTGTGTTCAACCCCAGGCCTCAGAGGGATATGACAGTTCGTTGCAAATCTTGTATTGTATGTATCGTTCCGTCTACCTGCTTCGTTATCAGTGAAAGTAGTCGCGTCACGGTTAAACAGTCAGGGGCTTTGGTTACGGTACTTAAAGGATTAAGAAGATTACCGGCTATGCAATGAAATTGTCCATTGAATTTATTTTCTTTTTGTGTGTTTGTAATTAAGATATAATAGGTTTCCAAGTAATCTGAAGGCGAAGGCCATCATCACTCTTATTTAAACAATCTGGAGGTTTTTCGATCTCGATTGCTTCGCGGATAATTCTCGTTTTGAAGTTGTAAACCGGTGCTATTGTTTTGGCATTATCGAAGTCTATTTTGTGTCCTGTATGAATATGATGCATGGCCAGCACCGATGAGGGGTCGACTTTTCTAACTGCGAGGGTGTGTTCATATATTCTATTGTGGATGCGTCTGTTTGTTTGTACTATATAAGTTAAATTCCGTGGGATTCGTTTGGAATCGTATCGTTGAGAGTTTTTATCAGATTTGACAGTTTTTGCTCTGTTGTAAATACGGTTTTGATATTATGGAGTCTAAAAATTTGCTGATTGTGTCGGTGACGCCTTTGATGTATGGTAAAAACGCTGTGTGTTGTTGTGTGGACTCTGTCTGTTCTTGTTGTGGTGTAGTGGTTTGTTGTTGTGCTTTTCTAATGTTTCGTAGTATATGATTGCTGTCGTATCCGTTTTCTGGCAATGTCTGTCTTAAAAAGTTTAATTCTGTCTGTTTATTGTTGTTGTCCGTTAGTCTAAGGGATCGTTTTACTAGTGTTCGAACCACGGAATTTAGTTGCGATGGGTGATGGTGAGATTGTGCGTTAACACTGTGCAAGAAAATCCCCTGACTGGGTTTTTAGTGATGCGTACATCTAAGAAAGGCAAAGAAAAATTATTTTCTATTTCCATGGTGAACTGGATTTTTGGGTTCATGTTATTTAGGTAAGAAAGGAATTCGTCTAGAGATTCGTTACCGTGTGGCCAGACAGAGAAAATATCGTCAACGTATCTTAGCCAACAGGTTGGTTTAAGTTGAGATAAATTGAGGGCTTGTGTCTCGAAGTTTTCCATGAAAATGTTAGCCAATGCAGGAGAGAGTGGTAAACCCATTGGAGCACCTCGAACTTGTTTGTAAAATTTGTTTTGAAAAAGGAAATAAGTGTTAGATGTGCAGTGTTCTAGAAGAGCTAAGGTATCTTGTGAAATAGTATGTTTATTTTTAGTGAATTTTCGTAGAAAAAATTCACTAATGGAGAGATCCCAACTTTTGAATTTTGAAAAATTTTTTGCAAATGAGAGCGAACTAGGACCCCTAAAACCCATATCCGGTGTCAGTTTCAATTTTTATATGTTTATATATATATATATATATATATATATATATATATATATATATATATATATATATATATATATATATATATATATATATCACACCGATAACTCTAAAATAATGGGCCGATTTTGATAAAATTTGGCATGTACCTTCCTTTTGTAAGTGGCTTGGATAAGTTCGTTAGTCAGGAAAATCGGACGAGGTTTTCCGGAAAATTTTTGAGCTTTCATTCGAAAAAAATTCTTATCTCAAAAAGTAATAAGCCGATTTTAATAAAATTTGGCATGTACATTTCTTTTGTAAATGGCTTTGACGAGTTTGTTACTCAGGAAAATCTGACGAGGTTTTCCGGGAAAATTTAGAGTTTTTATTTGAAAAAAATTTTTATCTCAAAAAATAAAAAAGATATGTTAACCAAATTTGGTCGGCAGGTTGACGATATAAAAAATAAACTATATTCAGAAATTCAGATTTGTATCTTACAAGAAAAAAAAGTTATAATAAAATATTTTGTGCCAGATCATTTCTATGAAAATTCACTACCATAACGCACTTGCTGCGTCCAGACTTTTTTAGAATGTCAAACGTTTCAAATAGAGGTATATTAGTGAATAAGGAAACTATATCAAAGCTAACTAGAATGTCGTTTTGAGAAATGGTGTTGTTTTGAAGAAGGTCGATGAAATTGGTGGAGTTTTTGACATAGGATGTAGCGTTTTCTACTAATGGTTGGAGAGTTTTGGCTAAATGTTTTGAAATTTTTGTGTGTGGGTGAACGGTGGGAACTTACGATAGGGCGAAGGGGAATATCCGCCTTATGGATTTTCGGGAGACCGTATTTTCTAGGGATACGAGATGATTTTTCGCGGGCGATTAGTTATTTTTTGAGGTCAGGACTGAGTTGGGAGTTGTTGATGACAGTTTTGGTTTTCTTTTCAAGATAAGTTGTAGGGTCGTTAGGGATTTGTTTGTAGTCTGTGCTGTTTAGTATATTGTCCATCTTTCGTATATAGTCTGTTTTGTCGAGCATGACTGTAGCGTTGCCTTTGTCTGCTGGTAGGATTATAATTTCTGTGTTTCGGTTATAGAGCTCTCGGAGCTAACGAATGAATAGGCTTAACATAACTATGACACTCGCGTTACGAATAAACGCGGGTCGAATAAGAATTATTAGTGTTGCACTCTTTGCAAACACTTGAGAACGAATAAATAATTAAGATGTTGATGAACGAATAGAAATTGGTCAGGCCTTGCAGGAACCCCTTTTTCGAAAGGTGGGACATGCGCACAATACACTGTAGTTATGTCAGAATCTGGTGGCATGCAGGACTGCACTCCTCCAACATAAAATTGCGCGGTAAAACAAAACACGTACCAATAATTTGGAGAAAAAGTAGAACGAGAAGATCATAAAATACAGAGACATGGAGATGCAAGTGTAGGGACGTGGGAGAGTAGATAGTGTATAATTGATAGTCATGTCGTCAACTAGTATTGTCCTAATAATTTTCTAGAGAATATTAGAGGACCCTGAGAGTACCTTCATAAACCTCTGCAGAAAGTGGCAACTTGCAACTGCACACATAATGCGGAGATTTATGGGAAATAAGGAAGTATCGCGCATTCGTTTAGAGCCTGTGTAAAGAGCACCATCTGAGCTTAGTTCCTTTGGTATCTGAGTTTTCAAGCTGTTGACTTCCACAAAGAACCTAAGATAACTATTTAAAATTGTGGAAGGGTTTCCAAAGATATTGAAATACAATTTGTGCTTGAAAAATGTCGCATCTTATGTGTATTCAAAAGGAAGATAACCAGGCGTATTTGAAATGCAGATTGACCAGCAAGCGAGAAAAATAAAGCACACAGTGGTGAAGACCAAACTGACGATTGAGTTTACGGAGCGAGTAAATCAGGTGTCGCGAGCACATACTAACAGCAAGAATCTGAGTAAAGGCAGGTGCGAACACTTCTAACCAAATAAGCATCAGCCTCCGTACTGCCATTGCGGGAGTAACTCTACCCAGACACCAAGGTGGAAGAGGATAGTTGGATATTGGTAAACAGTTGGACCAACAGGTGTTGAATCTGTGTAGATATTTCAATCGAAAACTAAAATGCAAAGTCATCATCCGACTGATTAAACACAAATTGCAATCCTGCACGCAGAAGCCTATTCGTGGACGAGATCTAATAGAGATCCAATTTAGGAAAATGCATCATTTTAGGTTTTATAAAATATCTTAAAAACCAAAACATATAATTACTATAATTACTCCGCAAGCGAAATAAACTAGAAATATAAGTTCTTAATTTTTGTTTTATTTAAACTATTTCCTTATCTCTTATAGTATCTTCAAGAGAGAAAAAGAATTACCGAATCCGGACACACTCTATAAAGTCTGTGACTGGACTCGCTTATGGTTTCCAGGAAAACCTCATTTAAAGAAATTGTTTCAAAATTCAACAGCTGTGATCTTCTCAATAGCGATTTTTATTTGATGAAAATTCGCTAAAAGATAAAATAAATTTGAAACTTGTTAATACATATCAACGTGAAGGGTTATGGTGACGAGGTCACACTTGTTTATCAGTTAAAACATTTTAAATTACTTTTAGCAAAAGCAAATCGATCGTGGGGTGGTTGGAATGGACATATCTAGGCCGAATTTCAGAGAGTCCTGTTTGTTTGTCACTCTTGCGTAAACAACAAGTTTAATTCTGTTTATGTTTAACCAGCGAATCGGGCGCTATTTCGGAAACAGTTGCATGTAATCTTCACAGCATTTGGGATTCTAATGTACATATCATGTCGCTTTTGTTGGAAGTCTTGTTTTGATGGTGTAGGTAATGAAACAGATAAACGGGGACTAAAAAATTTTAAAACATCTAGATCAGAAGTGTGTAATGGTAGCGAACAAAAAAAAAAAAGATTCAACCAGCTGTTTTTCATAAAAATCTTTTAAACATGTTTAACTAGTCGCGAATTTTCATAAGTTTTTCTCCTAAGCACATTATTAGACCTGTTTAAACTTATTACTTATGCTAAATATAAGCATCTGAGTATATATGTATATATATATATATATATATATATATATATATATATATATATATATATATATATATATATATATATATATAAACACTACACTCCAAAGCATCTGCATTTTTTCTGTCAATTCTATCACTCAAATAGGGTCAAATTTTGTAGGTTAGAAACACAGAAAGAAGGATTGGATGACAGCGGAGATACTGGAGTTGATGGATGAACGAAGACGATACAAGACCATAAATACATCGGAACACAAACGACTGAACAGTGAAATAACAACAAAAATAAAGGTAGCAAAAGAGGACTTTATAAATTAGAGATGTAGGGTAATAGAGGAACTACAGGACAGACATGATTTTTTCAATATGTACAGAGAAATTAGGGAATTTACGCATAGCGACAGGAAACATTTACAACATCTACTAGAGGACCACAACGGACATCTAATACAGAGCACTCAAGATAAATTAAAGAAATGGGAAAGTTATATCAAGAACCTATTCGAAGAGGACAGAACCGAAGAACTTTTAGTCGAGAACGACGAAGGCCCAACAATTCTGAAGAGGGAAGTAGAAGTCGCCATTAAACAGCTTAAAATAAATAACGAAATTTACCCGGAGATATTGAAACTGATAAACGAGAACAACCTCGACTAACTAGTCTCCCTGTTTAATAAAATTTACGAGACAGAAAGAATACCAAACGAATGGATGGAGTCGATCTTCGTACCCTTGCCAAAACAACCACACTCCCACAGATGTGAGGACTTTAAGCTGATAAGTCTTATGAGCCATGCCCTTAAGATACTATTAAAAACATTTCATAACAGGTTATTTAGAAGATGCGAAGCAGATATATAACATGATCAGTTCGGTTTTAGGAGTAGTATGGGGACAAGAGAAGCGCTGTTTAGCCTACAAGTGTTGTGCCAGAAGTGTTACGATCAACACAGGGACATCTTTCTCTGTTTTGTCGACTTTGAGGAGGCCTTCGACCGAGTGAAGCATCCAAAATTGGTAGACGCCCTACGAAATATAGGTCTAGATGGCAAGAGCTTAACATTAATCAAAAACGTATACCGGTACCAAGTGGCCAAAATTCGAATAGAGGGCGAAACTTCTAATAGCATAAATATTGGGAAAGGAGTAAGACAGGGGTGCGTATTGTCACCCATGTTGTTTAATCTGTATTGCGAGCTTCTGTTCTAAAAGGCTCTTGAGAAAGCTAATGACGGTATAAAAGTAAATGGCGTTCGGATAAACACTATTAGATACGCCGACGACACCGTATTAATGGCAGATACAGATACCGGCTTACAAAATATTCTAGATCAGCTAAATCAAACATGTTCGGAAGTTGGAATGCGGATCAACGAGAGGAAAATGAAAATAATGGTAATGCAGAGGAGACAGAATGTACCTATACCCTTCATTATAAATAATAACATATTACAACATGTCAACCATTATAAATACTTGGGGTGCTGGATAGACAGCCAATAAAACCCAGAAAAAGAAATAAATTCCAGAATTGCACAAGCCAAAAGCAACTTTACAAAATACGAAGCCTTATTTGCGATTCGCATCTCGACATAATGGTTAAGGTTAGCAAAATGCTACATATGGTCAGTCCTCCTGTATGGAGTAGAGACATGGACCTTAAAAATAACGAGCATGAATAAACTGGAAGCTTTCGAGATGTGGGTCTATCGGCGCATACTAAAAATACCATGGACAGCAAGAATAAGAAACTTTTAACTTACACCAAATGCAGGTTCTGGAGACCTTAATTCGCGACAATTTTTTGAGCGATAATTCAAAAAATACTCTGACTTGAACGAAACTTGGCACATATCCTTATGGAAACAGGTTTTACATGTAGTTAAAAATGGTATAAATAAACCTCTGCTCTGAATTTTAGGTAGTTTGGTTCACAAAAGTTGGAGTTTTGTCCAAATTAAAAAAAATAATCTGAAAGACATGAATTGAAACGACGTAAATGGTTAAAGTCAAATGCCGGACAAGACCTAGGATGTAAAAATTGGTCTAAACCCCTGAAGATGGCTCAATAATGGGCCAAAACGCGTAGGGTTGAGAATAGAATAATTGTCTGGTAGTGAAAGCCTTTTAATTATTCTCTTTAATCATGTCAAACCCAGACGTTATCACGTTCAGAAATAATAATATAATATAAAACTTCCCGGGTCCACATAAGTATCTCGTAAACAAACTTTCGATTGGCGCGTCTCTATCTTTTTTGGTAGAATCCTTGTATCATACGCAAGTGGCCCGGATTCGGTTCCCCTCTATGCATGTAGCATTTTGTTTTGTTTCACTTTATTATTTGGTAGAAACAATAGTGTACAGATTTCGTACGTTTGGAACACGATCTAATTTTTTGTTTAAAACGCCTGGATAACTTTGTCACCTTTGAGTCCAAAATTATAATTTTCAGCAGAAATTTTGTTGTGATATTATTGAATTTTTATTTAAAAAAAAACTAATACAGAATTTGTTAAAAAAAATCTTTGTTGTTGAAAAAACCGGTTAGATTAGGTTGACTAAAGGCGACTAATGAGGAAAAATCCATGTTTATACTTTGGCAGATACTTTCCTTTTCTAAATATAAATTTAGTTCTCTTCTGGAAAGCTTTTCTAACTTTAATGAAATTTGTAATAAAAGGTGCCTTTTAAAGAGACTTACAGTACCTAGTTATACCAAATTTTAAGCTTCTAATTTCATAAAAAAATGAGTTTTCGGCATTTTTCTCAAAAGGAGCTAAAACAGAAGATTTTTTTGATAATAGGGAGACATCAATGGTAACACTTTCGAAAAAATTCTTTAAATGAGAGCGTATTAGGACCTACAAAACCGATCTCCAAGGTCTGTGTAAGTTTAGAATATTAATTTTAGTAATATTCCCTACTATATTAATAGTGTACAATTATTATAAAAATTCACTACCATAACGCACTTGCAGCGTCCCAAAATTTTTCGGAAGTTTAAAAGTCGTGACCTTTCTGTGAAAGAACACTGAAATCTATGTAGTCCTATCGTCAAAGTTTCTGATGTCGACAAATATTATTTTAATCATAGTTAAGCGACAATAATTAAACGATCAAAAGAACTTACCTGAAGTTCGATGGCAATTATACTTCATCGTCCGGTCCTCCGATATAATTATTAGATGACAAAGTAGTACGTTTCCTTGACGTACTTTCGAGCACAGGTTTCAAAGATGAAAACGTTTTCCCCTTCTGTCTGCCGGGTTCCAGGGTCCCTGCCAGGTAGCCGTCGTGCCTAGATTCAGCTGTCATATAAGTTTAAAGATTAAAGGCCCTGAAATGTTCCCTCGACAAGAGGGTGACAGGGTGGGTGGTAAATTATATCTTCGGACCGGACGACTCGTATAATTACGATCGAACTTCAGGTAAGTTCTTTTGATCGTTTAATTATACTTCATCGTACGGTCCTCCGATATAATTATTAGATGACAAAGTAGTTGTTTAGAGATAAGGTGTCGAGGGCCATTTCTGGGCGAGATCGACTAAAGTAGAGAGATAATGTAATTTATTAGCAACTTTAGACACAAATTTTCGTCGATAATGAGTTACAGTCTGTACCTAAAACAGTCTGTTGTAGAATTTGGCAAAAACTGACGACGTTTCGCTCCAGCCTGCTGTCCCCCGAATAAGATCCAGGGACAGACCTTTCCGAAGAGCTGCAGATGTGTTGGCATGGCGGGTGGAGTGTGCCGTAAATATGGAGACATCCACGCCAGCGATTCGGATGGTGTCCTTAACCCACCTGCTTAGGGTTTGCTTGGAAGCGCGACCATGAGGTTTTTTATGGGTCACAAAAAAGGGGTCACATTCTGGGGTTCGTAACTTCTCGGCTGTGGTAAGGTATTTAAGAACGAAAGAGGCCACGCAAAGCGAGGGGGTCTCGCTAAAAGACGGCAAGTTGAGCGTCGGCTGCGTTGTGTTAGGCCGGGACGTCTTGACCAAGTCGGGGATGAAAATGGTTACACTCGAATCTGTTAGCTTGACGTTACTACATTTAATGAGGGAGATTGTTTGCAGTCTTTGACCATTTGCTAGGGCCCAGAGGGTAACCAGCTTGCAAGAGAGTTGCCATAGGGTAGAGTCCGTTGCGGTTTGGAGATGCGACAATACTAGTTGTGGGTCCCAGGTGGTGCTGTATTTCGGGACCGGCGGTCTCAGTTTGAAAACTCCTTTTAGGAATCTCCGTATATGAGGGTCAACGCTAACTTTGTTGGTGACTATGAGCGATAAAGCTGCTCTATGTGAATTGAAAGAGCCATACGCTTCAATATCGGCAGGCAAGACGCGAGAGGCTTCGTTTGCCTCTCGGTTATCTGCCGAGCTAACGAATAAGGCGAAGAGCCATAAGTTTCGGTTTTCCGACCATTGCCAGATAGTTCGTGCTAGGCGATTTAAGATGGGAAAACGAACACTCCCCATCCTGTTGATGTATGATAACGCTGTAGTGTTATCCGTTCAGATGAGGATACTGACAATGGTTAGAGGTGCAGCGAAACACTGCACGCCGTAGAAGATGGCTTGAAGCTTCAAGGCATTGATGTGATGGTCTTTCTGCGAAACGGTCCACCAGCCGTTTGTACTTTCGCCATTGCAAAAAACGCCACAGCCGGAGAGACTAGCATCCGTGTAAATTTACAGGTCGAAGGTGTCAGTCTTTAAGGGATTAGAGGACCTATGGATGTTGTTGCTCCACCAGTTCAGATCAGAATACACTTCTGAGTTAAGGGTCATTATGGCCTCGTAATTGTTTGACGCGTGTGATAAGGCTAAGTGCTTCTCGCGCTCAAAGGTCTTTGTATAAAGCCATCCGTATTTTACCGCTGGACAAGCTGAAGTGAGAATTTTGCATGAGTTATGATGTTGGAAATAGTGTATCCAGTTGAGAATTCGCTGACGTTTCTCGTCTGACAATTCATTCGGAGGGAGTTAAATGTGAACCCAAGGAATTTCCACGTGGTATTTGGAGAAAGTATACTCTTTTCCGAATTGATTAAGAAACCAAGAGATTCCAGGGTGCGAATTGTCGTAGCGACGAGGCGACTGTACTTCTCGCTGGAGCCACCTAGCAGTAAGAAATCATCCAAGTAATTCACGCAGGAAATGCCTTTAGAACGTAAAATACGCACTTTTGGTTTCATGAGTTTGGCAAAGGTATAAAGAGCAGACGCGTATCCAAAGGGAACTCGTATAGAGTTCCTGTGAAAGAAAACCGCACGAATTTCCGATCGGCTGAGTGAATGGGGAGCAGAGAGTATGCTTCCTTAAGGTCGATGGTTGCGGCATAGCAGCCATGGTGGATAAGTCGCATTGTGGTTCGAGTGTTCAACATTTTAAAGTGGGGAGCGGCTATATACGCATTTAGATGCTTAGAGTTCAGAATGAATGGTTTTTGGCCATTGGATTTATCAGCGAGGAATATTCGAGAAATGTATTGAGACGGGAGAGAGTAACACTGCGCCTATAGTAAGCAGATGTTGAATTTCTAGCGACAGTTGTTGTGTTTCTTTGACAGAAAAGACCCGGGATTTTGGCGCATGTGGCTGAAATGGTGTAGTGTGGAAAAGGAGCCTGTAGCCTTGGACCCAGTCCAAAAGTACTGGGTTGGTGGTAGCTTGTGCCCATTCTTCAGCAAAAAAAACCATATGCGCCCAGCGTATCGGGTAAGGATACTTACCAGGGTTAGGTCCTGGCATGGTGTCGCTCCCTGCTTCGGGGAACTCGGTTGTTGAGTTCCCAGGTTTGGGATCTGCGCTTGCCTTGGAATGACCTCGCCTGGCGACGGGAGTTTAAAAGGGACGCAGCCTTGGAGGTGGTTGGCGTCCTTGTTCGTATGCCCCTGCCGAATCTGGGAAACTGTCTGATGACCGGAGGTAATGCTTTGGTCAGTTTTAGGTCCTTGCTGGCTGTTTCCAAAATTTTTGCTAGTTTTATTCCCCCCCCCCCCAGATCTGACAACAGCAGCTTGTCGGGGATGCAGGTGTCTAGTTGATCCTCAATTGCTTTGTTGAGGAGAGGGCTGATAAGGTTCCGACGGGTCACCGAGACTCGGTGAAAGAGGTTGGAAATGATTTTTGCAGAGTCGGACAAACTTTGAAGAAGTTCGGTTCTGTCACCGGAAGTTGTGGCGTTTAAGAGAAGGTTGAGCCCTGTTGCAGTGCACGGAGGCCTTTTCCCAAGTGATTTTGAACCTCAGCATGCGATGTATCCCGGGTTCGGGTGTGCTTATCCAGGAATGCAGTAATTTCGGGATTTGGTACAGGGGGTTCTAGTTCGGACAGATTACTAGGCGTCGTGTATTTGTTTAATAAACACAGTGCATCGTCTTTCGGGAATCCGTGAAGGAGAATATTGCGCCAGCGCGGAGATAAAGCTGCATGTAAAGAAAAGTATTCGTCTGAGCGCTTTCTGAATCAGCTCCTAAAATTTCTAAAAGGGCGTCAGGTAAATGGTCTTCGTTGTGGATGAGTAACACTCAATCCTGGTCTTCGTAGAGGTTGTCCGTCGCCACCGGCTGTCCTGCACGGAAGTTGCCCGAGGCGAGGTGGTTTGGCCTGTATTGCTGAGCGGCGTCCCCCTACACAGGTGAGCCGGAGAAGAGTAACTGTGCCTAGGCACGCTATCAGCTGTAGACGCCGGTGAAGGAGTTACATTCGCTATACGCGATATAACGTGTCTTGATCTCGAGCGAGCCTGAAGTCGCCGAAGTCGACGCAGAAGCTGGCGGGAACTGACACGACCCGCGACCTGCTAGGAGACGACCCTGAAGAATCTCGAGCACTGCCTCGATTTCGCTTACGAGACTCTCCCATGCTAAGAAATATAAGCTGCGTAAAACGCCGCACAAAGAGACACGAGACAAGAATTTGAAAAATAAAATGAGGCTACTTACCTGAAGAAAGAAGCGTTAGACACTTAGGGGAATTAAAATCACAAAATATTGTAGGATACCTACTGCTCGAAGCACGAAAACACTGACAGGTAAATCTAGGCACGACGGCTACCTGGCAGAGACCCTAGAACCCGGCAAACGGAAGGGGAAAAACGTTTTCATCTTTAAAACATGTGCTCGAAAGTACATCAAGGACACGTACTACTTTGTCATGTAATAATTATATCGGAGGACCCGACGATGAAATATAATTCGGAATTATAATGTTTTTGTAAATAATTCGTAAACGTATTTTTACAATCGGCTATTCATCGTAAACATGAGCATATTTGTGATACTCGAGTGACATGTCGACCTATTACAGTAATAAACTATTTAGTTGTTAATGTTTCCAAGATTTAATCTACTAAATAGTTAGCTTGTATATAATTCTGAACCCACAACCTAACATTCCTTATTATATATTACATAGATATTCGTTTCGTGGAAAACATATCTGGACAAACATAATAGTCAAATAATTACTAGAGCAAAGTTATTTGTGATTTCAGCATAAGATAAGCAATCAGTTTAACAATAGGGCATGTGTGTGTTTTAGAATCAAAGGTAAAATTAAAACTTAGATAAGGCCTCACGCAATTAGAACAGCAGCTCCACTGACATCCATGCCATATAATCTAGGCTATAAACTCATTAACAGGAGTGAATAATCTAGAAAATCTGAAATTAATGGGTAGAAATTGTAATACCCCCATATTACTATAGATGATTGGTTTACATTCGACTTGACTTTTAGATAATTTTCATAGGAATCATAACACGCCTATGGGAAAATTGCGCATATGAAAATTATTTTCAAAGACGACAAATTACGACATCAAGCACCCACATCCTAGATTAGGTTAAATTTTTATAAGTTTATGATACACACACACAGATATATATATATATATATATATATATATATATATATGTATATATATATATATATATATATATATATATATATATATATATATATATATATATATATATATATATATATATATATATGTATATATATATATATATATATATATATATATATATATATATATATATATATATATATATATGACATACTTGGTTTTCGGGTTAAACCGCGGCAGAATTTATTAAATATCGACGTTCCGGCTCCTGCTTTAGAGCCACTTTCAAGAGGTAAAGGAAATATGTAAGGACGCTCTAAGACCTCAATTTGCCTACTCCTTAGAGCGGTGGACAAAGGTGGGTTGGGTTGTTGTAGCTTGATTACGGGGCCTCAATCTGCCTACTCCCCAAATCTCGCCGGAGATCGTCTCCAAATTCTCAGTGTGCTCAACCCTAGGCCTCAGAGAGGTCTACTACCAGGGGTTGAACGCACTGAGACACCTGAGTTTTGGAAACTTGTTGATTGACAAATGACTTTAACATTTTGATTGTGACGTATGCGCCAGGAGTGCCAGCAGAAGGATGACAGGTTTCATGATTTCAGAGTCAAAGAATGTGTGGCCACATAATATGTAATACAAAGAAAGCAGCTGGTTCCTGGAACCATTGACTTGAAATTTTAAAAAACACTCAATTTCTGAACTATGTCCAAATTAGGGGGTTATTATTTGGGCAAATTTTGGTATATCTGACCACCTGCAAGTGGACAGATGCATTTAAAAATAGCATAGAAACAGAATTTCATGCTACTCGTGGAGGGGAGCTTGACAGCCTAAAGGGAAAGGACACAGACATATTCTGCCGGTCTGAGTTGAAAAGAGAGAATGATGGGGCCAGTTCTAGCGTATATTGACCACTTAGGTACATATTCTAACAGATACCCCATCCTCGAGCGAGACAAACATAAAGAATAAATTTAATTAGATTAGAAAGGAAAGTTTTTTGTTATATTCACCCAGCTGCCAGTGAGTAGATGCGTTAAAAGTAGCAGCAGAGTACTACTTCATGCCACCATATTATAACTTAAAAGCTTTAGGGGCAAGGGGAACGATATGGTGCGTCCCGCACCGAAATGTGATGGAAAGTAGAGTACAGAACGTGACATATTGCTTACATTAGGAGTTGGTGACATCACACAAATATAACAAAACTGGTACAGTATGTGCATATCACTAGATTGTGTTGTCTTATATTAATATAGTAAGATAAGACTAAGGTTATGAGTGTCAGATCTCGAATTAACCGTTTCAAGTTCTTGAATGTAACACATCACTAGAAAAGTTCTCTTGTCCAGTCCTCTTTCTCCGTGCAATACCTTAATTTTGTCAAAGTTCATCTTGTGGCCCGTGTTCTTGACGTGTTGGGTTAGCCCGCACCTATCACTGTGGCACTTGCAGTCACCTCTGTGGATAGAGATTATCCTCGAGAAGATTTGTGATATTTTGCCTGCGTATTGGATGGGGCAGGTATCACACTCAATGCAGTACAGCACGTCTCTCCACTTCGCTGTGGACACAGGGTTTTTCCCGGCCTTGAAGGTACACTGGTTCGTGAGCATATTGTACTTAGCCACTTTAAGGTTTGAAAACTTTTTGAAGACACGCATCAGGCGCTCAGTCGTTCCCTGTAGGTGCGGTAAAATGGTAAATGATGGGTTGGCTTCTTCCACCTGGCTGGGGGCTGAGTCCGTAGGGACAGGCCCGTTCTAAGTACGTTCATGTTCCATTGGTCTAGGGGTATTGAATGCAGTTTTGGGAGGTACTGGTTTGGGTAGCCTCTTTTCCTCACAATATCTTTGTATTTCTGCGGGGCGTCTTGCCTAGCCATTTTTTCATACCCAGAATGACGTTATTTGTATCTTTGGGGCTGTGGTATGACATATAGTTGATGTAAGTGAGATGTAAGACACGAAACACGTGCCGCCATCTCGTTGCCGAACCAAGTAGTATGTTGTTACGGCTGGAAGGCTGGCTACCATAGTCGTATTTATAGGTGTTATTTCTCTGCAATTAGTATGCCGTACTGACGAGCTCTAATTAGAGCGAAACCGATCTGCAGTTCTCATTGTGGTGATAATGCATCTAGCCTTACATACTTTGTCCCTATACTGGGGCAGAAATGGGCTAGGGCTGACAATTTACTAAATTGTTAGTTGGTTGTATAAAGTCTCTATTTTTTTTAACATTCTGTGCTATTTGGTGCTGCCATGACAACATACTACTTGGTTCCGCGAAGAGATGGCGATACGTGTTTCGTGTCTTACATCTCGCTTAGTTTTGTAAGACTGGCTACCATAGCCGTATTACTTTATAGTTCAATTTTCGTTGCAATTAGTATGCCGTACTGACGAGCTCTAATTAGAGTGAAACCGGTCTACGGCTCTAATTATGGTGAGAATGCATCTAGCCTTACATACTGTGTTCCTATATTGGGGTATAAATGGGCCGGGGCTGACAATTTACTAAATTGTTAGTTGGTTGTATACAGTCTCTATTTTTTAACACTTTGTGTTATTTGGAGCTGCCGTGACAAAATACTACTCCGATCCGCAACGAGATGGCGGCACGTGTTTCGTGTCTTACATGTCACTTAGTTTTGGAAGGCTGGCTACCATACCCGTATTGCTTTATAGGTGTATTTTTGCTGCAATTAGTATGCCGTACTAACAAGCTCTAATTAAAGCGAAACTGGTCTACAGTTCTAATTGTGGTAAGAATGCATCTAGCCTTATATAGTTAATGTATCTATCTGAGCTGGATGGCTTCTGATATCAGTCTAATTTGATGGTATTGTCAAAGCCTCTATTTACCCTCTATTCTTTTTATTTTCGACTGTGAAGTTAATGTGGTTGTTGAAAATGTTGAAGACCAGCAGGGTGGATTCAACAGCATTTGCTAGCATGGCCAGTATAAGTTCGTCCATATATTGATATATGAAGTGAAGCTGAAAAGTCAGACGGGGGATATAGGTCTTTAGTAGCAAAAACATCACCATATTGACTACTGTATGTACGGTGCAAGTTTGTAACTTGGAATACATTCAGTTCCTAAAATACAGCTCTTTTGCCCAAAAATGCTCGGACATTACTATTAGAATCTTGAGTTACGGTCTTTTAAAACAATACATCATACAGTATGTCCCGAATTTAAGATATGACGTTATCGATCATTTTGTCAAATTGTTGCCTTAGTTTTCTAAGCATTCTTTTTAAAGTACAAGTTACTCGAAACCAGAAAATTTCAAGTTTGCAATCCCTACTTGAAAAGCAAAGTTTTCAACACGAAACCGGCAAATCTTGAGGAACCGAAAGCACGAATAAGAAATGAGTGGAAACTCATTTCGACAGATGTCGCAACGAGTTTTAATTCCATTCAGAGTACTGCTTGAATAGTGAATGGACAACACTTTGATAATTTATTAAAGCAAAATTAGTAAGATTATTCATCTTCTATTACTTCCACATCGTCACAACGTGTGGAAGTATCGCATTGGCGACAAAAAGGCTACACATTTTTTTCGCTTAATTGTTGTAAAAACTATCAAAACATAGAAAAAACATGATATGGAAACGAAATTTTTTTTGTCTGTCGGTTTGTGTGTCTGTCCGTTTGTAGCCACGAAAACTTTAGAAGGAGTTGAGATATCGTCTTAAAATTTGGTATACAGCTAGCACTCGAACGAACGCAAACGCACGGTTCGGATTGTTTTTGAGTAAAACGCTTTAGGGGGTAGGGGACGAATGGGGTAGGGGTTTTGGGGTGGTGGTGTGTAGTGGTTGTGGTGATCTGGCGAAAATTAATATTTTTTCGTTAAATCCCCGGTAATATATCGTTTTAGGGTGTGTATTAGGAAACGTTCGATTTCATCACTCATTCTGTGATGAAATTGAAGTAGGAACTGAATGTGACAAGAAGAATATGAATTAAGTATTAAAAGAATATTACATTAGATTATTAAGTGTGCGTTAGCTCCTCTTATGACTTCATCGACAAATATTCAATTTCATCAAACGTCTGCTATTCTGTGCTAAAATTAAATTGGTGGTTTGAATGTGTGGGGGTGGAATATCGGTGATAGAAATTTCGAATTTTTTTTGCTAAAACCGCGCAAAAAGTATCAAAATATATAGCGAACTTGATTCTGGAACGAAGATTTTTTGTCTGTCGGTCGGTGGGTTTGTCAGTCTGTCGGCATGTACGTCTGTCTGTTAGTAGGCGCTATAGCTTTCGAAAAAAATGAGGTTTCATCTTCAAATTTGGTACACAGTTAGCACCCGACAAAGGAATGCTTCAAATTGTTTTTGGGTAAAAGCGTGTGAGGGGGTAGGGGATAAATGAGGGGTGATTTGGTGAAAATTGATATTTTTTCAATAAAACTCGAGTAATATAATGTTGTGGTCAAGTCATGCGCCCTAAATTCATTCCATTAGAATGTCTTTCTGAAGTGAATAAATTATCACAGATATGTGAAAGTTATGATTTAATTTGCAGCATTATTGTTGTTTGTAAAATAGTGCACTACATTTTTGGCGAGAAATACAAATTTTAAGTTTTATGGTTTTGTATAACTTGACAATTTTAAAAATAGTTAACAAAAAATAAGGTTGATACATATAAAAAAATATGAATGACGCCATGTATCAAATTTGGGACACACTATACAATGTTTAAAAGGAAAAAAGACTCCAATTTTAAACACCTGTCGACGCATATAGGCATTCAAGCTGCATTTATATATATATATATATATATATATATATATATATATATATATATATATATATATATATATATATATATATATATATATATATATATATATATATATATACACGATACCCGATTTTTGAGGCTCACCATCGGGACCTGGCTTATATAAAGAAATATGAGGTCAGATAAATTAAGGAAAAGTTGCGTAATACGATGCTGACCATTTTTGAAAAAAGCAAACTAAGAGATGTTTTATGGTTTCCGAGATAAATTTTAAAAAAAACGAAATTTTAGATTTTCCAATTTTCTAGAAAACTATTGATATTTGAAACAAACACATTATTAGGAACATGGGTCGAGCGTTACATCATTTGAAAGCTCTCTCTTTTCTGAATTCAGCACACTAATTTTTTGGAAGTTTTATCAACTAGTTTAGAAATTATTCACAGTTGAAGATGCAAAAACGCATTTCACTCATTCCGATAAGAAATGTGCTGATAGTCAATGTTTTGTTGGTTTGTAAACAAAAAATTGATTGGTAGTACTACCGAAAATTAATTTCACAATGGTGTATTCTGTAGAAGAAAGAGTTAAAATAATTATTCTGTTTTTGAAAAACGATGGCTGTGCCAACCGTACCGCAAATTTGTTTAATGAACGACATCCGAACAGACATGTTAACAGAAAATACATTTTGGAGTTAGTTGCAAAGTTTCGACAAAGTGGTTCAGTAACCAACAGGAAACGGGATCGTGAACGCGAATTTCCGGTTAAAAATGAGACTACTGAGATTGAAGTTTTAGGACAAATTGCTTCAGACCCAACTTTGAGCACGAGAAAATGATGATCGCTATCAAGTAAATCAGTTAGTGTTTCAACAAGATGGAGCTCCTGTGCATTTTTTATCACTATGAATGAAATACGTTCTTGCAACTCCAACTGTGAATAATTATTAAACGAGTTGATAAAACTTCCAAAAAAATTAGTGTGCTGAATTCAGAAAAGAAAGAGCTTTCAAATGGTGTAACACTCGACCTATGTTCCCTATTTAAAATATAAGGGTTGTTATCACCACCCTTAAGGGGTTGATGTGACAAAGTTGAGTTTTATGTCAAAATATGTCCCCCTCAATATTAAAATTGACTTGTTTCAGCGTTTCTTAAAAAAATTTCTCTGGGCGCAAATCGGTCTGTTTCGTTTTCAATGCACCACCCTATCTATCTATCTATCTATGTATATATATATATATATATATATATATATATATATATATATATATATATATATATATATATATATATATATATATATATATATATATATATCTTACCGACATTTTAGGTAAACAGAAGGATTTATACAATATAAAACTTTTATCAGGTGATAAATATCTAATTAACCACCTGCCTGTATGGCTATTATGTAGTTTATTTAAAAGTCTCGATAAAAAAGCAAACGTATGCATATTTATCATACTTTTTATGGGTTTTAAGCACGAACGATTGTATTTTATACATAGTTAAAACAATCATTTTGAACAGAAACACGCAAAATAATTATAAACGTTTAGCAAGCCATCAAACATAATTAACAAGCAACTCCTAGTGACAACCAGTGGTATGCTAATAAAGAAATAAATTTGTAATATTTTTTCTGGTAATAAATTTTAGGAATTACGTCTAGCTGTCGCAGAATCCGTTTAGTAAGTGGCTCCCTTGTTCACCTAGCGCGGGAGTGGAAGATATCTCGGTTATTTCCCAAGATATTGAAAAAACTTAAAAATTACCGTCCCTTCATTTCTCAAGTTCTACAAAATTAAAATATTGCGGTGTATACTACAGGTGTCCCAAATTTCTTGTACCGACATCAACTTCAGTGCCTACTTTTAATTACACTTTGAGAATTCTAGCAAAAAATCAAGGGTATGCTGTCCTAAAAATTTTCTTCGAAATCCCAATAGTTTTCGAGTTATTCGAAAAGTCATGTGAAAAATACAATTTTCATTGCTCTACAACAGTATCAATTGTAGCTTTATAACGACCTGCATTGAGTTAATTTTTTGAGGAGTTCGTCACAGATAGCGGTGCGATTAAAATGTGAGGTCAAACTCGAGGAAACTTATACCAGGTGTTCAAAATTTATATTTTTCCGGAATAAAGTTAAAGTTTTAAAAATCGCTTATTTCAAATAGAACCCCCTGTATTTTTCTACACATTCGATTCGTTTAGACACTGGCTTATAACTAAGTGAAGATTGGAACCTGTGATGAGCACTGATAAGTACACTTGGAGAGCCCAAATCACCACAACACATTTTAAAAAGACCTGACGATCGTTTCACTAACCAAGTTAGCGTCATCAGAGGATGAAACATTCTAAATACTTAAAAAACTAACATCAACTTATATACCGGATCTCAGGTAAAGAGATCGAACCGAGGTGAGACACTAGTCGTAGGCAAATTCCACAGTGTATTGTATTTTTATCGCCTGACCAGGTCTTTGCGCTATCCTTATTGCTTTATCTAAAAGTGTCCACCTGTAATAGTCTTGAGAAAGTTCAACGACCGCTAAATTAACAACGGTTCCTTTGGCGTCAATAACTGTATACTTGTTATCGGTAAAAACGTGCCGAAAACGTGGGAATTTTATTTAGCAAAGTAATCTATCAAGTGATTCGTAATTGGCGCTGGTGCACTGTTCATACATTCTTTGTTGCAACTATATTTCGCAATATATACGCTCTCTTGAACTTTCTCAAGACTATTACAGATGGACACTTTTAGATAAAGCAATAAGGATAGCGCAAAGACCTGGTCAGGCGATAAAAATACAATACACTGTAGAATTTGCCTACGACTAGTGTCTCATCTCGGTTCGATCTCTTTACCTGAGATCCGGTATATAAGTTGATGTTAGTTTTTTAAGTATTTAGAATGTTTCATCCTCTGATGACGCTAACTTGGTTAGTGAAACGATCGTCAGGTCTTTTTAAAATGTGTTGTGGTGATTTGGGCTCTCCAAGTGTACTTATCACTGGCTTATAACTTTCATCCGACATTTCCTAAACTAAAATCTACATTTTCAGAAATATTACCACTTTGTCATAATACGATAGCTAGACGTCGCCCGATTCCATGAAGTAAAATCGTAAATTACGCAAAATTAGCCTGTTATGGAGTAAGCCATACAAAACTAAAATATTTATTACTAACCGTTAAACAAATAAATATAATAATAAAATAAATATTACCATAAATTATTACAAAAATAGTTAGTTATAACATTTGTATCAATAAACTGTAAAATTACTTCAGGTCATCAAATATCAACTTCAGATGTTCGAAATGCAATCTTTGTACCTGAATACACATTTCTATCTTATTTGTAAATTCCTGCGAAATTATCTCAATCAAATATCGACCACGGAGAAGATTGTGCATCCACTGTTGCAGTTTAGTCCGATAGTGACTGCACTTTACTTTTTCTCAGGTGCATGGGTCTTTTGCCTATTTATTTATTTATTTATTTATTTATTTATTTATTTATTTATTTATTTATTTATTTATTTATTTATTTATTTATTTATTTATTTATTTATTTATTTATTTATTTATTTATTTATTTATTTATTTATTTATTTATTTATTTATTTATTTATTTATTTATTTATTTATTTATTAGAACTGCTCCATAGATCACTACGAGATATCGGAAATAGTCAAAACACAAAAAACACCTTATCAACGCTGAAATTTAAAATTAAAATATTCGCCCACAGAATAAAAAAATGCTCTCTAAAAAGCATTTTTAAAGTAAGCTCAAATTGCCCGAGGCTGCTCAAATTTTTGACGCTCTCAGGTAAATGATTATATAAGCGTATTGCAGTGTTGCGAGGTGCCCGATTAATCTGTTCGATCCTATAAGGGAAACATATAAATTTTTAGCCTGTCTTGTTTCATACGCTGTGATATTACCTCAGGTACTAAAAATTGCAATATTTTTTCTGACGTAACAAAGCGCCTTGGGCATATATAGGCACGTCACTGTTAAAATGCCATACCGTATAAATAATGGTCTACCAGATGCGGAAGACAGCAGGCCAAACATGGTGCGCACAATTCTCTTCTGCATCAACATAACCCTCCCCAGATGCACAAAGCCACCCCAACATAGCAAACCATATGCCAGGAGGCAGGTGACACTACCATAGTAGCATGTCAACAATGCCTGAGTACTCAAGGAATCTCTCAGCTGCAGCAACGCGTAATTCCCAGATGCAAGAGAGGCCAACACATGGTCAACATGGAGATCCCATGATAAGTTAGAATCCAGATGGAACACAAAAAACTTTACAGACGTTCCCTATCTTATTGAACCGTTATCAGATCTCACATATAGGCTCAGATTCGGATGCGCACCCACCGGAGAAAAAAGAAGCATTTCAGTCTTCCGCGTGTTAAGAACCAGACCATTTCGCGAACACCAGGCTGACACCTGAGACACATACACATTAGCTGCAGCACCAAGCTCTTCAAAACTATATATCCCATGGTTTGGGTTGCCAGATACAGGGTTACCATTTCCGGGACAATTCTAGGGTAAAGGGGTAGGGGTAGGAGATGGTAGTAATATATATATATATATATATATATATATATATATATATATATATATATATATATATATATATATATATGACGATGACTCAATAACGATGAATATTTTATCGCATCGCACTTGTTCACGTCTACTCCGAAGGAAAACAAAACAATAGTGAGGCGAATCTGGCCAGGGGCGCGCGGACACCAGTAACCAAAGCAAACGAAATAAGTGCGCACACATACGCATACTCTACAGCCAGTGGCAAAGTATTTCTCTCGGAGCCTATGCACCGGTGTTTTAGGCCGAAATGTACGCCATGCTGCACTGTGTGCGGGAGAACAAGAGAAGGGGCTACACCACCAAGCGGATCCTCATAGCCACAGACAGCCCTTAAGGCACTAAGTAGCCCACGGGTAAATTCCTGGCTGGTGAGTGAGTGCCGAGACGAGACGAGCGACCTGGATGTGCAGAATGAGGTGACCCTCATCTGGGTGCCGGGTCACTCGGGGGTCAAAGGCAATGAAGAAGCTGACAGTCTCGCGAAGAGAGGGTCAGCAGAACCATTTATGGGACCAGAACCGGCACTGGGCGTGACAAAGAGCACTGCCAGGGGAGCCATTAAGTCCTGATTCAGAAACCAACACAATGTGTACTGGGCAGACTGTCCAGGGCTCAGATATGGGAAGTGAATAATTGACAAACCCAGTTCAAAGAGAGCTATGGAGCTGCTAAATCTTAGCAGAGGACAGCTCAGAAACACAAGAGGTCTCTTGACGGGACGCATGGCCGTCAAAAAACACCTGCATAAAATGGAGCGGTTCGAAGGAGACCTCGCATGCAGGCTCTGCGGCGAGGGCTGATTACCCAGCACATCTTATGCGAGTGTAAAGCTCTGGACCGCAAAAGACAACTGATCTACGGTCAGTCTAGACCGGAGACAGAGCAATATAAAACTTCACCCTACTAATCGCTGTGCAGACTAGTTCAAGGCACAGTGATTTTGGAATGGGTGGAGTAAGACTAAGGGTATGCACAATCAACCAAAGGTTGCAGTGCTATCGGGGCGGCAAGGCCGCAGACGAGCCCTGAGGGAAAAAAGTGGCAGAGTGCACGGAGAACAAAGACATATCGCGGCGTACTTGAGTGTATTATTGGTAACTTTTGAACCCGACTGTAGTCGGTGTTCGGAATCCGGGACAATAAAGTCGAATTACTGGACACGGGACAAGACTCAAAATTCTGGGACATTCCCGGATTTCCTGGTAATCTGGCAAGCCTAGGAATGGTGCAGTTCAGAAGTAAGAGCCTGCCGATGGATGCAGGTTCAATATCTGTTGGGGCAATTGTTTACCAATATGTAACAATTCTCTTCCATCCTTTTAGATAGGGTTACTTGTTCGATGGCACTATGAGGGTGATGCTTTTTGGATTTTATTAGGAGTATTCGTACCTTTCGTTGTAGTTTTCGATGTCCTTTCACTTCAGTTTACAATCCAGAATAAATAACTGAGTGCTGAACTTGCATATCTATTAGGAGTAAGGCTAGATGTATTCTCACTACAATTAGAACCGTAGACCGGTTTTGCCCTAATTACAGCTCGTCAGTACGGCATACAAACTGCAGCGAAAATACACCTCTAAAGTAATACGGCTATGGTAGCCAGCCTTCCAAAACTAAGTGAGATGTAAGACACGTTTTTTACACGTGTCGCCAAGTTGCGGAACCAAGTAGAAAGGTGTTACGGCAGCTCCAAATAACACAGAATGTTAAAAAATAGAGATTGTATACAACCAACTCACAATTTAGTAAATTGTCAGTCCTGGCCCATTTCTTCCCAAATCTAGGGACAAAATATGTAAGCCTTGTTGTAATCTCACCACAATTGGAACCGTGGATCGCTTTCGCTCTAATTAGGACTCGTCAGTACGGCATACTAACTGCAGCGAAAATACACCTATAAAGTAATACGGCTATCGTAGCCAGCCTTCAAATCTAAGTAAGATATAAGACATGTTTGTACACGTGTCGCCATCTCGTTGCGGAAAAACGTGTAAAAACGTGTCTTACATCTCACTTAGTTTTGGGAGGCTGGCTACCATAGCAGTATTACTTTAGAGGTGTATTTTCGCTGCAATTAGTATGCCGTACTGACGAGTTCTAATTAGAACGAAACCGGTCTACGGTTCTAATTGTGGTGAGAATACATTTAGCCTTACATACTTCATCCCTATATTTGGAAAGAAATGGGCCAGGGCTGACCATTTACTAAATTGTTAGTTGGTTGTATACAGTGTCTATTTAACATTCTTTGTTATTTGGAGCCGCCGTGACAACATACTACTTGCTTCCGCAACTTGGCGTCACGTGTAAAAACGTGTCTTACATCTCACTTAGCTTTGGGTAGCTGGCTACCATCGCCGTATTACTTTATAGGTGTATTTTCGCTACAATTAGTATGCCGTGCTGACCAGCTCTAATTAGAGCGAAACCGGTCTACGGTCCTAATTGTGGTGATAATACATCTAGCCTTACATACTTCATACCTATATTTGGAAAGAAATGGGCCAGGGCTGACAATTTACTAAATTGTTAGTTAGTTGTATACAGTCTCTATTTTTTAACATTCTGTGTTATTTGGAGCTGGCGTGACAACATACTACTTGGTTCCCCAACGAGATGGCGGCATGTGTAAAAACGTGCCTTATATCTCATTTAGTTTTTATCTATTAGGAGCTCTAGTCAGGTACTTGCTGTACAAATTTGGTCGCACCACCTATTTTCTCTCTTTGTAAACTCATTTGTTGGTTAGGTCTCTGCACTCACTTCGACCATACGATGCAGCCGGTCAGAACGTCTTATTTTGACTATGGTGTCAAGATAGATAACGGAATTGAAACTTGCCTACGGTATATGGCATTGTGTTAGTTACGATGTCATTCGTTTGTAAGTACACTAGGAGAACCCAAATCACCACAACACATATTTTAGAGACCTTACGATCGTTTCGTTGACCATGTCAACATCTTCATAGGAAGAAAAATTCTGAAAGATAAATTTTAGATAATTTAGAAAATTTGTCTTCCTCTGAAGATGTTGACATGGTCAACGAAACGATCGTAAGGTCTCTGAAATATGTGTTATGGTGATTTGGGTTCTCCAAGTGTACTTATTAGTGCTCATCACAGGTTCCAGTTTTCACATAGTGAATTATGGCTCCCAGGTCAACGGAACTGAATCTATATAGAAAGCTAAGTACTAAGATTAGATTTTTAGGTGCTGATATTGCTTTTTAAAAATCATGCAAACAGAAGTCAGTTTTTCCTTACGAATCAGAATTTTTCTTCCTCTGAAGATGTTAACATGGTCAACGAAACGATCGTAAGGTCTCTGAAATATGTGTTGTGGTGATTTGGGTTCTCCAAGGGTACCTATTGCTCAGCACAGGTTCAAGTTTTCACATAGTCACTCGTTTGTGCTAGTGAATTTTTGTTCTCTAGGTAGGCATTGTCTGTACAAGCAACCTTAAGATATACGTATGAATCTTATAGATATTAAGCACACTTATAAGCATCTCGTGTAAAACTGCAGCAAACGTGTTATTGTTGGTTTTATTAATATTTTTATTATAATTGGTAGGTACTGATTGGTAATTTTACAAATAGTGCAAAAAGCTGTTGTCAATTTTTAAAACATGTAGCTTTCCTTCTACTGTTACACAAATACCTTCAAATCAACATGTGCTCGTATACTTTCATGTAAACTTCTACACTGCCGGTCACTTATTGAAGCGAATTTCCCATCTTTTACAAGACATCCTCCGTATTCTGTCAATAGACTAAACAAGGATCAAAGTTCAAAAGCGAGCGTTCGGTGACCATAGTTAGAATGCCTCCTTTTTAATAATAAATCGTGTTTTATTTATGACTGACGTTACTGAAAAGGGTTTACCTTGCCCACGCGAAATACACCAGTTATGTATAAATATTTGAGCTTTGTTTTGAAATGTAGGAAAAGAAGATAAATGTTTACTCTGCGTCGTAGTAAAATACTAAATACTTTTTACAAATAACCCAAACAGAACAAAATTATACATTGTGCCTCACAAAGAAGCTATGCTTGTGCTTGTTATTATTATTATTATTATTATTATTATTATTAATATTATTATTATTATTATTATTATTATTATTATTATTGTTGTTGTTGTTGTTTATTGGCAAAAATATATATTAAGTTAGTACAATAGGTCTTAGACTTGTGCTGTATTATAACATAATTTGAAAGGTTATATTCTAAATAGTTTGACAGTCCTACACCAAATTCAGCAAACTTCAAATTTTGACGCTCAGAATGTAAATTATTTTGCTTTTTAATTTGTCATCTTCTAAGACTTCAACCTCATTTACCATAAATATCTGCTATTCCATAATGTCTTTCTAACTGCTATTGTAAGTAAGGTGCTTACCTGATTTCGTATCTATATTTTTATTGCAAGAAGTAAATAGAATTACTGGATTGGATCTCTAAAAATTATGAAAAATCGCCACAACAAATACTTCAAGCGATCATAAATATAATCGGAATATGCATAATTATCTAGCTGGGCATGTTGAAATTCTGAACAATCAACTGCTCAAGTTGCGAGCTCAACCGGGTCACTGGAAACATAGTGGATAGAGGAATGCTAGATTTGCAAGTTTAGTGTTACGGCCTACAACAACGTTAGTTGGTTTCAAAGACAAAAATGCAAACTAAGAAATTTAATACGGGTACGGTGGAAAAATACGTGTCTAGAGGGTTAGTGGCCAGCGGGGCCTCGGGCTGCAAGTATGGTAGCGACTATAATGTCAAGGGTTCTGTTAAATACAATCTGAGAATATTTAGAAGTTTAGTGAAATTTCAGGAAGTGAATTAGGTTTGTTTTAAAGGGGGTTACCGCGGACAGACGTGGTCGAACGGCCAGTGGGGGGCCGATAAAACATGGTACAAGGCTGGCTTAGTGCCTCAGATTTTCGGTGAGTACGTTCCATGTCTTAATATCGTTTAGAGTGTCTTTTATTAGAGAGGCTAGCTGTCTCGGGTACTGAAGTAATTTTTATATGAAATTTGTATAGATATATTTTGGGCCATAGGCTGTAAGATAGAAATAGTATAGATGATTGAGCCGTAGGGGGCTAGTATATAGTTAGAGTGAATTGGAATCGTATTAAAATTGTAGATGTTGTTTTAAGGGATTTTAGTTGACGGGGAATTGTTGTGAAGTTTATAATACTAAGGACAAGATAGGGCTTGGAGCCATAAAGGTTTTAGTTAGCAACCTAAAGGACTGTTAGATAAAATTGAGGGCTATAATTAAGCTAAGAAAGAGTCGATTATCAAATCTATGGAAAATTATACAATTGGCGAAAACAATTTAATTTTCACCGGTATCAATTTTGCATAACATTTAGACCTTCTAAGATTGGGAAAAATCTCCCACACAATTCTGTTAAACAACTTTAGAATTTTTATAATTGGAGTTGAGAGTTTTTAGTTTAATTTTAATCAGAAGTAAACCTTTGAATTAAATGGTTATTTAAAATTTATTATACCGTTACAATGTTTATTTGTATAAATTTAATTTTTTGTATTAAAGTAATTTTAAAACTAGATGCTGGGCTTTATTTTAGCATAAATAAACCCTAGGCCAGAGTGCATTTCAACAGTTTCTTATAAAATGATTGTGACGCGTTTTGTCCCTAGGTAAAATTTTGGGAAATTGATCCCAGATGCTCGGTTTTAGTGTTCCAAATAAATTTAGGCAAGACCTCCCTTGATGGTCGTAAAACTTAAATATTGTTTTCAAGGTAACAAGGGGAAAATTTTGAATACACGTTCTGCCGCTCGAGCGTTGTCTGTATTAAAATGTCTCTAAATAAATAATTACTTAAATTTTAGATCCTCGGTGGTTCAGGGGTAAGAACGTATGCCTCTGAACCGAAGGGTACTGGGTTCGATCCCAGGTTACTCCTTTAACTTTTTCAGTACAAACTGTAACATTCGGGGGGCGGGAGCGTAAAGCCGTCGGTCCCGTGTCCATTCGATGTTGGGCACGTTAAAGATCCCTACCCTCCTTACAGAAAGACAGGGGTTTGGCAAAATTTCCAGGATAGTGAGGTGAAACTGCTCTCTGGCGTCGGTGACTGGCCAGAGTCGCGGAAATAGACCGACGTTAAAGAAACAAAACACACACAAGGTAACAAGGGGAAAATTTTGAATACACGTTCTGCCGCTCGAGCGTTGTCTGTATTAAAATGTATCTAAATAAATACTTAAATTTTAATAATAATAGTAATTAGAGTTTACAGTCATTAAAAATCTTTGTATTAAAGAAAAGCAAATGGCTCGTAAAACCACCCCGTTAGACTATTCTGTCCAAACAACCCATATTTTTGTCAACATGTTTAAATTTGTAGGAGACAAAAATGACTTTAGTTTGACAAACAATACCTTATAATCCTCAAATAACCAAACAGCCAAAACAATTTCATTTAATGTCTCTTTTTGAATTTATCTCAATCTTGCGGTGTTAATAATGCCTACCATATCGAGTTAATTTTGAAGTTTTTATTTTGTGAATTTATCAAACAAACAGTACAAAAAGCGTCTTGTATTAAAAAGGGTTGCCATTTTCCAATGCAAGTTTCTCAGAAAAATATAAAAAAGACTACACGAAGGAGGTTCTAAAATTAGCTATAAACCGCCATTCAACATTGCAATTAATTAAACTTACAATATTAAGTCACTTTTAAATGATTATTCGGTTGTAAGTGAGGCAAGAAATACTGCATATTTTTCACAAGTTGTGATATATATATATATATATATATATATATATATATATATATATATATATATATATATATATATATATATATATATATATATATATATATATATATATATATATATATTTGAAAACGAAACAGACCGATTTGCGTCCAGACAATATTTTTTTATGAAACGCTGAAACACACAATTTTAATATTGAGGGGGACATGTCTTGACATAAAAGTCAACTTTGTCACATCAACCCCTTAAGGGTGGTGAAAACATCCCTTATATTTTAAATAGGAAACATGGGTCGAGTGTTACATCATTTGAAAGCTCTTTCTTTTCTGAATTCAGCACACTAAATTTTTTGGAAGTTTTTTATCAACTAGTTTTAAAATTATTCACAGTTGGGGTTGCAAGAACGTATTACATTTATTGTGATAATAAATGCACTAATTAGTCAATTTTTCCTTAAAAAACTAAAAAACTAAACCAAACGTTCAAAAATGTTTATTCAGTTAAGTAAGTGTTCAAATTGTTGACCACCAGCTTCCATACAGGAGTACAAATTTTGTTCAAAACGAGCTCTGACATTCTGGAGCATTTGTGGAAATATTAGACGGCATTCTTCAACAATGCGTCGTCGTGATTCTTCCAGAGACTCCGGTTCTGTTGCGAAAATTCTACTCTTTAAATGGCCTCATAGAAAGAAGTCTAAAGGAGTTAAATCCGGTGATCTAAGGGGTCACTCAATAGCACCTCTACACCCAATCCATTGCTCTTGAAACTTTCTGTTCAAAAACTCGCTAACACGTTGTGAAAAATGCGGAGGAGCCCTATCTTGTTGAAACACGAATTAATTTTCTTGATAGCGATCATCATTTTCAACAATGTCAATTAGTAGAGGGTAAACGACTTCTTCTAGTAACTCCAAATACGTTTCGCCACTCAAATTGCCGTCAAGAAAAATTGGTCCGAACAAACGGCCTCCAAAAATGCCAGTCCAGACATTCAATTTCTGTGGAGTTTGAGTGTGGACTTCGTGAAAATTTCTTGTATTATTATCTGCCCAATAACGCCAATTATGGCGATTGACTGTAGAATATATATAGACATGTTCATTCAGTTGTTGTACAAGATGAATTTTATACGGGTGAAATTTATGATGCTTCAATATTCGCTGAATAGTTCTTCTTTTGATGTTTGTAACAGTGGCCAATTTTCTTGTGCTCAAAGTTGGGTCTGCAGCAATTTGTCCTAAAACTTCAATCTCAGTAGTCTCATTGCTAACCGAAAATTCACGTTCAGGATCCCGTTTTGTGTTGGCTACTGAACCACTTTGTCGAAACTTTGCAAGTAACTCCAAAATGTATTTTCTGTTAACATAATGTCTGTTCGGATGTCGTTTATTAAACAAATTTGCGGTACGGTTGGCACAGTCATCGTTTTTGAAAAGAAGAGTAATTATTTCAACCCTTTTTTCTACAGAATACACCATTGTGAAATTAATTTTCGATAGTACTATCATGTATCAAACCGACCGATTAACTGAAATAATAAACCGCATTTCTCTCATTCCGATAAGAAATGTTCTGATAGTCAATTTTTTGTTTACAAACCAATAAAACAGTGACTATCAGCACATTTCTTATCGGAGTGAGTGAAATGCGTTTTTGCATCTTCAACTGTGAATAATTTTTAAACGAGTTAATAAAACTTCCAAAAAAATTAGTGTGCTGAATTCAGAAAAGAAGAGCTTTCATGTGATGTAACACTCGACCCATGTTCCCTATTTAAGATATAAGGGTTGTTATCGCTACCCTTAAGGGGTAAATGTGACAAAGTTGAGTTTTATGTCAAAATATTTCCCCCTCAATATTAAAATTGACGTATTTCAACGTTTCTTAAAAAATTTTTTTTTGGACGCAAATCGGTCTGTTTTGTTTTCAATGCGCCACCATATATATATATATATATATATATATATATATATATATATATATATATATATATATATATATATGTATATATATATATATATATATATATATATATATATATATATATATATATATATATATATATATATATATATATATATATATATGTATCAGTTTCAGTGAAGTTCGCCCAATCACTCAAAATAAAAAACTTGTGAATTTGTATCATGTCAAAAAAAAAACCTTTTGTGTGTGTGTTGTATTCTTTCATGGCTGCGGTCGTCAGGCCATTCGAACATTTGAAAAACCTTTTGAAAACATAATATTTTTAGTCTCGATATGTTATTAGAGAGACGGAGAAACGAAAAGAGTTGTTTATAGAGACATTTTTAGATATAGTAAGCTTCGAATTATCGGTTTTGTAAAATTTGTATTTAACAAAATACAAGACGAAAACAGATTAACGTGGATGCTCACTTCCTTGAAATGAAGTAGGCTCTCTAAAATAAATGATAATATTTGACGTTTCATTATCTGTAAGCAAGCTGATAGTGAAATTTCAACCAATGTTTATTTATTCGTTGTTATTGACAAATTAAAATGTCTCTTGGTAAAGCTGTTTCTCAAGAAATAAGGAAAGTGATAATTCACATGCATTAAAAATGCTCCCCAAATCACTGAGAGTGTTAATTTATTGCGATATACAGTGCGATATATTATTAAACGTTACAAAGCAAGTGGATCTGTGGCTCATAAACAGAAAAATGAAAGTCGATCACACTATTGCAATACTAATTTAAGCGCTCTAAAAAGGATTATTATGCAAAATCTTTGGGCTAATTACACGAAATTGCAGTTATTATAGAGCCAGGCTATGGAAAAATGTTTTTCAAGAGCAAGTTGTCAAAGACCTGCTTCAAATATAGGATTTAAGACTTACAAGGTCAGCTCCAATTGCTTCTGGATTTTATCCCTTTTCGATTCTACGTTCTGCAGGCAAAAGAAAAGCCCTTATTAACAAAGGGGTAGAAGAAAAATACACGTCTATGGGCAAGCGAGCAAACATCTTCGTCTCAAAACTAGTGGAATGCAATTATATGAAGTTACGAAGCTATTGAATTGGTGATTTTTTCCCCTCAGGGCTCGTCCACGTCTTTACCGCTCCGCCAGCACTGCAGCTTTTGACTTATTGGCATATCCTTTGTCTCTTCTACTCCACCAATTCCAAAATCACTGTGCCTTGAAGTAGGCTGCACAGCAATTGGTAGGGTGAATTTTTATATTGCTCTGTCTCCGGTGTAGGCTGTCCGTAGATTAATTGTCTTCTGCGGTCCAGAGCCTTACACTCGCACAAGATGTGCTGGGCTGATTCCTCCCCCTTGCCGCAGTGTCCGCATGCCAGGTCCCATTTGAACCGCTTCATTTTATGCAGGTGTTTATTGACGGCCATGTGTCCCGTCAAGAGTCCTGTTATGTTCCTGAGCCGTCCTCAGCTAAAATATAGCAGCTCCACAGCTCTCCTTGAACTGGGTTCATCAATTACTGACTTCCCATGCCTGAGCCCTGGATAGTCTGCCAGTACACCTTATGTTCGTTTCTGACCCAGGACTTAATGGATCCCCTGGCAGTGCAATTCGTCACGCTCAGGACCGGTTCTGGTCTCATAAATGGTTCCGGTGACCCTCTCTTCGCAAGACTGTCAGCGAGTGACTCGGCACCTAGATGAAGATGACCTCATTCTGCCCAGCCAGGTCACTCGTTTCGTCTCGGCATTCACTCACCAGGCTGGTATTTACCCATGGGCTACTTAGTGCCTTAAGGGCTGCCTGGCTGTCTGTGGCTATGAGGATCCGCTTGTTGGTATAGCCTTTCTCTTCTTCTTTTGCACGCAGCGCAAGATGGCGTACAGTTCGGCCAGAAAAACCGTTGCATGAGCGCCGAGGGAAATACTGTGACTTACCCTCAGTCCTTCTGAATAAACGCCTACCCCTGTCCCACGCTCCCCGCCGGATCCGTCCGTGAACCAGACGAGCGCGTCCCGTGGTAAACCCGGCGTCTCCTCCCGCCATGCCTCTCGGTTGGGGATTTACACTGCAACATTGTTTTCTCTGCAGATTTGCGAGCTCGCGAAGTCTGACCTTATTTCATGCAAGTATGGGCTCCTACACGATCACCTGATCTCCTGAATTTTGCAGTGGCCCCTGCAGCCTGGGTTGATCTTCAGCCTACCATTACAGGCTAGTCTGTATAGTCCTAGCCTGGCCTCCCCCATGATAACTTCGTGTGGGGCGGAAGATACAGCAACAACTCCATGGCGGCTGTTGAAGTCATGGCTCCTGTGATGCGCAGGCAAGCCATCCTTTGGATCTTGCCCATTTTTTTGTTTGGCACTGGATTGTGTCACCTTAGGCTACCAGACGAGTGCCGCGTATGTAAACAATGCTATGACCACCCTTGTGTACAGCCAATTGACCATACTAGGTATTAGTCTCCACGTTTTTCCATATAGCCGCCTAGTGACGGCTAGGATCATAACTGCCCTACGCAGTATTTTTTCAACGTGACCATTCCAGATTAGCTTAGAGTCCAATACGACCCCAAGATATTTCACCTCCCTGGCCATTGGAATGCTCCTACCGCATTGAGTGAGAGTTTTGTGCCTTGCCCACTTCCTCCTCCTCGTAAACGGTATGACGGTTGCTTTCTCGGGACTCACCCCGAACCCATTTCGATTTTACGTTCTGTAGGCAAAAGAAAAGCCCTTACTGACAAAGAGACAGGGTTCGTATATATATATATATATATATATATATATATATATATATATATATATATATATATATATATATATATATATATATATATAATCTCAATAAGGGCTATCAACCTCTAAAATTCGGGTAAGGAATCATGCAAGTTCTTTGCTAATACATGTTCTATATTTAGAACCTACTTCGTTGCTTCTTCAGAAGCCAAAAGATGAACAACGAAAATTTTTTTAGACACATAAAGAGGAGAATCTGTGACATCTCACAAGCTTGAACATATATCATATCTAGAAGATGGACAAAATACGAAACAGAACACCTCTAAAAGTTGTGACTACATGGTCAGGATTATAAAAGCATGGTTAAAATAATAAATAAAAAAAACTGATACACATTTCACGTGCTACTAGGTTTCGCAAGAGCCTCGGTAGTTTAGTGGTAAGAACCTGTGCCTCTGAACCGGAGGGTAGTGGGCTCAATCAACAGTGTGCCCCCTTTTCACTTGTTTAGTACATACTGTACAATTAGTATCCACCCAGGTTGTGACCTAAAGCCGTCGGTCCCGCTTCCATGCGATGTTGGGCACATTAAATATCCCTACCCTTCTTACATAAAGGCATGTGTTCGGCAAAATTTCCAGGATAGGTGAAGCTGCTCCCTGGTGTCGGTGATTGGCCGTAGTTGCGGAAATAGACCGACTTTAAAGAAACAAAAAGAAACAAAACAGGTTTTCCGTGATTCATAATTCATTCACGGAACATGATATCAAAGTTTTGTGTTATTTTTTTTTATAAAGAAAGGTGAATTATATTTCCTTTAGCCAAATGAGAAATAAATTAACCTTCAATATTGACAAAATCTGCATTGTCCACAAACTCTAAATATAAGTTCACTTCCTCCTTTCTGAAGCTCATGAGTGTTAAATTATGAATATTACACAGCTAATAATAAAATATATAGCAAATCAATCATAATTTACATTTTTATGGCCGCATTTATATGCCTTATACAAGTTTAACGATAGTAAAAACATGCAGGTTATAATAATAATAATATTGTCATCGTAAAATAGTGCACGCGATGCGTTCATTATCGATACATAAACTAGCCACTAGAAAATATTGTTGTCTGCAGGCTTATGTCACCGTTCGCAGAAAAACTATCAAGTAGGCTTCGGGTCAGTTTTCAATCTCGATAAAAGCTATGAAATTTAATTAATTTTTTATAAAGTTCTACATATAAACATAGAGTCTTCTTGGCTTTACATTAGCTTCTTTTAGCGAATTTTCGTAGAAAAAATTTACCGTTGACAAGATTGCAGCTTTTAGTGAATTTTATTTAAAAAAATTCACTAATGAGGAGATCCCGACTTTGGAATTATGAAAAAATTTCTTCAAATGAGCGCTAATTAGGCCCTCTAGAACACATATCCGGGGTCAATTTATAGGCAGGTGATGATGGGAACATTCTGGATGAAGAAGCAAAAATACACGGAGTCACAACAGGCGACCAGTGCACATTTGCAGCAACAAATAAGGAAAAATTAAAAATAGTTTCGAAAACAAAAACTTGTTTTGAGAAATTATATAAATATATATATATATATATATATATATATATATATATATATATATATATATATATATATATATATATATATATATATATATAGTATTAAATTTTTGTGACGGTAATAGTGTTATTTATCAAAAAATTGTGGGAACGCCGTCAGTTGTAGAATAAAACTCTTTATTATACGCCGAGCTTTCGGAAAAATTTATTCCTTTATCGAGGCTACAACATGGAAAGAAAAAAGTTTACAATTTACTTGGAAAAAATATAAAAGTTTAAAATACTTACATATAACATGAGTTTTACTAAACTATTTATCTAATAACAAACTTAAAAAGAAAACCTTTTGATGAATTTGAGTGAAGTCTAATAAATGCCAAACTGACATATAAAGCTAAATATTGTTTAATTGAATTTGTTTTTTGTTTTTGTCTAGGAAATATAAAAAGGGGTAGTGATTTCTAAAGTTATTATCTTTCTTTAAGTTTATTAAATTTTCGTTAAAAGTAATTTCAAACTCTTCTAAACACATTCTTTTATTACTTAAGGTTTCACAGTGTAAAATAGAAACATTACTAAAATTTATATTATGGCCAGTGTCAAGATTATGTTCTGACACAGCACAAAAGTGACATACGTTTACAAAAAAGAGCTTGCGCTCTGTCAGAACATAATCTTGACACTGGCCATAATATAAATTTTAGTAATGTTTCTATTTTACACTGTGAAACCTTAAGTAATAAAAGAATGTGTTTAGAAGAGTTTGAAATTACTTTTAACGAAAATTTAATAAACTTAAAGAAAGATAATAATTTTAGAAATCACTACCCCTTTTTTAGTGAATTTTTATTAAAAAAATTCACTAATAGAGAAGTATCGATGGTGAGACTTTGCAAAAATTCTTTCAAATGAGCGCGAATTAGGACCCCTAGAACCCATATCCGGGGTCAGTTTGAATTTTTATATGCTTATATATATATATATATATATATATATATATATATATATATATATATATATATATATATATATATATATATATATATATATATATATATATTTATATATATATATATATATATATATATATATATATATATATATATATATATATATATATATATATATATGTATCCGTCTGATAACTCAAAAAATAATTAACCGATTAAGATGAAACTCGGCAAGTGCCTTTCTTTTATTAATGGCTTGGATGAGTTCGTTGGCCAGGAAAATCGGACGGGGTTTTCCGGGAAAATTTTGAGTTTTCTTTCAAAAAAAATTTTTTTTTCCGAAAATTTCGATAAAATTTGGTCTACATATTGCTTTGGAAAATACCTAACTATGTGCCAAAATTCAGCTTTCTAGGGTTACAGAAAATTGAGCTATTCAAATTTGAAACATTTATGTTTAAATCATAATAAGTATGTGGTTGCTGTTGGTTAGTCAATGCTTTTCTTATTGACTCATGTGTTATTAATAGTCAATAGTTTCTTTCCGAATAGACAAACCTTCCATTGACTTCTGCTTCTGCCGCTGTTACAGTCCTTTATTTAGAGCTAGAGTTCTAAACACTCATACAAACAGTGTTTTTTAACCACGTGGCTGGGCGACTGATCGAATTCATTCCCAGTTGCTGTTGATTTACTCATATTCTCTTAATATGTTTGAAGATGTGGTGTCTACTTCATTCCAAGTCACTATTAACCGACTATTTATGAAATCAAATAAGTAAATTAAATCGATTGTCATAAAATATGTAGTGTATTAAGACAAGGGAAAAAGAAATAAAACATATATAACTGTGCACATTTTGATTATATTTTAGGGTGCTTGAGAGAGGTATTGTCCCAGCATAATATCTTATTAAAGTTCATTTGTAAATAGGTTTAATTTTTATATGTTTATATATATATATATATATATATATATATATATATATATATATATATATATATATATATATATATATATATATATATATATATATATATATATATATATATATATATATATATATGATAACTCAAAAAATAATTAACCGATTTCGATGAAACTTGGCAAGTGCCTGTCTTTTATTAATGGCTTGGATGAGTTCGTTATCCAGAAAAATCAGACGGGGTTTTCCGGAAAAATTTTGAGTTTTCTTTCGAAAAAATTTTTTTTCTCCGAAAGTTACAAAGCTGTTACAATGAAATTTATTATATATGTTGCCTCAACCTTACTACGTACCAAAATTCAACTTTCTAAGTTTAGAGAAAATTGAGTTATTCAAATTTTAAATTTTCTTTCGAAAAAAATTTTTTTCTCCGAAAATTACAAAGTTATTTTAATGAAATTTTGTGGATATCTTGCCTTAGGAAAAACCTTACTACGTATTGAAATTAAACTCTCTAAGTTTATAGAAAATTGAGTTATTTAAATTTGAAGCATTTAATAAAAATTCACTACCATAACGCACTTGCTGCGTCCCGAGTTTTTATATTTCCTAGACAAAAACAAAAAACAAATTCAATTAAACAATATTTAGCTTTATATGTCAGTTTGGCATTTATTAGACTTCACTCAAATTCATCAAAAGGTTTTCTTTTTAAGTTTGTTATTAGATAAATAGTTTAGTAAAACTCATGTTATATGTAAGTATTTTAAACTTTTATATTTTTTCCAAGTAATCTGTAAACTTTTTTCTTTCCATGTTGTAGCCTCGATAAAGGAATAAATTTTTCCGAAAGCTCGGCGTATAATAAAGAGTTTTATTCTACAACTGACGGCGATCCCACAATTTGTTGATAAATATATATATATATATATATATATATATATATATATATATATATATATATATATATATATATATATATATCACCGATAACTCAAATAATAATGGGCTGATTTTGATTAAATTCGTTGAATACCTTTATTTTGCAAGTGGCTTGGATAAGTTCGTTAGCCAGGAAAATTGGCCCAGGTTTTCCCAGAAAATGTTGTGTTTTCTTTCGAAAAAAAATATATCTCCGGAAATGACAAAGTAAGAGCAACCAAATTTGGTACGCAGGTTCACATAATTATGGGTAAATCACTTACCAAAATCTAACTCTATAGGTCAAAAGACAAAGTTATAGGCATTTAAACAAAAATAAATTGGGTTTTTCCTCAAAACGTCAAAGTCGCAATTTAAAATGTCAAAATTGGCAACATTTAGACAAAGAAGTTGAATCTAATACGGGTTATGGAAAGAAAATGTCTCAAGAAGAATGTTTTACAAACCCTGAAGTCTTAATTTCAGCCGTCATTGTCCTTCATTTTACTAAAATATTTCCAGAAAATTCATATCAAATAGACAATTTCTCTGATGCTTGGCACCAGCCCTAGCTATAGAGTTTATCGTTTAATGGTATATAATTTTTGTCGAATTTTCGTAAAAAATCAATAAATAACAACAAATATATCCGTTATTATACAAGATATAAAAA
The DNA here is from genome assembly GCA_964006375.1 of Tillus elongatus. NCBI lineage: Eukaryota > Metazoa > Arthropoda > Insecta > Coleoptera > Cleridae > Tillus > Tillus elongatus. The sequence continues at coordinate 111,071,617 of OZ023268.1, forward strand.
AAATTGTACATTAAATATAGGGTGTCTTGAGCTACATCTTAAAAAATTATTTCTACAGTCACAGGCTGGCCCACAAGTCGTTGGTGATACAAATTTTATTTATTTTTTACTCGAACACGCCTTATGTTATTACATTTTTGCATTTTCCATCGAAATATAATGCATGTTTGTAACAAAAGAAATTCTGGACGCAGCAAGTGCGTTATGGTAGAGAATTTTAATTAAATGCTTCATATTTGAATAGCTTAATTTGCTATTAACCTATAAGTTTGACCAAGGATCGAGTTTTTTCGGGAACACTTTTGAATTGTAAAGAATTTACTTATGTTAGATTTTTTTAGGAAAATTTTTATTCAATTTATTTTGACATAACAGGTGGCTTTGCATTTAAAATGAGAAGTTCCGAGGAGAATACTTATTCAGCAAATTTTTGTTAAACTTTTTTTTTTCAGTAAATGTTCTTAGAATTTTTTGTCAGTGATGTTGAGTAAATTTCATCATCCATATACTTTCTATTTTGTAATATTTTTCCAGTCTCCTGAAGAAACAAAAATTTACTCAATTTTCAAAAACCAAGAAACCTAAAATATGATATGTAGTCTCAAGGGCAAATCGTGTCGATTTCACTAACTTTGCTATTTTCAAAGAAGAAAATGTAAAAGTATGCTGCTTAAACTTGCTGGATGGGCTGGCTAACGAAATTACCCTTAGATAAAATATCTTAATATTTACAATAGGAAGGATCCGGGAAATTTTAAACTTGCCTTCCTTAATTGTTTGGATTAGTTCGTTAGTCAATCGATTCAAACGGCTTTTATGAAAAATATTTCACTTAAAACAAGTTTTTTGTTTCCGAAACCAACTATTTTATATTTTTCGTGTTTTCAATTATTCAGGAGACAAAAAACTTGTAGCTTTAGTTTCTTTATCTCAAAATAATGTAGAAATCATATTGCAGTCAGTGGCGTACATTTTTATGTCACAAAATTTTGTTGAGGTGCCCCACTAACCCCAATGGACTTAACAATCTGTATCTAATTAGGGCCAAATCAGCCCATTAATAATACAAACAACGCTGCCAAATTTCAAAACAATCGGTGAGGAGATATTTGAATTATTTTTAAAATGATCGTTATTTTACAAAAAAATTAAAACCTTCTATCTTGTGAACAATGTATTTTAGCACCTATGTTTATGGGAACTTTTTTTCATAAAATTGACCTGGGAAATCAACCTCTTAAATATTGCCCCATCTTTTTTAAACAGCCTGTATATAGAGGCATCCGAGCGATAACTCAAAAAATACTCAACTGATTTGAACGAAACTTGGCACATGCCTTAACTTCGTTACAAGCGTGAATGAATCCGTCAATCAGCTATACCGGATATATTTTTTCCCAAAAAATATACAAAAATATTGTTGACTACGCTATATTTTTGAAAGTATTAAAGTAACTGAAATGGGATTTTATGTGTAGCAAGATTTGAAGCAAATAAAAATCTGCTGTCAATTTTAAGCAATTCGGTTCACAAAATTCTTAGCTTTTTCCAAATTAAAAATAAAATCTGAAGACTTGAATTGAAACAATTAAAGTATGATGTCAACAAAAGACAGAGTAGTCACCTGCCACGCGTAGATTGATACATATACCACAGGCATACATCATAATAATGTAACGATAATGTTCACACGCGACTGTGGCGATCCCACCCTTCGGTTATATTCGGATGCGCGGATTTGTAGGGGAAAAAAGTCTCTTATTAGCTACTTTAAGTAAAAATCAGATGGGAGAGTGTGTTCTATTTATTTACTATGATTTGACAGATCTGTTTTAAAATTTAAAAAAATCTCGGGACGCAGCAGGTGCGTTATGGCAGTGAATTTTTATTAAATGCTTCAAACTTGAATAACTCAATTTTCTATAAACTTAGAAAGTTTAGTTTTGGTACGTAGTAAGGTCTTTCCTAATGCAAAATATCCACCAAATTTAATTAAAATAACTTTGTAATTTTCGGAGAAAAACATTTTTTCAAAAGAAAATTTAAAATTTACATAGCTAAATTTTCTATAAACTTGGAAAGTTGAATTTTGGTACGTAGTAAGGCCTCTCCCAAGGCAATATACATAGTAAATTTCATCAGAGCAGCTTTGTTATTTTAGGAGAAAAATTTTTTTTTGAAAGACTCAAAATTTTCCCGGAAAACCTCGTCCCATTTTCCTGGCTAACGAACTTATACAAGCCAGTAATAAAATAAAGGCACCTAACGAGTTTCATTGAAATCGGTTAATTATTTTTGAGTATATATATATATATATATATATATATATATATATATATATATATATATATATATATATATATATATTGCTATAGATAGCAAATGATAGGAAAGATTACGAAATTTTAATGGGAAAACGGGAAATTTATGCATCCTAGTACATATAAAATAAACGTATACACCCTAATGTAGCAATGAAAGAGTTTTGGCAGATGTCAACGCCCGACATGAATGTCAGTGACCCATGAAGCAACCCTCGATGTTAAGTTACATTCGAGTAATAAAAAATTATATTATATACTAGAAATATCCGTAAAGAAACCAAGAACAATGCTTCAGTTTTTGTAGGGAGAATGAGATTGTAGATAATAAATGCATTTCTGTTGATTTATTGTGTGTAAACACAAAGGCTCGATGTATTAAAAGAGCTGAGGTCATTTGTAAAAACAAAACTGTATGTAGTATTAAGAAATGTGCGCATAAGAAAAAAAACGTAAAAAGACACTAAAGGTTTGACGGAAAGCTCAAACACAGGTGGTGTGACGAACAATAGCGTTTTTACACCTGTAAGACAGTTAATAAAAGCAACGGTCCGAGAGGGTCCGGCGTCTTTTCCATCCAGTGAATTCATCAGCATCACTTCACCAGACCAGGTGATCATCGTCATAATTATGTAAGTTGACATAAGAGATTCCAGAGTGCATCGAAGGGAGAGTATAAAACACCTCCAGAGTGCTACGACTATGGAATAAATATATCAATATGTTAACGAAGTAAATCCGTTAATAATCAATAAATGGACAGTAAATTATGGCATGGACAAATTAGAAAGATAATAATAATTAATCAGGGGCCGCATTAATGGAAGAACAATAAATAATCCAATGGAAAATATGACAGTAAGTGTTACCTTTTCCTAAATTGACCAGTGCGGGTTGAATTTCACCATTTTAACAGCACCAATCAAATATTTTTGTGCTAATAAATTTCAAAAACAAAAAAATTTTGTTTGAAATAAACGGAAAGAGACCGTGATCTCTGTAGAATTGTCGATGTATATTGATTATGTTGTATCCATGTTTAACCGATAATTGTGTAATTATTTATAATGTTACCAGAATGTTTTAATAGGATTTTTCAAGTTATATTTATGTAAAGAATGTTTTAAAATATCTCTTTGTATTTAACGAGTCTCATATCGACACAGTTAAATGTTTTAATAGGATTTTTCAATTTATGTTTATGTAATTAATGCTTTAAATGTTTCTGTTTGTATTTAATGTGTGTCAAATAGACACCGTAAAAATTGTGTTATGAATTAAATGGAATGTATAACAGAGTATAATTAACGGAAGTATTGTTCTTAGTTGATAATTAATCAGCAAAATTGTTGTATAGCCATCTGTGCAGAGCGAAATTAATTTTTGATCAAGTGAAAATCAATAAATGAATTTAAATAACACATATTAGTGAATTTTAATTAGTAGAAGGAATTATAAGGAACCCAACCTGATGATTAAGACATATGTTCTCAGCTCTAAAATAAATATTTGCAGGTATATACTACCCATAAAGTAATACCATAGCAATATATATATATATATATATATATATATATATATATATATATATATATATATATATATATATATATATATATATATATATATATATATATATGTATATATATATATATATATATATATATATCTATATATATATATATATATATATATATATATATATATATATATATATATATCACCGATAACTCAAATAATAATGGGCCGATTTTGATTAAATTTGTTGAATACCTTTATTTTGCAAGTGGCTTGGATAAGTTCGTTAGCCAGGAAAATTGTCCCAGGTTTTCCCAGAAAATGTTGTGTTTTCTTTCGAAAAAAAATTATATCTCCGGAAATAACAAAGTAAGAGCAACCAAATTTGGTACGCAAGTTCACATAATTATGGGTAAATCACTTACCAAAATCTAACTCTATAGGTCAAAAGACAAAGTTATAGGCATTTGAACAAAAATAAATTGGGTTTTTCCTCTAAACGTCAAAGTCGCAATTTAAAATGTCAAAATTGGCAACATTTAGGCAAAGAAGTTGAATCTAATACGGGTTATGGAAAGAAAATGTCTCAAGAAGAATGTTTTACAAACCCTGAAGTCTTAGTTTCAGCCGTCATTGTCCTTCATTTTACTAACATATTTCCAGAAAATTCATATCAAATAGACAATTTCTCTGATGCTTGGCACCAGCCCTAGCTATAGAGTTTATCGTTTAATGGTATATAATTGTTGTCGAATTTTCGTAAAAAATCAATAAATAATAACAAATATATCCGTTATTATACAAGATATGAAAAAAAAATTGTACATTAATTATAGGGTGTCTTGAGCTACATCTTAAAAAATTATTTCTACAATCACAGGCTGGCCCATAAGTCGTTGGTGATACAAATTTTATTTATTTTTTAGTCGAACACGCCTTATGTTATTGCATTTTTGCATTTTCCATTGAAATATAACGCATGTTTGTAACAAAAGAAATTCTGGACGCAGCAAGTACGTTATGGTAGAGAATTTTGATTAAATGCTTCATATTTGAATAGCTTAATTTGCTATTAACCTATAAGTTTGACCAAGGATCGAGTTTTTTCGGGAACACTTTTGAATTGTGAAGAACTTACTTATGTTAGATTTTTTTAGGAAAATTTTTATTCAATTTATTTTGACATAACAGGTGGCTTTGCATTTAAAATGAAAAGTTCCGAGGCAAATACTTATTCAGCAAATTTTTGTTAAACTTTTTTTTTCAGTAAATGTTCTTAGAATTTTTTGTCAGTGATGTTGAGTAAATTTCATCATCCATATACTTTCCATTTTGTAATCTTTTACCAGTATCCTGGAGAAACAAAAAATTACTCAATTTTTCAAAACCCTAGAAACCTAAAAGTAGTCTCAAGGGCAAATCGTGTCGATTTCACTAACTTTGCTATTTTCAAAGAAGAAAATGTAAAAGTATGCTGCTTAAACTTGCTGGATGGGCTGGCTAACGAAATTATCCTTAGATAAAATATCTTAATTGTTACAATAGGAAGGATCCGGGAGATTTTTAAACTTCCCTTCCTTAATCGTTTGGATTAGTTTGTTAGTCAATCGATTCAAACGGCTTTTATTAAAAATATTTCACTTAAAACAAGTTTTTACTTTCCGAAACCAACTATTTTATATTTCTCGTGATTTGAATTATTCAGGAGACAAAAAACTTGTAGTTTTGGTTTCTTTATCTCAAAATAATGTAGAAATCATATTGCAGTCAGTGGCGTACATTTTTATGTCGCTAAATTTTGTTGAGGTGCCGCACTAACGCCAATGGACTTAACAATCTGTATCTAATTAGGGCCAAATCAGCCCATTAATAATACAAACAACGTTGCCAAATTTCAAAACAATCGGTGAGGAGATATTTGAATTATTTTTAAAAGATCGTTATTTTACAAAAAAAGTTAACACCTTGTATCTTGGAAACAATGTATTTTAGCACCTATGTTTATGGAAACTTTTTTTTCATAAAATGACCTGGGAAATCAATCCCTTAAATTTTGCGCCATATTTTTTAAACAGCCTGTATATAGAGGCATCCGAGCGATAACTCAAAAAATACTCAACTGATTTGAACGAAACTTGGCAATGTCTTTATTTTGTTACAAGCGTGAACGAATTCGTCAATCAGCTATAACTGATATATTTTTTCCCAAAAAATATACAAAAATATTGTTGACTACGCTATATTTTTGAAAGTATTCAAGTAACTGAAATGAGATTTTATGTGTAGCTAGATTTGAAGCAAATAAAGCTCTGCTGTCAATTTTAAGCAACTCGGTTCACAAAATTCTTAGCTTTTCCCAAATTAAAAATAAAATCTGAAGACTTGAATTGAAACAACTAAAGTGGTTAAAGTATGATGTCAAAAAAAACACAGAGTAATTATCTGCCACGCGTAGATTGATATACCACAGGCATACATCATAATGCAACGATAATTTCCACACGCGAACTGTGGCGATCCCACCCTTCGGTTATATTCGGATGCGCGGATTTGTAGGGGAAAACAAGGAAGTCTTATATTACCTACTTGAAGTAAAAACTAGATGGGAGAGTGTGTTCTGTTTATTTATTATGATTTGACAGATATGTTTTAAAGTTAAAAAAATGATTGTTTATTGCTTTTAAATTTGGAAACTAAAGAATAATAACGTGTTTTGGTTATTTATTATGGTTTAACATTACTGTTTTGAGGTTAAGTACTAAATAGTTGTTTAAGGACCGAAGGATAACTGGGGATTTAACTTTAAATTTAGACATAGTAGCGATATAATAAAACTTTACTAAAATCACTAAACTTTAACAATGCTTACACACTAAATAAACTGAATGAATTTTAAGCCGAAATCTTTACATACTGAATGTTAATTGAAAAAGCCCCTCTTCTCTCTACATAATTAAAATCACAAGTGTCCCGTCTTTACATCTTTAGAATCTAAACTAAAAGTCTCCCTAATGTTTATCAACAAATACTACTTATAGCTTTTAATTGGTTTACATCCTACATAATTGCAGACCTCAGCAGTCAGCATTCTTTGTACGCTGCAATTTCACCTTGTTTACTATTTAGATAACTATGTAATAATTTCAATGCCAATCTTATTGATACATTTGTGACCTACAACTATATGCAATATTTACTTTGCTTGTTGTAGAAAATTTTCCTATAACTAACTTTTAATTATAAATTGAATGATCCTAATAATTATATTTCCACGCCCATGACTGCCCTTCTGCAACCCTTACTGTTCTCTGAACAATAGTTGTCATTGAAATAGATATAACAACTTGTACCTATATTATCATAATAACGTGTTGTTTATCATAGTGTGACAGTTCTGTTTTGAGGTTAAATAGTAAAAAATTGGATACTTAACATGTTTCTGAAATTGGAAATCAAAGAATAAGAATATTAACGTTAATATTCGTTGAATAGCTGTTCAAGTAGGTAAGTTATTTGAATAATAAATTGACTTCTTGGTTATGCATTAAGCTTCTTTCTGATAAGCTTGTGACGAGATCTTGGCTTGCAGGCCGTTTTTCGGTGACACGGATTGACGGTTACTATCTGAGGATCTCGGGCACCGGATTTTATAGGGTTTACTCCCTGTTGAGGATGTATGCGACCTCTTCACTTAACTCTGACCGAAATAACGATCAAAGTACCTGGGTAACTCTGTGGAGAAGGGTTCGGTAGCCTTTAGGTAATATATGCTAAATTTAGTGACCCCCGAGTGAGCGGGCTTTAATCGCTTACTGGGCGTGATCCGACCACTTCTGTTTTAACGGAAGGTGTATAAGATTTTGTATGTTAAGGGGTTATATAAGAATTAATCAAGGTCTTTAATTTACTCAACCCTATATTTCAGATTTGAAACTATTTACAACATCCTCACTAAAATAACATAAGAGCTTATACTTTATGGGGCGGAAAGCCGGGAGCCCGACGAAGTGTAAGAAGGAACGTCTCACTTGGAGTGACCCAGATAGGCTGTGAATCCTCAGCGTCGCTATCGGGATCAATCCAAGATGAATAGATATCTCGATTATTTAAGTCAGCTGTGAATCCTCAGCATCCCCAGAAAAATAATGCAAGACAATCTAACATACAGGAATTGTCTAGGAACGACCGAAATAACTCGATTACATTGATTCAGACTGAGAAACGGGATAATTTAAAAATATGAAAATTCGCTACAAAATATGAATTGATTAAAACGGAAAATTTCTCACCTGTAACAATATTTGCGAATACGGAAAGCGGACTTATTGCGGACTGGTGGCGACACACTTAACTCGGCTTACTAGCTGAATTAACAATACGGCCTCTGTCCCGTGTTGCTTCTCCTTTTATATGAATTTTACCACCGGCCAAAAACTCCGCGATGCTTGGAATTTAATCAGCTTATCACAACCGGATAAGATAATAAGTATGAAATACCTGTTTAAATAAATATAAATCGCCTTAAAATATTTCATGGTGAAAAATCTTTTAGCAAATATTTATATACTTTACTTACTTAGTAGTTATGCATCTTGTACCACAGACCGATAGAAAATAATACTTTATCACAAGATTTTGTAACCTTAATGAAATTTGTAATACAAGTTTCTTTTAAAGAGACTTACAGTACCTAGATTCACTAAATTTTAATATTCTAGCGTTATAGAAAATTGAGTTTTGGGCATTCAAAGTTTTTTCTTAAAAGAAGATAGAACACAAGATTTGCATATTTGTTATGATAATAGACAGATATTCTTCAAATGAGCTTGTATTATAACCTCTAAATCCGATCTTCGACGCCTGTTTAAATTAAAAGTATTACATTTAGTCATATGCTGAACTAATAGTAGAAAATTCTTATAAAAATTCACTAATATAACGCACTTGCTGCGTCCCGTAATTTTTCTTTTGTTGGTACACCTTCCATTTTTGCAACCTTGCTGTTTATTATCACACAATTTCGCTAATATAACGCACGTGCTGCGTCCCGACTTTTTACTTTTTTTTTAGATAGAGCCTCGGTGGTTCAGAGGTAAGAACGTGTGCCTCTGAACCGAAGGGTACTGGCTTCGATCCCAGGGTTCTCCTTTCACTTTTTCAGTACAAACTGTAACATCAATATCAACCGAGGTTCTGGCATTGTATTTGAGCAAGTCTAATGTCTCTGCACGTTCCGCCCTTCGGAGGGGGCGTAACGCCGTCGGTCCCGTGTCGATGCGATGTTAGACACGTTAAAGATCCCTACCCTCCTTACAGAAAGGCAGGGGTTCGGCAAAATTTCCAAGATGGTGAGTGAAACTGCTCCCTGGCGTCGGTGATTGGCCATAGTCGCGAAAATAGGCCGACGTTAAAGAAAGAAACACACACACTTTTTTAGACTGGTAATCAATTTTATCATACAATTTTTATATAAGTATTATTAGCCACAAGAACGGTGTAGTCTACTGCAATAAATATATCTTTCTATAAGAAATATCTTGTGAGTTTTCACGTGACAAAGGCGACATTATTACACAGTATTCGACCATTTCAAAAGTACAAATTGAAAAGTCAGATTAACAATGGGCTGCATTGAAAAGGTTTCTCACATTCTCCAACAAATAAAGTATCTTCTCACAATTGTGAAACCTATTCAACCTTTAGGTTAAAAAAAGCCCTACAGGTGATTAGCTTTTACGGGAGGCGCTTTAACAAATGAAGCGGTTGCCTTGGATCGGAAATGCAGGTATTCATCTTACATCTTTAGCCCGAGTTTCCTAACCACATTCTGAATAGGGTGAACTGTTCATCTGAGAGACACAAGACGATTAAATATCGATGTCCCCACTCTGCCTCCATTCAAGACGAGATATTAATAACACATATTGTATGTTCAGGTATTTTGAGGGAGGTCGCTCCTGAAATTCGGGATGCAGTTCACAGAGGAATCCTTTAGAAGTCTGTTTTCATGTTAGCTTGCAAACACAATAATCAGTGCTCTACGATCAATAAAACCAGTCGCTTTTGAACTCGCTGTTAGTGAATTTTCCTAGGAAATATTTGCAAATGAGGCGATCACGACTTTTGAATTGTGAAAAAGTTTCTTTAAATAAGCGCGAACTTGGTATCCTAAAACTAATATCCAGGGTCAGTTACAAATATATATATATATATATATATATATATATATATATATATATATATATATATATATATATATATATATATATATATATATATATATATATATATATATATATATATATATACCCTTACATCATTTTTCATCAGTACTTTTTATTGTGTATACCGTTTTCTAATAAAAAAATGACTTAGAAAGAAGAATTGATTTAGCAACTCTTTTATATCTTGACATTTTCTCATAAAATTGTTAGTTTCATCACAAAAAAATTAAATATTACTCGGACCGATGTCACATGAATTTACAGAGTGGTTGTTATTTGCTGAAAAATCAGGTACGTGGTACGCTGTCAAATAACGTCATAATTACACTAATATGTTAATATGTATTGTTCTGGCTTTTACTAATTTCCAAAAATTCATAATAAGAAACAACAACTATTGTACTACTATTTTATAATTAATAATTAACAAACCAAGAAACAAAAAGAAGTGTTAACAAAATGTCAGTTCCTATCATCATAATAAATGTTGAAAATGCCCCCTTCGTAGAGAACGCATGACTCCAGTCTGTTTCTCCTTGAACTTTGTATTCTATGAAAAATACCGGGTGTATCACATGATGCGATACTACGATTTCTGAGGTCATCGATGTTTTCAACAGGACTTGAATAATATAAGGTTTTCAGAAAACCCCACAGGCAAAAATCCAACGGATTCAATTCAGGAGATCGGACGGGCCAATTCTGTGGGCCTTCTCGACCTATCCAACGATTTGGGTAAACTTCGTTCAAGTAGTTACGAGCGTTGATACTAAAATGAGCCAGAGCCCCGTCGTGCATGTACCATATTTGTTGTCTAATTTGTAAGGGAATATTTTCAAGAAGTAGGGGCAACTCTTCTTTAGGTAGATGACAGTACACTTCTCCATTTAGTCTTATCGGAGGAAAATATGGTCCAATAAGTCATCACCAATGACAGCAAGCCATACATTTAATGAAAACTGGTGTTGAAAATGAGATTCCGTAATTTCGTGTGGGTTTTCTTCAGACCATATGTAGTTATTATGAAAATTTCTAATAGATTCTCGTGAAAAGTTGGCCTCATCAGTAAATAAAATACGAGATAAGAATTGTGGAATTTGCGTGATCATTTGAAGCATCCATTGATAAAAAAATAAACTAGGTAAAAATCACGAGATAAGAGCGCTTGAACTCGTTGGATATGGTAGGGATACAGTAGTTGTACTTTTAAAATTCTAAATACCGTGGAATAGCTGGCATTTAAGACTTGAGCGATTCTTCTTGTACTTGTACCAGAAGATTCTTCAATTAAATTGAGGACAGCGTCTTCAAGTGCTACAGCTCTTACTTCTCTAGAACGCCCGCAATCGGCGGCACTTCTTGAAAATTTTCCTTCTTCTTGCAGACGTTGATGAATGCGTGCGAATATGCTGTCATGGGGTACAGTTCTATTTGTATATAACTCAGTGTAGGGGCGCTGTGCTCCTAATCCATTGCCATTAGCACGGCCATATTCAAAATGCATATGTGACATTTCGGAATTGGTATAATTTACCATTTTATTCACTTATTTGTTCTAAGTGTTTAAAAAATTCTCGATAGATTGACAACAACCAGATCAATTAACATTAGTGTAATTATGACGTTATTTGACAGCCTACCACGTACTTGATTTTTCAGCAAATAACAACCACTCTGTAAATTCATGTGACATCGGTCTGAGTAATATTTTATTTTTTTGTGATGAAATTAACAATTTTATGAAAAAATGTTTGGACATTAAAAAGATGCTAAATAAATCCTTCTTTCTAAATCATTTTTTAAAATAGAAAACGGTACACAAAATAAAAAGTACTGATAAAAAATAATGTAAGGGTAGGTCTTTTCACCCTCTTGTGATAACATTATAGGGTTACAAAATTCATTAAAAACTGTCATTTTGTTAGTCTTATGCATCTGCAAATTTTCGTTTTTTAAAATTATTTCATAACGGACAAATTTAATGATCACTTTTTTTGCCAAAATTTCAAAGGACTGTAACTTGGGGGAGAAGGGGTTTCAAGAAAAAATTTTATAAGAAAGACACCCCTTATTTTTCGCCAAAGAATCACCCTGTATAATTTTTCGCTTCAATTTAGAAACACCCTATATATATATATATATATATATATATATATATATATATATATATATATATATATATATATATATATATATATATATATATATATATACATACTTGGATCTCGGGTTGAACCGCGTCCAAAATTTATTAAAACTCGACATTTCGGGTCCTGTTTTGGAGCCATTTTGAAGAGGTAAAAGAAATATGTAAGAACATGAACTCTAAGGCCTTAATCTGCCTACTTAGAGAGGTGGACACATGTGGGTTGGGTTGTTGTAGCTCGATTACGGGGCCTCAATCTACCTACATCCCAAATCTCGCCGGAGATCGTTTCTAAGGTCTGTTTAACCCTAGGCCTAAGAGAGATCTGGCAGTTCGTTTCAAGTCTTGTATGTATCGTTTTGTCTACCTGCTTCGTTATCACTGTAACGAGTCGGGCCAGGGTCAATTAGTCAGGGGCTTTCGTTACGGTACTTAAAGGATTAAGAGGATTGCAGGTAATTTCTGAGTCCGGGGCTTTAGCCACGGTACTTAAAGGATTACAAGTATTTGCTAAATTAGGTAATGGGAAAATAAAATTGTCTATTGAATTTATTGTATTTTTGTGTGTTTGTAATGAAGATATAATAGCTTTCCAAGTAATCGGAAGAAGACCATCATCTCTCTTATTTAAACAATCGGGACGTTTTTCGGTTTCGATTGATTCGCGGATAATTCTGGTTTTAAAATCGTAAACCGGGTCTATTGTTTGGGCTTCTCGATGTATATTTTGTGTCTTGTATAAATATGATGCATGGTCAGCGCCGATGAGGGGTTGGATTTTCTAACTGCGAGGGTGTGTTTATATATTTTATTTGGGGAACAGTCGGAACAAGGAATTTCGTAAACTCTGCGGAATTCGTTCGAAATTGTATCCTTGGAAGTTTTTATCAGATTTGACAGTTTTTGCTCTGCTGTTAATACGCTTTTGGTATTATCATGTTATGATAAATCAAATATGATAAAAATCCCCAAGGATACGATTCCAAACGAACTTTAAAGACCGCGGAAATATTTCCGAACATATATATTGCTATAGATAGCAAAATTAGAAACATTATTGTGGAGTAAAACGGGCCAATGTACATAAAATTAATACGTCCTTATATTTAAATGCCCTGTATAATTGAGAGTGTAAAATATTTTGGGATTAAATAAGGAGTAGCAAGACAGCTAAAAGAAAAATTCTGGACGCAGCAAGTGCGTTATGGTAGTGAATTTTCATAAAAATCTTTTTAATAACAAATATGTGTGTTTTTTTAAGAAAGCAGGCATCAAATTTGGTTACCAGTATAACCTATATAGTAAATACAATGTGTCATGTTCCATTAAAATAACTTTATTGTGTGAAAATGTACAAAAATTTCCAAAAGTAAACTTAAAATGTTCCCGAAAAACACGTTTCTTGGTCAACCTTATAGGTTAATAGCAAATTGAGCTGTTCAAATATGAAACATTTGATCAAAATTCGCTACCATAACGCACTTGCTGCGTCCAGAATTTATTTTCTTACAAACATGCATTATATTTCGATGGAAAATGCAAAAATGCAATAACATAAGGCGTGTTTGATTAAAAAAAGGAAATTTGTATCACCAACGACTTATGGGCCACCTGTGATTGCAGAAATATTATTTTAAGATGTAGCTCAAGACACCCTATAATTAATATATACAAATTTTCTTCATATCTTATATAATAACGGATATATTGAACTTTATTAATTTTTTACGAAAATTCGACAAAAATTATATACCATTAAATGATAAACTCTATAGCTAAGGCTACTGCCAAGCATCAGAGAAAGGGTCTATTTGAAATGAATTTTCTGCAAATATTTTAGTAAAATGAAGGACAATGACGGTTGAAACTAAGACTTTAGGGTTTGTAAAACATCCTCCTTGAGATATTTTATTTCTATAGCCCGTATTAGATTTAAGTTATTCGCCTAAATGTTGCCAATTTTGGCATTTTAAATCGCCACTTTGACGTTTTGAGGAAAACCCCAATTTATTTTTATTAAAATGCCTATAACTTTTTTGTCTTTTGACCTACATATCTAGATTTTGGTAGGTAACTTACTTATAAGGATGTAAATCTGCGTCCTAAATTTGGTTGCCCTTACTTTGTTAATTCCGGAGATATAATTTTTTTTTAAAAGAAAACACAAAATTTTCCGGGAAAACCTGGGCAGATTTTCCTGACTAACGAACTCATCCAAGCCATTTGCAAAAGGAATTTTTTCACCAAATTTGATCAAAATCGGCCCATTATTTTTTGAGTTATCGGTGTGATACATATATAAATATATATATATATATATATATATATATATATATATATATATATATATATATATATATATATATATATATTTATATATATAAACATATAAAAATTGAAACTGACCCCGGATATGTTTTCTGGGGGGCCTAATTAGCGCTCATGCGAAGAAATTTTTTCAAAATTCAAAAGTCGGGATCTCCTCATTAGTGAATTTTTTTTAAGAAAATTCACTAATACAGAACAATGATTCCTTTTTTACATATAGTACATTTTAAATTTCACTAAATAAAAGTCGTTGGAATACAATGGAAGAACAATAGCCTTGTTTTTATTATAGAGTTTTAATAGAATATAGAGTTTTAATAGAATAGAACGATTTTAATTTTATCCTTAGGCAGTAAGTACATTTACTATATTATACATTTATAATATTAAGTTAAAAATAAATTTTTGTAAATATCAATTATAAGAAAAAATGTAGTGTTAGTTGATAAGGATAGTTTTTTTTTGTGGTTGTTTTAAAAGAGTGCAACGAACAAAATGTTGGACAAAGGGAAAACGCAAGGCCTATGAACTTTGTTTTACCGAGGTAAAGCGAGAAAATATTTTTTTGTAACACAGAAATAGTTTATTTAAGGAGTCGACGGCAGGTCGATGAGGACGATTCGTATTTGAACTGCGGCAAGTGAAACTTGAATTCGTTGACGTGCGACGACACGATAAATATGGAAGTTGGGAATTATACGTGAAAGACCAGTGCCTGATAATAAAATTATATTAAATTTTTGTGTAAAGAAAATAAAAATGAATACCTGGTACACGGTTTGTTAAGACCGTTTAAGATAAAAATGGAAATTAATTAGTAATCACAGGCAAGCTACAAAAGCCAAACAGTAGATCAAATGAAAAGCAATTAGTACACATCAAATGAAAGAAGCAATTAAGACATCATGCAGGAAGTCGTTTTATGAACTTTATTGTAATAAATGTGCAGACTATTTTTCTATAGTGTGAATACTTTTTAAGAATATTTTTGTCTTATTGATGGTTTTAATGTTCATTTAGTTCACTAAGGTGGATATTAGGTAAATGCCGAATCACTAGATCATAGTTAGGTAATTCATTCTTTTAAATAAATTTGATTTGTATTGTTTTATCGACAATCTGTGATGATAAATTTGATATAACCTTTTTAATGGAAATTTGTGAATTTAATCAATCAAAAATAAAACATACTAGATTGTACATACATAATCTGTTTAATTTTGACCTGAAATCAAACAAATATTAGTTATATGATAAAGTAAGGCTATTTTGCACCGTTAATTAAAAGTAAAATGAAAAGAAGCCAATCATATATAATTTTTTTGAAACTTCCAAACACTCGGGAGTACTATAATTTATAAAACCATATATTAAACAAAAATGCTAGCCCAATCACAGAACTCTACCCATGAGATGAGAGAAAAATTTAAAATCACATCAGTAAGTAAACAATTTTTGGCATAATTTCAGGATCATCAATATTAGCGTTTTTAAATAAGGATGCAAATTGAATTCTCATGCTCTACAATTAAAAGTGCTATAAGGAAATACGAAATACCATAGCAATATATATATATATATATATATATATATATATATATATATATATATATATATATATATATATATATATATATATGAGGTTATCTCGGATGAGATTCCACACATAATCACTCCTCATTCTTTCATCCCATTTTGATAACAACGCCTTTCCATTGCTTTAATGACTTGATGGACCCTTTCCCCATGTTCCTCGCTCACGTCTTCAACGGTTCTCTAAAAAAGAGTAGATGGAAATGCAAGAAATGCATTTTGATTGACGCGCGATCGCCCATTATTTTGAAAGCAGTCAATACATTATCAACAATCTCCACGTAGTTGTCGCTTTTGTTATAGCCCAGAAAAAACTTTGTGATGGCGCGAAATTCGCTGCAAGCCTTTTCTCATTTTTAGCCAGTTTGTTTTCAAAGTCTTTGTACAATAACATTTTTTTATTGGTGGCCCAGTAAAAATTCTTAGTTTTTTCTAAATATTACTGTTTTTGAAATATTGACCAATGCTTTTTTTAATGGGACATCTGTATATTTGTCAATAAATTAATTCTCATTTTTGCAAGCTTCTCAAACATTATGGATCTATTTTAATAAACAAAGAAAAAAAATTTCATAATTAGCATTCACATTTTTCAGTAGGCCATAAAAAATGCTGACGTTTATTTATATCTATATGCTAACGTTAATCGAGAAAACTATTTAATAACTGCTATTTATCAATATATCTATTGCTAATTTTTCACAAAAGAGTGCTACCTACCTAGATTTATGTAACAAAAGGAAATAACATTAATAAATAATTATTACCTAATAAGCCTACCAGTAAAAAAACAACTTAGAAGATGGTGACATAAGCACCAAAGGAATCCAGTAAATCAAAAGAACTGTTCAAGATGACTTCCATTTTGTTGTATCCACGCTTCGCATACTTTTCCTATTCGTTTTAAGGAATTAGGCAAAACAGCGGTATGCTTTTGTAAGTAGCAAAAACTGTCTGTAATTGCGTTTCCTAAGTCTTGAATATTATCATAATGAACTTTGTTAATTTTGTTCTCCAGATATCCCCATAAAAATAAATTCAATAGAGACAAGTCGGGGGACGTAGAAGGCCCTCTTATAGGCAAATTGGTTCCAATATATTGATTTGGAAAATTATTCTCTAGAAATAACCTCGCCATTAGAGAATTGTGTGCAGGAGCCCCGTCCTGTTGAAAATCAAGTTCGTTTACATGCGCTAAAGGAAAATTATCGAGCAATTTATGTATAGCTGTCTCTAAAATTTCAACGTGGCGATTGGCTCTTAGGTGTCCCTCAAATATATAAAATTTCATCTGTGTTCCTAATATGAAGCAAGACATATTTAGACCAAACCTGCCCTGGTGTGGAAAATATTTGGTGTTGGTTTTCTTAGGACCAAAATCTGCTCTGGGGCCTATTACGTATACCAGAATCACTAAAGTGAGCTTCTTCTGACTACATAAACTTAATTGAAAAATCTCTAACCATATCACATCTTTTTCAATACCAATTGCAGAAAACTACCGACGTTGCGCATCCTCAGGGTGTAGGTGCTGGACAAGCCTAAATTTTTATGGGTGGTATTTGTGTTTTCCTGGAATTTTTTGAACTAGCTATTAGTCAATGTACCTTTTGCAGATAACGTACCATTTCTGCCTAACATACATGGTTTCGACCGTCCTGTCTGTTTTGTCGTTTCTATTGTTAGTCAATGCTCACTATTCAATTTCTTTTTAGTAAATTTTCGTAGAAAAATGGAGGAGATCCCAACTTTTGAATTTTGAATTTTTTTTTGCAAATGAGCGCGAACTAGGACCCCTAGAACCCATATCCAGGGTCAGTTTCAATTTTTATATGTTTATATATATATATATATATAT
Source organism: Tillus elongatus (assembly GCA_964006375.1). Classification (NCBI taxonomy): domain Eukaryota; kingdom Metazoa; phylum Arthropoda; class Insecta; order Coleoptera; family Cleridae; genus Tillus; species Tillus elongatus. The sequence goes on from OZ023268.1 coordinate 111,089,605, forward strand.
ATATATATATATATATATATATATATATATATATATATATATATATATATATATATACATATATATATATATATATATATATATATATATATATATATATATATATATATATATATATATATATGTGTGTGTGTGTGTGTGTGTGTGTGTGTGTGTGTATCACACCGATAACTAAAAAAATAATGATCCGATTTTAATAAAATTTGGCATGTACCTTCCTTTTGCAAATAGCTTGGAAAATTTTGAGTTTTCATTCAAAAAATTTTTATCTCAAGAAATAAAAAGCTATGATAACCAAATTTAGTAGGTGGGTTTACGCTATAAAAAGTAAACTATACACCAAAATATAGATTTCTACGTTACAAGAAAAAAAAAGTTAAAATAAAATATTTTCTGCCAGATCATTTCTATGAAAATTCACTACCATAACGCACTTGCTGCGTCCATGCTTTTTTTATAATTATTTTATTTGTTTCAGATAATTTCCTGCAGCGCCGTTGAAGATGTCAAAGAGATGAAAACATATCCGGGCAGGTGAGGCGACATGGAGAACTCCACGGAGCCCTCCACCTTAAACAGCTTGGAAACAAACAAGTCCACCACACCAGTCTTCTCCATAGGCCCGGAATTCATAACACAATGGTAAGTCGACGTCTGCCCTATCTCTGTTTGCTATCGTTGTTTATCGTCACACTTTGATGTGTCTCCTTTATAAGAGACTCAAGCAAGGGTTTTGTCTATTTGGACTGTATTCACACTTGTTACGCAACTGTACAATTATAGCTCAGGTGTGACAGTTAAGAGGTTTTGGTCTGTTCCAGACGTTCATAATTCATAATGTGCTGTGAAGTACGTTGGTGTGAATTTAGTTTTGAGTTGATAACGTTTTACAGTTAAGACTTTATTGACGAATGGAGTTTTCTATAAGCAAATAAATTTGTTGTGTCATTTAATAGAAACATAGACCCTTGAACAGAATCAGCAAAGACCGAAATAACTTTGATCTGTTTTAATTTTTAACCGACTTCATTAAACCGAGAAATATAAAATTCGACAAGTATTTTTTCATTGTATGTCCACAGATTGTTCGGCAATATGTTAACTCATCTCAATAGTTTCCAATACGTTATGTATACTAAAATCCGGGGGTGGTCCCATAGAGTTTTGTTTGTAATAATAATAACAATATATTTAGGGCTAGATGCATTCTGACCACCATTAGAAGCACATACCGGTTTCGCTCTAATTAAAGCTCATTAATGTGCTATACTAAGGACAATCAAAATACATCCAAAGTAATTGCGTACTGATAGGGAACTTGCATAAAATTTAATCTACATCTGTTTCAATTTTTGTCATACCTTAATGTCATAACATCAATAATCAATAATAAATTAAAAGTATTTGGTTTGAAAGCTATTATACGTGTTAGAAAATACCTACTATTTTAGATTTTGTCACGGGACCATAAACGCTTAGGCTATTGTTGTGACGTCAGATGCTCAAACTAGTCCTGAGAAGCAGGGTTACATTTTTTCATTGAAAATCTGTGCCAGTATCACATTAATGTAGTAGAGTCAAGAAAAACGTAAACTTAACACTATTAAACAGTTTCATATACACACAAAACCGCTAACAATTACCATTTCACAGGCAGCCATTTGTGTTGGAACAAGTGACGTCATGCCGATCTTTCTGCATGCGCGCGCGTTGCAAACTTGCTGCATGTATTAACTTTCAGATATTTATTTTTTAAACTTAAACAGTATTTGTTATGCACTTGTGATATATCAAAATGTTCCTTTTATTGCGTACAATGATGCAAATTTCTTATTAGTCCATTCTCCTGAAATCATAAATGGCAACGGCGAACTATACTCTCTTGCACACGTAGGTTGACAAGATGGGTGTAGACTTCGTGATGTATTGCTTGCCACACAAAACTTTGCGACAGCTCAAAATTTCGTGGCATGTGTCTGATATTAATTTCCGGTTATTGAGTTATAATTTACAACGTTTGCAAGATTTCGAACATTTGGATTACGCGAGCAAGTGGAGGAATGACAGTACTAGTCATGTGAAGTCTTCTAAATGGCTTCAAAAGCTCTAGCAATAAAATGTGCTATTTAGACTATATTTGTAACAGTGGAGCGTCCAGAAAGGACACCATGTTGGAGACTGATAATTTGCTTTTTATGTCGTACAACATAAAAAGCAAATTATCAGTCTCTCAACATGGTGTCCTGTCTGGGCGCTCCACTCAACTCAACTTTGCGATGATCATCACAAGCTCTAGCATTAAAATGTGCTATTTAGACTATATTTGTAACATTGGAGCGCCCAGAAAGGACACCATGTTGAGAGACTGATAATTTGCTGTTGTACAACATAAAAAGCAAATTATCAGTCTCTCAACATGGTGTCCTTTCTGGGCGCTCCACTCAACTCAACTTTGCGATGATCATCAAAAGCTCTAGCAATAAAATGTGCTATTTAGACTATATTTGTAACAGTGGGGCGCCCAGAAAGGACACCATGTTGAGAGACTGATAATTTGCTTTTTATGTTGTACAACATAAAAAGCAAATTATCAGTCTCTCAACATGGTGTCCTTTCTGGGCGCTCCACTCAACTCAACTTTGCGATGATCATCAAAAGCTCTAGCAATAAAATGTGCTATTTAGACTATATTTGTAACAGTGGAGCGCAAATATAGTCTAAATAGCACATTTTATTGCTAGAGCTTTTGATGATCACCGCAAAGTCGATATATATATATATATATATATATATATATATATATATATATATATATATATATATATATATATATATATATATTTATGTATTAAACCAATACCTAACGGGGAAATCCGCAAATAAAGTGATTGAACAAACAGTAAAAATTACAACAATAATCGGAAATCAACAAGTTAACTAAACACAATATAGAAAAGAGCTACAGCTGAATCACAAGTCAATCAGCCCAGCAACAGATCTGCGAGTGTAATTGTTGCACTCGAAGATGTCAATGCAGCGATGTACACAGTTATATATAGAGCACATTCTTTGTACCGGTGAATTCAGTCTTACATTTGTCCTAGGACAGGCGACGTGAAACAGGACCTGAGATCTGGAATTAACTTTGGGCGTGTGGAAGCACAAGAAGCGTAAAATATGTGGACATTCCACGTCATTATGTAACAGACCGAATAAAAATAATAAAGCAAAGCAAATTAGCCTGCTTTGCAGCGACTCCAAAGAGAAGCGCAACAACAGACAGCTCTGCGGTCTGCCAATAGCCGGGTAGATATTATCAGCTCTATACGCCAGCATCTTGAGAAGCCTACGTTTAACTTGCTCGTATGCATCCATATGAACCTCATAATAGAGCGCCCAAATTACTGCGGCATACTCCAAATGTGGTCTAACGTAGGCACAATAGAGAGTTTTTAAGGTGTCTATGCATAAACTTTTTTTTGAGTTTCCGATGATATATCTCAAGGTTTTTGAGGCTTTAGAGATGTTATACTCAATATAATTCACAAACGATAGTCTGCTATCAAAAATAACGCCAAAGTCGGCAATGTATTTAGGTCAACTAAGTATTCAATCACATAATTCATACGGAAAACTAATTATTTACTTATTGAGTGTATATCTCATAACTTCACATTTACCGACATTCAGCGACAGCTCATTTTGGAAGGTCCAGGAATATATTCTACACAAAGTTTCCTGTAGTATAAATCGGACCAGTTATTTCAGGAACATTTTATAAGTTTATTTTCGGAAAATGTTTGTACTTTCGCAAACAAGAAACAAGTTATTTCGATAAAATATCATACCTATATTGTACATACTATATAAGTTATACTGGTAACAAAATTTGATGCCTGCTAACATTAAAAAAACAAATTTATGAAAATTCACTACTATAACGCACTTGCTGCGTCCAGAGTTTCTTACGACTGCATGTATATATGATATATAATTTAGAATTGAAGAACTTGCTGTAAATCCAGTAACCCTTGTACACATTATTTTCCTCAATTAAAAATCGATAGAGAAAAACCACCTACCTTTAAAAGACCTGAATCTGCAGAGACCTCCTAACAGCTATTCTCATTGATAATTTCCCACTAACTAGAAACCAATATTCCCCTGTAATGACAAAAAAAAATCAATGGTAGTTAATTGGCGAAGTACGTGTTGTTCAGTGAACACACGTCTAGCCTTGACACAAAGGTGCGTGGTACGACCACCGGGGCTCTAGGACGGTAGCTCTCGAGATCCAGAGCCTGTCGGCCTTGCTGTGGCAGCCGCATAACACAGGTAGGCTGGAATAATTCGGTTTTCCGCTAGACATGCTATTTTCCTTTCATATTTCTAGCATATGTAGAGCAAACAAGCAGCCTCAAGATCTCCACTAAGAGCTGTTTCAATCAAAGAAACACGATGTATTGGGCTGGAATATTAAAAACCGGCTATGTGGGAATATATTGCTGCGCTATATTGGCCAGAATGCGATTCTTTTGCTCTCAAGCTATTGGGATATCGGGTATGTGAGATATGAAATCGGATTGTTTTTTATTAAATTTGTGTCAGAGCTGTTTCGATATTCGTCAATATTTATCAGGAGAGATAGCGTATGCATCAAGCCAGTAAAGGGTCTCGGCTTTCATAAAATGCGTCTTTAAGTGAAAATGGATGTGGTTTTTTAAATTGAGGGTAAAGTATTTAACAAAAAGTCTGGACGCAGCAAGGGCGTTATGGTAGTGAATTTTCATAAAAATGTTTTTAATAGGAAATATATTTTTTCTTTAAGAAAGCTTGCATCAAATTTCGGTACCAGTATAACCTATATAGGAGAAACAATGTACCATAGTTCATCAAAATAACAATATTGTTTGAAAATGTACAAAAATTTTCCGAAAATAAACTTAAAATATGCCCAAAGAACTGGTTTCGTGGCCAACGTACCTTAGTTTAATAGTAAATTAAGCTATCGAAAAAAAACATTTTATAAATAATCGCTACCATAACGCACTTGCTAAGTCCCGAATTTATTTTCTTACAAATATGCATTATCTTTCGATGGAAAATGCAAAAATTGCAAAAATATAACGCGTTCGATTAGGAAAAAATCACCAGCGACTTATGGGCCATTCTGTGATTGTAAAAATAATTTTATAAGATGCAGCTCCAGATGTCGTATAATTAACATATACAATTTTTTCTCATATCTTGTACAATAATGGATATATTGAGATTAGAAATGAGTCAGCCTGTATGTATGAAAACAGATAAAAACTGAAACTAACCCGGATGTGGGTTCTATGGGGCCTAGTTCGCGCTCATTTGAAGAAATCTTTTCAAAATTCAAAAGTCACTAAAATTTCAACCAACTCTATGAGTAAAATTGTGATGGCCAAAAGTAAATATGAATGTAAGAAGAAGCGCATGCTTATATTTGTATTGCACATGTCAGAAAACAAAATACTTTTTTACATGTCACTTTGAAAGTAGATCTGACATTTGTCAGTTGAATATGACATGTACTATGCACTATTATATTACGCCTTATACGAATGTTTTTTTTTTGGAATACGAAAGCTTATTTTACTGTTTTAATATTTTTCGACCCCTTAACCTGAAATAGTTTTCGTCTCATTTAACGTTGTTTCATTATAGCGTTGCAGTTTGTTCTAGGCAAATGTATCCTGTTGAAACTGATTCGGTTCTTATTCGAAAAAAAGTCCAAAATAGTAGGTATATATATACATACACACACACACACACATATATATATATATATATATATATATATATATATATATATATATATATATATATATATATATATATATATATATATATATATATATACATAATACATAATACTTAATGAGTACTCTATTTTAATCATTTTGCAGTCACAAATATGTACATTATATTCATTCTCAATGATTAGTGTTACGTAGTTTCACTTAACATCGCACTTAACGTTGCATATCTAGAACAAGTTTTATTTTCCTTCAATTATAAATGACAATTTTAAGTAAATTTCTATAATCTCTGTGCCCAATGTGTTGGACAGATGCGAAACGGGAGAAGGAAATTTCATATGACGAGGCATGAGCACGGTTTCCATTTCTTTTAATATTAATAACATTTATAGGTAAATTAGCAGATTAGCGCATTGTTCGTTTATTTTGAAAAAAATTGAGAAACATACTAAGAGGAACCCCTTTATGCATTAACCATCGGACAAATGCTGTGATCTCAACTCCACAATACAGTTAAGGGACCTAAAGCAAATTTGAGGTTTTGTGGAGGGTAAACATGCTACAACGGAGCTAGAAATGCAAACTGTAAAAAACTTACCTTATAGAAGTCCATAGAAAGGAGAAACTACTTACCAACACCATTTCTCCATAAAAAAACCCACTTTGCCCAACTGCAGAAAAAAAAACGCTAAATAATAACGTAATCTAATTTGTTATTAGAATTAAATAAATAACTGAAGCTGCTACCAAAGCATCACATAAAGGGGATATTTTAAATTAATTTTGAGCAAATATTTTAATAAAATGAAGATTGTAGCTGAAACTTAAGGCTTTCTAACTTCTTACGACATTTATGCCGCATAGCAGTATTCACTTAGGTTCTCTATTAAGAACATGTCAATTTTGACGTTTCGAATCGCGACTTTTTTACATTTTAAGAAGAAAAACTTAAAGCTCGTAACTTTTTTTGTTGTTAACGTACATATTCAAGTTTTGGTGCATGATTTTATTTTTATGATATAAACCCTCCTACCTAATATGTTTGCCCTAACTTTGTCATTTCCGGAGATATAAAAATTTTCCGAAAGAGAACGCAAAATTTTGAGGGAAAAACTAGTCCTATTCTCCTGGCTAACGAACTTATCCAAGCCACTTGCAAAAGGAAGCTACTCACCAATTTTTTTTTAATCGCCCTATTATTTTTTGAATTATCGGTGTGACATAAATATATAAACATATATATATATATATATATATATATATATATATATATATATATATATATATATATATATATATATATATATATATATATAAACATATAAAGTCTGAAACCGACATCGGATTTGAGTTTCAGGGGTCCTAAATAGAATTCATTTGAAGAAATTTTCGCAATCTCCTCATTAGTAAATTTTTTAAAGAAAATTCACGAAAAGCCGCCTAATATGTCATTGCTCATTAACTTAGAAAAAGTCTCAACGCAGCAAGTCAGTATGGCAGCGAATTTTCACAGAAATGCTTTTTAAAAGAAAAAATAGTTATCTAAACAATTATCCAATTTAAAACAATAAACTAGAAATTAAATAAACGTTGTTTTTCATATGGAAGCTATTTCGATATTCGTCAATATTTATCAGGAGTGGTAGCGTATGCATCTTGCCAGTAAAGCGTCTCGGCTTTCATAAAATGCGTCTTTAAGTGAAAATGGCCACATGATTATCAGAAATCTGTTGCACAAAAACCAAATTCCTAGATTCACACTTAACAAAGATACATCAAATTATAAAATGGGCTGCGATGAGGAATATTTTTCGAAAATCGACAATATTTCAAAAACGAATAACGCTAGGTGTAGAGAGTACTACATAAAATCTGAAATTAAATCACCATTCTGGAAATGCAAAATATACAGAATTCATTTAAAATAACGAAGTTGATGGCGACTTCCTGTATAACCGGAAATGCCAGGGAAGTGTAACTATTTTAATCTCAATGAGAATCTTGTATAATTGCCGAACACAAATTGTCAGCTGTCAAATCAGATGAGAAGATCATAAACTTCTAATGAGCGCTTCTCAGCAATTAACCTATATATATATATATATATATATATATATATATATATATATATATATATATATATATATATATATATATATATATATATGGTCATTTCTAAACTCTAAGAAGCAACATAATTCTCTTCTCAAAACAATGGACTATAATGGTCTCAACTTGCATCGATCTGATGAGATTGCTAATAGTTTTGCTGATTTTTTCCAGTCTACATATGTATCTCGAAACTCCACACCTGCACCGCAATCGGTGTTAAATACCACCTTGAAAGACAATGATTGTACTTTACTACAAATAGTGAGTTTTCTTCTTTCAGAAGTTGAGGAGGTTCTTCGGGCGTTTAAGCCTCATATGACGTCAGGTGCTGACTTAATCCTATCATTTATTTTAAAGGATTGTGCAATCGTTTTATCTTTCCCCTTACAGGTTATGTTTAATTTATGTTTAAAAAACTGTAAAATTCCAATAGTGTGGATGATATGAAATCCTGTGCGGTTTATAAGGTTGGTGATAAAAGACTTATAGATAATTATAGGCAGATATCGTTATCCTGTAACTTCCTTAAACCTTTGGAAATGTTATTATACAGGCATATATTCTTCCTTATAAAGAGCTTCATCACTCCTTCTCAGCACGGCTTCATGCCAGGCAGATCAGCAGTTACAAACTTAGTTTGCGCTACGCAATACATTGCGGAAGCTTTAGATGATCGTAGTCAGGTTGATGTCATCTACCTTGATATGTCAAAGGCATTTGACCGCATTGATCATGCTATTCTGCTACATAAATTAGAAGCATTTGGCTTATATGAATCACTCCGAAAACTGATTTCGAATTACCTTATAGACAGAAGACAATATGTGGTTGTGGATAGCTGCAGATCAAAATATATTTAAGCCAAATCAGGGGTCCATCAGGAGTCCATTTTGGGTCCTTTGTTCTTCAATATTTTCATTAACGATCTCGTTTTGGTTTGAGGGTTAAATGTCTCCTGTATGCCGATGACATCAAAATTTTCTGTGAGGTGAAGTCGGTGGATGATTGTATTCGACTTCAATTAGCATTAGAGGATGTGGAGGAGTGGTGCAATATAAATAATCTTTCTTTAAATATTGCCAAACGTAGCTGTCTTTCCTTTACTCTTAGGTTGGTGCCCATACAATTTGATTATTGTCTTAATAATGTGTCTCTGGCTAGGCCGGTATCTATCCCCGATCTGGACGTAATATTTGATAGAAAATTGTCTTTCTTATCTCATATTGAGAATGCTGTATCCAACGCATTTAAACTAATGGGTTTTATTATTAGGAATTGCGGCGAGTTTAGTAATATTGACACATTTAAAATGATTTTCTTTACTTTTATCCGTAATAGACTTGAGTATACTTCAGTTGTATGGGCTGCGGGTTACCAGAACCATATTCTCCAATTGGAAAAGATCCAAAGACGCTTTCTAAAATATCTTTATTTCCACCTCAGTGGTATATATCCCTCTGTGGGTTATCCTTCGGAGCATATGCAGCAGGACTACTTGCTACCAAATCTAGAAACTAAAAGGGAACAAGTTGCACAATTTTTTTAAATGCTTTAGTAAGGGGATCCTGTGACTGATCTGGTCTACTTGAGCAAGTAAACTTTATTGTTCCGAGAATGTCTTCGCGAAATCCGGTCACCTTTTGGTTACCTACGCCGCGAACTAATCTTTTGAAATTCTGACCGCTTTATAGATTGTGTTCTGTTGCCAACAGGAACGCGTCTTTCATTGATATCTTTGTGTCGGATCCAAGGTTGCTCAAAGGGTTGGCAGTCTCACGGTTATGAAGGACTGGTTTGTATTTCACAGTTATGGAGGACTGATTTGTGTTTCTGATTATTTTTTACTCATTGTTGATTCTTGTGATTTTTTTATATTTTTCTGTTTTAGTTACATTCTGTTATGTAATTGTAAATTATGGTTTAAAGTGCTTATTTTTAGTTTTAATTTTAATTTGTAATCCTCTTTTGTAGGTCATTTCTGTATTTCCTACCCAATAATTGGGCTTGTCCTGTTGGGTAGTGTAATGTTGAATAAATAAATATATAAATAAATAAATATATGTATCAATATAAATAGGTATATATAAATTCAGACAGACCTTGGATATGGGTTCTAGGGGATCTAATTTGCGCATATGGGAAAACAAAATATCGAAAGTTACAATCGTTACGTCTCTAGGTGACACACTCGTCAATGAGCACACTTTAGACGGTTACCTGTCTAATTGTTGTCAGGTCTAAATATGTGTTTCCGAAATATCCAAAATGACTGCGAAAGGTGAATTACTTTTATAATACAAGTTATATAAGGTAGAAAGATGATAAATTCAGCCAAGAAAGATATTCTCATGAATATTATGCTGACTAAAATATTTATCCTCTAAAACTTGAAATGATCCTTGACAGACATAAAACGAATATCTAGAGCTACCTCTTCAAGTTGAGAACGAAACAATTGACTTGACACTTGATATTGATTTGCTTGGGGCTAGTTGGCTAGTGCATTCCTGCTAGTGTTGTATTTAGTTAGCACTCAAACGCCGTATGTCGATAATGCGGCTGTAAATTGTAAATTGAAATATGTGTTATTGATTCACACTTAACATGTAAATTGTTATTTATAACACGTGAAGGACTACTCTAATATAATGAAGAAAATTATTTTCTAGTTAATATTACGAATACTAATACATTATTGCGTTTATCTAATTGGGCACTGTGTTTTAATTTATGTTATATGCAATTTAATTTATGTTAGTAATAATAATAATGATAATAATAACGTTTATTGGACACAATTGTGCAGTATGTTTCATACAAAAAGCCATAGAGTATTTATGTAAATAAAATATCTGGTAATGCATTTTTTTGAAACCGTGATAGTAGACCACATTTGCAACAAATTTAGCTATATTAATTATTATAGAAAATCTAAAATTTTAGGTACAATCAACTTGGAATTTTTCAAAAATTCTTTATCTGCTATCTCTCAAATCTGGAATAAACGGAACGGATGAAACATTTCCCCAAAACTTTAGTTTCATTGGTTAGCGAAGACAGCACCCATGTTAGTTCAGTGATATTTATTTATTTGTTAGGATACCAACGGGTTGTCCCCAAAACAGGATCACATACAGAGTATATAAACACAAATACAGCAGTGATAAGTTGTAAATGTATCACATACTTAAATATGCGCATAATTGTGCACACACTTATAATATATATATATATATATATATATATATATATATATATATATATATATATATATATATATATATACATATATATATATATATATATATATATATATATATATATATTATATACAGAGTGGCGCATTGAAAACGAAACAGACCGATTTGCGTCCAGATAAATTTTTTTTAAGAAACGCTGAAACAGGTCAATTTTAAAATTGAGAGGGTAATGTTTTGACATAAAACTCAACTTTGTCACATCAACCCCTTAAGGGTGGTGATAGCAACCCTTATATTTTAAATAGGGAACATGGGTCGAGTGTTACAGCATTTGAAAGCTATTTCTTTTCTGAATTCAGCACACTAATTTTTTTGAAGTTTTATTAACTCGTTTAAAAATTGTTCACAGTTGAAGTTGTAAGAACGTATTTCATTCATTGTGATAAAAAATACACTAATTAGTCAATTTTTCGTTAAAAAAAAACTAAAAAACAAAACCAAACATTCAAAAAATTTTAAACAGTTAAGTAAGTGTTCAAATTGTTGACCACCAGCTTCCACACAAAAGTACAAATTTTGTTCAAAACGAGCTCTGACATTCTGGAGCATTTAGGAGTTCTTAGACGGCACTCTTCAACAATGCCTCGTCGTAACTCTTACAGAGACTTCGGTTCTATTGCATAAATTCTACTCTTTAAATGGCGCCATAGAAAGAAGTCTAAAGGAGTTAAATCCGGGGATCTAGGGGCCACTCAATAGCACCTCTACGCCCAATCCATTGCCCTGGAAACTCTCTGTTAAAAAAACTCCTTAACACGTTGTGAAAAATGCGGAGTAGCTCGATCTTGTTGAAACACTAATTGATTTTCTTGATAGCGATCATAATTTTCAACAATGTCAATTAGTAGAGGGTAAACGATATCTTCTAGTAACTCCAAATACGTTTCGCCACTCAAATTGCCATCAAGAAAAATTGTTCCGGTTAAACGGTCTCCAAAAATGCCAGTTCAGACATTCAATTTCTATGAAGTTTTAGTGTTCTTTTGATGTTTGAAACAGTGGCCAATTTTTCGTGCTCAAAGTTGGGTCTGCAGCAATTTGTCCTAAAACTTCAATCTCAATAGTCTCATTTCTAGCCGGAGATTCACGTCCAGGATCCCGTTTTTTGTTGGTTACTAAACCACTTTGTCGAAACTTTGCAATTAACTCCAAAATGTATTTTCTGTTAACATGTCTGTTCGGATGTCGTTCATTAAACAAATTTGCGGTACGGTTGGCACAGTCATGGTTTCTGAAAAAAAGATTAATTATTTCAACTCTTTCTTCTACAGAATACAGCATTGTGAAATTAATTTCCGGTAGTAATATCGAATATCAAACCGACCGATAAACTGAAATAATAAACCGCATTTCTCTCATTCCGATAAGAAATGTTCTGATAGTCAATTTTTTGTTTACAAACCAACAGAATATTGAGTATCAGCACATGTCTTATCGGAATGAGTGAAATGCGTTTTTGCATCTTCAACTGTGAATAATTTTTAAACGAGTTGATAAAACTTCCAAAAAAATTGTGTGCTGAATTCAGCAAATAAAGAGCTTTCAAATGATGTAGCACTCGACCCTTGTACCCTATTTAAAATATAAGGGTTGTTATCACCACCCTTAAAGGTTTGATGTGACAAAGTTGAGTTTTATGTCAAAACATGTCCCCCACAGTATTAAAATTGACGTGTTTCAGCGTTTAAAAAAATTCTCTGGACGCAAATCAGTCTGTTACGTTTTCAATGCGTCACACTATATATATATATATATATATATATATATATATATATATATATATATATATATATATATATATATATATATATATATATATATATATATATAAACATATAAACATTTTAACGGACCTTGGTTTTGGGTTCTAGGAATTCTAGCCCATCTGAAGACATTTTTTTAAAAGCTTTTCATCGTGACCTCTCTATTAGCGAATTTTTCTTAATGAAAATTCTCTAATATAACTGATTTTTATTTGATTATAATCCATCTTTAATTTTTATGAACATGGCCATTAACCTTTTTATCTTAAAATTTCGAATTATCGTAAAAACCAATTTCTGTGTCTTTTTATCTCATTGTAATGCAAATTCGCATGATGCTGATGAGCTGACTCAGGAAATATGAATAAAAAGTTTTACAGGACGCAGTGTTTTGCCTGCAAAGTATAAAATGCTAAAATTTGGTTGGAAAATTTACTGGGATGAATTTAAAACCTAATCCGAGTTGCCGAAAGCTTTTACCATGTAGAAAAAAAATAATAATTCTGAAAGCTCTCTATAGATAAATGCATCTATTTATTCACGGAAAATGTGTGAGCGCAACCAAACTAATAGTTACATTTTTCCATACAAAAGTTGCATAATATATGAAATTACTTCAAGTGGCTTAAACAGTCAATTATTAAAGCTACTGTCTGTGTCATTAGGCCGAAAGTAAAAACGTGCCATATAAAACGTATACTGGACATGAAAATAGGTAAAATGTACGAATTATGTAAACATTGCAGCAAATATATCAACATTACACATCAAAGCTAGCCATTAGCGAATTCAAGGTATCTTAAAAGAAATGTAATTTCTGAACGTCACAACGTCTGGGTTAGACATATTTCCAAGGTAAAAAAGAACAGAACAAGGCTATACTCCAGACTGAATTTATTAAGTAGAAGCCCTACGCGTTTCGGCCCATAAATCTGGCCATCTTCAGGGGCTTCCTGAAATATTACAAAAGGTGGTTGTGTCAGAAACAAAGTCTCTGGTGAAAATTGTGCACGACGCACTAACAGGTAGGTTGTGCAATGTAGAACTGGATACTTTCATAAGACTCAATTATGAACACTTACTGTCCTTTCAATTTTATAAAAAAACGTTATCTTCACAGAAAAATCATATCATTCATTTGCAGCGTCTAAATGACGGCCCTCCACATTCGGTTGGTTTAAAATATAGTAGTCATGTATTCCATGAGAGATTAAAAAATATGTTATCTTACAATCAATTCGATCAGTCCCACATTAATTTGTTGAGACAAGGTCTTAAGTTTGATATCCCCCCAAGAGTTAAGTCTTTCGTGTTTGACACTATCAAAGATTTAGAGGTTTTCCTGAGAAGATTCAGGGTCGACGACTCGGATATATTACGTGGTCTAGTACATTGCCAAATTCAGGGTAACTTCTGCTGGTCTTCATCCATACGGTTCAACTGTTAAATCTCTCAACAGTATTATTAGAGAAAATGACCTTTTCCTTTCAAAGGCTGATAAGGGACACTGTTTGGTTGTTTTAGACAGACAGGATTATGTTTCGAAGGTCCTCACATTCATGAGGGAAAATGGTATCCTTACAGTTAATTTCAATCCACTCTTCTCTTTCACATTGAAGTTTAAGAAAGTCTTCGATCGATTTGCACCCCTCTTGACTGAGAATTATAGGTATCTTTACCCCATGAACCACTTCTGGCCTCGCCTTTATGGGCTTCCTAAAATTCATAAAGATGGATGTCCGATCCGCCCTGTTGTCTCCTTCGTAGGCTGTCTGACGAATATGTTGTCAAGCTACCTGGCGACATTTTTAACTTCACATGTAAATGTCACCTCCCCATTTTCCATCAAGAACTCAGTTGCTTTAGTCGACAGACTTAGAGATGTCCCATAAATGACACTTCAATGTTGGTTTCGTTCGACGTTTCCAATCTTTTCACCAGTTTTCCGGTAAAACAGACACTACTTATACTCAAAATTCTGCTTGCATCTTCTTCACTTGGTATAGATGTGCAGAGGGCTTTGAATGCTTTGGTCAAGGTTTGTCTCGAACAGAACTTCTTCTCCTTCAATAATTAAATATTCCTGCAGAAGGATGGCCTTCCCATGGGTAACCCTTTGTCCCCCCTCTGTACAGAGGTCTTCATGACCTTCTTCGAGAAGGATCTTATTTTCAAGGATTATAATCCGTTTAAAGACTTTATCTCATCCTGGATACGTTACGTAGATGATATACTTGTTGTCTGGTCGGATCCCACAGAGCAGCTACATCATTTCTTGACTTGGCTAAACAGCTTACATGTCAACATAAACTTTACTATGGAGTTGGAAGAAAATGGTTCCATTAGCTTTTTGGACCTGAAATTGAGGAGATCAAGAAACCCAACCCAAACAGACCACTTAATTCCATTCAGATCATGTCATCACGTCTTTCATAAACTGGCGTCCTTGAGGTTTTTGATGGACAGGCTTTTTAGAATCCCTATGTCACAGATAAAGTTTGATAATGAGCTAAATATTATCAAGCAATTAGCCACTAACAACGATTATCCTATCAGCATTGTCGATAGACTGATCAGGAAGAAAAGTCGCCAAATTCTAAGAGAAGACAGCTCAGCCATTCCAGCATCTCAGGCTGACAACACTTGCTACTTTCTGTTGACATATTGTGGACCCATTACCAATGCCATCACAAAAGTCTTGAAGAGAGAAAATTTAAAATTTGCGTACAAATCTAAGAACAACCTGAACAAGATGTTAGTTCACAATAAAGACGACATCCCCCTCTTGAATAAGTCAGGAGTTTATTGCCTTATCTGTGGAGATTCTGATTGCAACACTGTGTATAGTGGTAGAACTGGGAGAGCCTTAAACACGAGAATTTCAGAACATCTCAGAAGCAGAAACAATGCTGATAGCGTCACTTCAGCTTTTGGTTGCCACCTCAGAGAGACTGGTCATGTCTTTGATAAGGAAAACAATGTTAAAATCCTTCACCCATCCAGATTTGGTACTGAGCAGTTCGTCCTTGAAGAGATGGAAATCTACAGATACACTTACAACTCCAACAACACTGTTCTAAATGCTTCTAATACCAGTGAAATTAAATTTTCACCAATTTATAGAAATATACTTAACTAGTGCCATCTACAGTGAAAAACCAAAGTATTCTGTGGAGTCAAGGAGCCCGGAAATGTTACGTGTTCTGTGCTGCTCGGCACGGCTGAGTAAATATCAGGTGTCACTTGTCTGTCACTTGTCACTTTTAGCTAAAAGTCGTAGCTCATTTGTTTGCCCCTTCCCGTTCTATTCAGATATTCGGCTTTTAACTGTCCTCCATTTCAAATGCGAAATTTTATTTGTATCGCCGTTTGTCCATTGCTGTGATTTGAGGTTTTAATGCTTCTAATTCCGCCTTCACCCATATAGTGCAAGGAAACAAAAGCGACAGTCGATGAAAATAGCCCCTATGATAGATTTCTTGTAAAGTCCAGTTCTTGTTATATCAAAAACAGAACGTAAGTATTTTTGGCCATTTTCGTTTTACTTTTAGTAGGTATCATAGGTTTAACTCAGTGTTTTCTCTGAAAGTTCGGCTCTGGTTGTGCAGCCTGCCTTTGCAGCTTCTTTATCTATTTGTTTAGAGACCTTAGATTGTAGTGTGTCAGTGCATTTTTTAAATCTTAATTTACACGGATTTCTACCTGTTTTAGCAACTTTTACTGCTTTTGCATTGCTATTTTTGCTGCTTGGAGGTACTTAGACTGAGCTTTGGACATTTGATGTTTTTAATTTCTCAACTTTTAGCTTTTAGCTTTGATTTTATTAGTGTAATTGTTGTAGAGCATGTTAGCTTTGACTATAGTTTGTGTTTTAGACTTTTCTTATAAGACTGTTTAAAATTTTGTAACAGCTGGTATCGTGTGATACTTGCCGACCTACCATAGACTTTGTTTCTGACACAACCACCTTTTGTAATGTTTCAGGAAGCCCCTGAAGATGGCCAAATATATGGGCCGAAACGCGTAGGGCTTTTACTTAATAAATTCAGTCTGGAGTATAGCCTTGTTCTGTACTTTTTTACCTTAGAAATATCTTAAAAGAAAGTTTATATTTGTTTTTAACTTACTGCACGAACACAACGAATCTGAGGGGAGCGGGGAGTATGTGAATCGGTAGCCTGGCTCTTGGGAATTCAGTCGCAATGGACGTTTCTCACCAGCGGACCGTGCATTGTGCGTGCGAGAGTTTTACAAAAACGGTAATTCGGCAACTGTAGCGCGTCGAAGATTTTGCAATATTAGAGGTTTTCGCCATCTAAATGATGCGTCAAGCATTGTTCTCATTCTAAAATGGGTCAAAAATTTGAAGACACCGGTACAACACTGGAAAAATCAAAATCCGGCGACCAAGGTCATCAAGAACGGTAGAAAACGTAGAGAGTGTTAATCAGTCTGTTCGTGACACTTCCCAAACTTTCAATTCAACCTGACCTGACCTTGGTCGCCCGGATTTTAGTTTTCCAGTGTTGTACCGATCTCTTCAAACTTTTTGACCCATTTGCGAATGAGAGGAATGCTTGGCGCATCATTTAAACTTTCTTCCATACTTTTAGTGCTTAACTCAATTGACAATTTTGTCGATTATTTTCCAGTTTGTTGTTCAATTAAACGTGTAAAATAATCTCAATGTGCAAGTTGATATGTTGTTCATTTTGTGGGAGCACAGAAAAAACTAAGAGAAGCAGCACTAGTATGGGCAGAGAGGTCTCCTTAAAATCCGAAAAGAGTCGTACTACTGGCAGTTTAAAATCGGAACCACAAGTTCTGAAGATAACTAAAACTGACAGAAATAGTTCAGTTGGCGTTTTAAAAGCTGTTGGAATAATAATGGTGAAGGTCATTTCCTTCTTCCTTGAGTGCGATTAACAACTATCAAGGGTGCACTGAGCATGCCTGCCACAATGGGTGCTCGCGCATCAGTCATTGTTCACTGCCATGTAAAAGAGATAAGTTCTAATTCTTTTATCTGATGCTTTCCGATTTACTTACGGTTATATTAAATAATGTTTATATTTGTAACTTCAAGTATTTCATTATATATATTTATTCAATCCACAGCGTGTTATTTCCACCACAATCCTAACAAAAGCGGTAGCTATTGACCCGCATGTAAATACCAGGAGGCTTGCTAGAGATACTGGAATGAGTAAAAATCAGCTATGAATAAATTGCACTTGTACAAATTTCATCCAAATCACATTACACTACTGCACGAAGGGCTATACGGACAAGAGTCTAAAAATCGCGTGACAGTTTGCAATTGGGTCACCAAAGAAATGGATGGAAATAACAGATCCCTAAACAATGTTATTTTTTCTGACAAAGTTAGGCACTTTCCATAATCGTGGGCAGATAGGATTTTAAACTGTTTCTTACCAGTAAAAAATTTCAGGAAGCTGGTCAAACTCCAAAGGCTGGCAATCCTGGGTATCACAGGCGCTATGAGGACGACACCCTCAGCCGCGCAGAGGTCCTGTTGATGCTGCCACCGCTTCCCATCTGTATCAGAAGGGTGGCTATGGCGTCGCATCTTTGAATGCGAGACTCAGAAAACTGGTGCGGAGAGGGAGCAGTAATAGGGCATGCAAGAGTCGCCAAGGAGGTGGAAAAGGAAATTACGATTTCCGCCATAAAAGTGCGGGATGCCGAGGACGATATTAGGTTGACTAGGCCTTACACCCTCAGGATCCCCAGTAGGGATCAGTGGAGGCAAAATGAGTTGCAGTCCAGCCCGCAAGCCTGGTCTGTTTCACCGACGGATCGCGGCTTGAGGACCAACAATCCTCCGGGGCAGGAATATACATCGATGGCCTGGGGGTGCGCAAGAGCTATGCTCTTGGCGCATATACCACGGCATTCGAAACAAAGGTGTATGCTATTCTGTCTGTGGCCAATAGACAGGATTTGAAGAGGAGTCCCGAGAAATGTGTGTACTTATGCTCGGATAGCCAGGCGGTACTCCGGTCAGTCTGCGCGGCCAGAATACGGTCAACACTGGCTCAGGAGTGCGCGGACGCCCTCAGAGAACTATCCAGGATGAGGGACGTGCAACTGGTGTGGGTTCCGGGACATTGTGGCGTAGCGGGGAATGAGGTGGCGAATAATGTCGCAAGACTCGGTTCCCGGCGGCCGTTCTGTGGCCCGGAGCCTGCGATAGGCATAAGTAGGAAGACAGTCTCTGTCGCCTAAGACAGGTGGACCGAGGAAGGAATGGAGATGCACCGGAGGTCGGTTGGTGGCTGCAGGCAGGCGAGGGACTTCGTGAAGGGGCCGGACAGAGATAAAGCTGTCTGGCTACTCGGAAGGAGTCGACCTACGCTTCGCCGCATCCTTGGGGTGCTGACAGGCCACTGTGCCCTTAGAAGACACCTTACATTGATGAGGAAGAGTAGAGCATGGTTGCTGGGTTGGAAAAAAGGGCCCATTGTGGCCTACTTGCTTGGCGTTGGCCTCCCCAACACTGCTACTACTAGTAGTAGTAAAAATTTAATTCTCTTCTTTTTTTAAAGGTAAATAAACGCAATATGCACTACTGGGCGGCGAAAAATCTCCACTGCATAAGAACTCTTCCAAATCAGCATCTATGGTCAAGTTATGTGTAGTGTGGTATTACCGAGGAGAGAGTTATTATTCCGTATTTTTGGAAGGGCTTTTAAATGAACAAATATACACTATTTTTTTAAGAAAAGAATTACATCAATTATTAAAACAAAACATAAACCCACACATATGGTTTCAACCCGATGGAGTTACACTTCATTATGCAATACAGGCTCGGAATCATTTGAATGGAATATTGGAAAAAGAGGTGGAATCGTCGAGAAGGTCCGGTCAACTGACCGGCTAGGTCTCTGGATTTGACCCCCCTTGATTACTTTTTGGTGTTTTATTTAGTCCTGTTCAACATTGGACAAATTCCCCTGAAGATGACCGGTTAAAATTGTCGAAACGCGTCGGGAAAAGGAATAAAGAAATTGTTTGGAAAGAAAAAGCCTTTTTATGCAACACACCCAAAGACATAAATGACACACTGTTGGTGTTTTTTATATATATTAATCTACGGAATTATATTATCCATATGTAGATAGCTTTTACATAGGTATCTAATATAGCTGAGTGTTGTTGAGATAAGTTTCAACGATTAAAATTGAACAATATGAAAAGGCCTTGCTTATGCGTTTATGTATAAATAAACCGTCCCAGTTTAACGCTCATTAGAAGAAATTTTCCAAAAGTCTTACCATCGATACCTATCTATTAGTGAATCTTCTTAATGAGAATTCACCAATTAATAACTTAATATTAAGTAAAACTTTTGAGACGCAGCAAGTGCGTTATAGTAGTGAATCTTAATAATAATTGTACACTATTGTTATAGGACACATTAGTAAAATTAATACTTTAAACTTACACTGACCATGAAGATCGATTGTAGACGTCTTAGTACGCGCACATTTGAAGAATTCTTTCGAAAGTGTTACCTTCGATATCTCCATATTATCAAAAAATCTTTTGTTCTAACTCCTTTTGAGCAAAATGCCCAAAATTCAATTTTATATAAAGATAAAAAATTAAATTTTGCTATATTTATAAATAGTATAAGTCTCTTTAAAAAAACATGTGTTAGAAATTTCATTAAAGTTATAAATGATTTCCAGAAGGGAACATTCATATTTAGAAAAGTGAAGTATCTGACAAATTATAAACCTAGGAGTTATTTTTCCTCATTAATCACCAGAATTATTTCATTTTATTCAACGTAATCAAACCGGTTTTGTCAATATCAACAATTACAAAATGTGTACTGAAAACCATAATTTCAGACTTAAATGTGAAAAAGGTATTTAGGCGTTTTAAACAAAAATGAGATCTTGTTCAAAACGTATGAAATCTCTGCACTATTGTTTCTGAATGTGAAAATGAAACAAGAAAATCCATAGATTCATTAAACTGGAACCTTTTGTGTAGAAGACAAGCACGCTACTAATGAGCTATGTAAGGATACATTAACATGTTGTTTACATGACACTTGACACCGGTTCATGTCCCGGATATATTATATTAAAAATATACGTAACAGTTAATTACAAAATTAGTAGAATTGCCATTGAAACACGTTAAACGACTGTTTCAGTCTTCTATGACGTTGTTTAAGTTTTGAAGATAAAAGGATCTATTTTAAAATGGTATTTGTAGAGCCCTGACTTGGCTTTGTCTACATTCCTACTATTTTATGCTACATTTTCAGTCTAAAAACACATAATAATATGATGTGCGAAAACTGTATTTGGGGCCGTTAATCAAGTTACAAATATAGTGCATTTTAAAAATTGATTGAATCACCCAGTTAAATAGCAATCACTTGAAAAATGTTTGATTTCATGTCGTCTGTCATTTGCGATATTTGTGGTCGAGATTTCACGATTGTTGGTTTGGGTAGTATGTTTTATGCCAGTTATTTATTTTGTTTGCTTACCGTTGATGTGTGGTTTATCCCTGTTGTATGAATCAATTCACGCTTGGCAGTTAACTTCTCCGACTGTCAAGCATTGGACTTTAACCACTAAGTTGATTCAACGACGTCTTTCAGATTTTATTTTTAATTTGGGAAAAGAAACACTAAATATTGCGTACCAAATTACTTAAAATTCACAACATAGGTTCATTTGCACCATTTATACCCACAAGTCTCATTCCAGTTACTCTGATAGTTACAAAAATATATCGTTTTCAAAAATTCCTTTGTATACTTTTTGGGGAAAAAAGTCCGTTAAAGCTGATATACGAACTCGTTCACGGTCCTCATACAGTGAAGATATGTGCCAAGTTTCGTTCAAATCAGTTGAGTATTTTTTGAGTTATCGCTAGGATACATACATACACACACATACATACATATATATATATATATATATATATATATATATATATATATATATATATATATATATATATATATACATACAAAAATTGTGACGGACCTTGGTTTTGGGTATGAGGGACCCAAATTCGCGCTCATCTGAAGAAAAATTTCAAGAGGTTTCCATCGTGACCTCTCTATTGGCGAAAATTTCTTAATGCAAATTCGCTAAAAAACAGAAGCCACTGTGCCTGCTCATTAGTGACAACTGAAATGTTGCAGTATGTATGGGATTTATTTATAAGAGTCGGAAAGTGTTTGGAAGTTGAAGGGGAACAATTTTGCATGCATAACCGACGATAAATAAGTTGAAATTTATTTGTTAATATTTTTTTGTATTTTAATAAATCATATTTCCGTAACAAAAAGGGCCGACTAACAATTTTTTGCACACATATTTAGTTTTTTATGTAGATTCCAATTTTATTTAAAAAAAGACTAAGGTACATTTTCGGATTCACAGCGCTATGTTCTCTATAGTATTAGATAATCATTATATTTTTAGTGGATTACGTATACTTCTTCCTGTCAATTTACCATCATATCTATGATAACCTTATCGGAAGTGAATTAGGTTTAATTTGCTATCTTAGCTTGCCATCCGGACCTTGTTACACGAGGCTTCATTACATATTAATGATTTTCTCATCGCGGCGTCTTGATACTTTGTCTTGTCCATCCTGTTGATGCAGAGTGTGTAAATTCTGAACGCTGATCCATTTAACAAGCGAGATAAAGCATGAATGGGGTTAAACTAAAGGTCTCCATGGAGTAATAATTAAAATAGAAGTGCATTTTACATTTGCATTTAATGAGCTTCTGGATGGTAAATTATTTTTCAATGTCTTGTGGTAAAACAGCAATATACATTCATTTATTTTAACCCAGTTTTGCATTTTAAGTAGGTTTAAGTTTTCTAATGAAGATCTGATCGTATATATATATATATATATATATATATATATATATATATATATATATATATATATATATATATACTTAGGAGGATACGGTCGTCACTTGTTAGTTCCAAAAACTCAAAATCCCATTTCAGGGCATTCGACCTTTTATGGGCAGATAAAGCAATTACGAGCGCTCTATATATTTAGTGCCAAAGTGGCACTTCAACAGAAGCCTACACTAAAAACAACTAAACAACATTCAGGCATAAGACAAAGTATTACCTTACCTAGAAATGAACTAAAATTAACTAGAGGAGCATCAGGAGAGAGCAACCAATTGCTGTGTTTTTGACCAGGCCTGGAAACATTGTGCGCAAGACATTTAGACACACACACACACATAAACAGCAGCCTCCAATCGGCGAATTTACCTAGTCATTTTGTTTAAAATATATCTCGTATTTAAGTCTCTCTGACATGAATGAATGGAATTTGTTGCTACCGAAAACCATAGAGCAAAAATAAAGCAACAATAACAGAATATATGGATGGAATAAAAATTGGTCTTCTATTTACTCTTGGTATCCCTCAAGGATCGATTTTGTCGCCTTTATTTTTTCTTGCATACAAAAATGGTTTTCCTGACCACTTAAACAACTGTAACGTTATCTTGTATGCAGACGACGTGTATTTGGTGATTTCTGAATCAAATTTTAAGGATCTCCAAAATCGAGCATTGTAACTGGTTGAGGGTTGTGAGGCATGGTGCCGTCACAATTTCTTGGTTTCGAATGTTAAGAAGACTACTGCGGTTGACTTCACTAGAACGAGAGTAGCCTCCGATAGCTTTGTACATTGTCTGAGTGGCAATGGTTTGTCCTCGCATACTCTGTGACGCGACCGGGAACCATGGTATGGGGCAAAAAAAAACAAAGTTAGAAATGAATGTGTTCTGAACGAACGTAATGTAGAAAAGTGTATTTAAATTTAATATGAAAACATCGTGCTTAGACGATTTGGACACATACAACAAATTGATATTGATAATACGATAAATACACATTTGAGATACCTGACCTGATCTGGTTAGCGTCTTCAGAAGGACAAGTAAATAGTTTATTTATCCCTCTGATACCGCCAATTTTGTTAGCGAAACGATAGAACTGGCTTATCAGTGCTCATTATTGGTCCAATTTTCACTCAGGCAATGATATAATGACAAACAGAATTTATAGAGAGGATGTGGATAATAAGAGAGGTCGTCGAAGACCTAGTCAAGCTTGGTTGGATATTATGAGCTGTATGACGGTAATAGAAGCAAACTAGCATGTCAGGGCAGAAGTGCATGAAGAAATCTTGTTAGGAAATAGCATAAGCTTTATGGTATGCCTAGTCATTTATATAAATACCGTGGCGGGTAGTAATAGTAGTATATATTAAGTATTATGTTGTTATTTGTTATTTTTGCAACTGAAAGTGTCTTATCGTTATGTTTACGTATTATTTTTAAGTACACTTTTTTGTGATGTAATGACAGTTGAAAGGATATCAGATTATTTGTTGGTAAGCTGAGTCATCACAACCGTTTTATTCTAAAATAGGTTTATATAATTACCACTATTTCAATTTAGCCCCAGGATATCAAATTCGCTGATGGATGACAATGAGCTGCTCTGCCATTTTATGTTGTTAGTATGAAAATGTAGTTTACAAACAAAAGCTACAAAATTGTGTACAGCCCTAAATGCAATTGATAGCTCATTTTGCAGATTGCAATATCATGACAACGTCATTATTGTTTACTGAAAAGCCTACCATATTGATGGATATTTTCTGCAAATCGGATATCTATACGTATTAATTTACCATTTATCTGATCCATGTGTGTAAATGCGAGTCAGTTTATTTCATAGAGAATAATACTAAAATTGATATAGATTGTTTACTATTTATGAGTTGATTTGACCAAAAGCTCATAGTTACTAGACCCTTAGTAGAAAATTTACAAACTTTTTCTAGTCAACTGTATTAGTTCGACATGAAGGTATCTACAAGAACTATTTAGCTTATTTACACTGCTAATGAACTTATCAAACACTAAAAAGGAAGGTTATTGCAATAATAATCATGAGTAATATATAACAATGGTTCTAATGAATTTTCGTAGAAAAATTCACTAATGGGGAGATCCCGACTTTTGATTTTGAAATTTTTTTTCCAAATGAGCGCGAACTAAGACCTTTAGAACCCATATCCGGGGTCAATTTCAATTTTTATATGTTATATATATATATATATATATATATATATATATATATATATATATATATATATATATATATATATATATATATATAACAGTCCAAAGGAGGTTTTTAGAGAAAGAAAAAAATTGGAAAAGTTGCTCGGAAAATTGTAAAATTCGGGAAAAACTGAAAGTGCTTTTTCTCAGATTTATTTCGTTACGCGCGCAAATGTCGTTTGACATATTGAAATTTGGACAGGACAGCGTCTGCTAGGTCAGCTAGTTTAAGATAATTTGGAAGAAACTACGAACTGTATTTCTTGTTGTTATAAAGTTGAATAGAATAAACAAAGATAGATATATTAACAGTTTTTGTCAGTAACGTTTCTCAACAACATAATGTCACAATTTGAGTGAGATTTCATATTGAATTGATGAAAAAAACTTAATTCTATTAGCAGCTATTTAAATGTACGACAAATAAGTTGAGACCGATCTTGTAAACAATGTAAGCTGCGAATGTAAGAATTTTTCAAAAACTTCCGAGCATGTGAGAAAAAAGTTTAATACAAAGTATGACCCGCACGTTGAGTAATTACAGCCCTACATCTATTGTTCATAGACAAAGTGATATTGTCAAGGTCTCCTTGTGGTAAACGTGCCCACTCTGCTGTCAGAAGCTCCTGGAATGTAAACGCATTGTTGATGTTACCCATATGTGGAATAATTCTTCGCTAAAGCATATCCCAGACATGCTCTATCAGATTCAGGTCCGAGGATTGAACTGGCCATGGTAAAACTTCAATTCCTGCGTCATCCAACTAGTTGGTTACGATGCGTGCGGTATGTAGATGGACATTATCATGCATTAAGCGGAAGTTTTGACCAACAGAGCCTGCAAATGGATGCACGATGGGTTGAAGAATGGTATCTAGATATAGCTGAGCTGTTAGGAAGCGATTTGGAGAAGCGAGTTCAGTTCTGCCGCCAATAATTATTCCGCCCCATGCCATTATTGTACCACCTCTGTGTGTGTACACTTCCTGAATATGTCTTGAGCGTTCCGCATTTCCAGATCGTCTCCACACCCTTATTCGACGAGAGTTCGGATGGAAACCAAACCTAGATTAGTCTGTAAATAAAACTGTAGCCCAGTTATCTGCAGTCCAATTCATATAATTTTGACACCAGTCCAATCTTGCAGCGCGACTGCCTTTGGAAATAGGTGGACATCTTAGTGGACGTCTACTAGAGAGGTTTGCTTCGTCAAGATAATTTCTTCCAGTATCTCGGCTAATGGTTGCATTATGCGCCCTTTGCAGAGTCGTAACCAATTCAGGTGCCGTAATTGAAGGCTGGCAGTTTAACATAAAAATCTATCCTGACCTGCCGTCGTAGAGCGTCCTCGTCCTGAATGTTGCTCAGCTGGGCTGCCAGTTTCCCTAAAACGCCTCCATAAACGACTTATCACACTTTGGGAAACACCTGTCCGCTCAACTACTTCATTCTGTCGCATGTCCGCTTGAAGAAGGCCTACCGCTCGATTCGTTTCGTCTAAAGCCAAATGTCGCCGTTCCATGGTAAAACACAATACTTTAGATGCAACTACTAAACAACAACTGAGGAATGACTGAATTCGAAACTAAATTCAACGGTACATATGAAAATTCTACTTTTATCAACTTTGATATCATTTTAACTTTTTTTCACAACAGATGGTTTTATATTGAGTGATTGATTAAATACATACACCGTGAGTGCAATTTGAGCGATTCTATAATCAATTTGTTTCCTTTTTTGTATTATTTTAAAATATCCTTATACTTTTCCGATGTGTGTAGCTTGTGTACGCAAGAGACAAAATTTTGTTATAGATGTAATAAGTACACTTGGAGAACCTAAATCACTACATCTTTTAAAGACCTGGAGATCATTTCACTAACAAAGTTAGCGTTAGAATTTTTCATCCTATGATGACGTTAACTTTGTTAGTTAAACAATCGTCAGGTATTTGAAAAGATGTGTTCTGGTGATTTAAGTGTTCCAAGTGTTGTTAATACATCTATAACTAAATTGTGTCTTCTACATACACAAACGAAAACCTATTTGTACAATATGTGGTTCTATCTATATACTAGCGTGAGAATTTTTCATCCTCTGATGACGCTAACTTTGTTAGTGTTAGTGTACTTCTCAGTGCTCATCACAGGTTCCAATCTTCACTTAGTGTATCGACATAATGTTTTTTTAATAAATGTATAAAACCTTTTCCAATTGACACTATCAATTTCATTTATATTGCAGCTTCTTCAGGATGACCCCAGTTCACAAATATATCTACTGACTCTTGTTTGCACGGCTTCCAATTTATTTTCACTTACGAGTTATTATTATAAAACTTATGGAAATTTGTTACTATAACGAATGTCCTGCGTCCCGACCTTTTTATAAGGGTTGCTACGTAAAGAAAAACATACTTGCTACATTAGAAATATAGGTACTTTTAATCGCATTGTGACTGCTAGCATAACTTTAAAAGTTTTGTTAGTCAGTTTGAAAAAAAATATATACAGACTATATAAGCCGCTACAAATAATCATGCTTAAGCACACACTTGGCTACGCTCTCGATTTTCACAGAATCTAATTTTCATAAATATGTCACTTAGGCAAATTTTATGTAATAGAGTCTCTTAAATAGAACTGGGTGCAGACTTGTGTTTACAGCAAAGAAAAATACATTCCTGGTTTTAAATACAGAGTGGTCCATTAAGGATCTATACGAGTTTTCAATTTCATTTAAAGTCATCTATTTAAAACGCTCGCTTTTAAGGCCAACACATTTTTGCACGAATCTCAAAGCTGCTACTTCATCACTACAAACGGGATAGCTACCACTTCAGATTTTTAAATAGCAAGTGCGGTCGAGCAACACATTACTCTCTAGTCAATTCTCTATTGAATAGTCTCCTCCGTTTTAAAAAGTCTTGAAAATCTTGCGGAAAAAATCAAAATCACCTTTGCAATCGCCACTCTCATTCTTCGGCCAAAGCGTTATTTATCAATATGTTTCAAATTACTGCGATTATTTTCGGTTACTAAATTTTGATTATGATGTATTTGTTCAATGTTTTTAACTTCAGATAAGGCCAAATTGAAAACAAGAAAGTAAAATTCGGTGAATATTTGACATGTTGTTAATTTGGTACACTGCTTCATTTTACATTTTTTAACCGACTTCAAAAAAGGAGGAGGTTCTCAGTTCGACTTTATTTTTTTAAATCTGTGTTACCTCAGAACTTTTGCTAGGTGAACTGATTTTGAAAATTCTATCTTTATTTGAATCTGGTGCTTCTCATGTTGTCCCATATAAATTTGATCAAGATCTGGCCAGTAGTTTTTAAGTTCTCCTTAATTTACCTCACGATAACACGTTTAACAAATGGTGGCAGCGTAATATGCATTTCTCTAATAGGTGGTCTTTTTTTGACCAACTATAAAATACCTCAGAACTTTTTTCTAGGTGGATTGATTTTGATTATTCTTTTATGCTTGACAGCTGATGCTTTTCATAGGGTCTCACATAATTTTGAACAAGATCTGACCTGTAGTTTTTGAGGTATTCTTAATGAAGTCAGTTTTCTATTTTTAGTGAATTTTTATTTAAAAAAATTCACTATACGGAGGCATCGATGGTGGGACTTTGCAAAAATTTTTGCAAATGAGCGCCAACTAGGACCACTAGAACCCATATCCGGGGTCAGTTTAAATTTTCATATGTTTATATATATATATATATATATATATATATATATATATATATATATATATATATATATATATATATATATATATATATATATACCCGATAACTCAAAAATAATTAATCGATTTCAATGAAACTCCGCAAATGCCTTTATTTTATTAATGGCTTGGGCGAGTTCGTTATCCAAGACAATCGGACGGGGTTTCCAGGAAAATGTTGAGTTATCTTTTTAAAAAAAATTTTTGCTCCGAAAATTACAAAGCTGTTTTAATGAAATTTAATGGATGGATTGCTTTAGGAGACTACCTACAAAAACTCAACTTTCTAAGTTTATAGAAAATTGAGTTATTCAAATTGAATTTTCATTCGAAAAAAATTATTTTCTCCGAAAATTACGTTATTTTAATGAAATTTGGTTTATATCTTTCCTTAGGAAGGACCTTACTCCATAAGAAAATTAAACTTTCTAAGTTTATAGAAAACTGAGTAATTCAAATTTGAAGCATTTAATAAAAAATAGCTACCATAACGCACTTGCTGCGTCCCGAACTTTTTAAAATTTTTACTTGTACTCTTTCATTGTATTAAAATCATAATGTACCTATTCAATACAGGAACGTGTTGAGATTATTGCCTAATTTTTTCAAATTACCACTACGCACATACGCACAAAGATGCAATTATTTAATCAGTAACATCTTGACTACTGTGGAGTACGTTTAGGAAGAAAAGTTTCGAAATACTGTTTCTGTTGGAAATAAAAGACTGGTCACTGCCCATGAGGTATAAGACTCTAAACGTAGCAGTTGGTGACACATTACGACGGATCCCACCGTGTGCTTCTTTACTTCTAAAGCTTCTTACATGATACTAGCTACCTTGTTTTAAAATGAGCAAACCGATTTAATAGATTCCTCTTTCTTGGATATTATTTTTTCTAAGTAAATACGCCAAAAAAAAATACGTCTAATTATTTTTCGAAGAAAATTTTAATAATGAAATTACCATGTGAAGATTGGAACCTGTGAGGAGCACTGATAAGCAAACTTTTTTCCGTTATTACGATATCTGATGGATATAAATCCCGAGAGTATAGAGGTCAACAATAATATTCACTCACCCAGACCCTAGCATATAGTTTATCTTACAAATTTATGGATTAGCGAAGGCAAGATAAGAAAATGTCTCAGGTCAGTTGGTAAAGATTCAATACTTAGTGTGCATTCGGTTCGTCTTATCCAAGGTCTCGTATTTGTAAGCCCCTCGACTTAAGACGCTGGAGCTACACACATTGAATACCTCGAAATCTAAATAACTAGCAAGTTACAAAGTTGCTAGGCTTATAAAAATTCGTTAAAAAATTGCATATTTAATTAAAAGCTAGGGTAAAACACAAGTGTCAGATTTTATTATTATAAAATTTTTGATTGAGAACACATAAGGTTGAATTTCTTTGCAGAAATTAAGTGAAATTAGCAAAAGGTCATTGACAACTTAAAATTATATGCTTAATTTTAATTTAGGATTTAAAGTTTCATTGTTTCAGCTTTTAAAGTATCTCCTATAGTGATTTTCTGTAGTGATTTTTTGGGCAAATGTCTTTATAGATAATTACTGAAAGCTGCTTGTTCGTTAGAAAAAATTAACTCTTGTAGTTGACTAAGGGCTGATGTTAGTCATTTGTTTATTTCTGATTTTTATTTGAGGCAGCTATTCCAAAAATTCTCAAGAGCAGCAGCGTCGACAAATCAGCGTTGCTTATTGTTTAATAAATTATACAAAGTATATCGGAAAATATTACATTAATTGTAGTGAAATTATTGTTACTAATACTATCAAAATTTGTTTACGGAAATTGCCAATGTATTCAAACTCACTGCTTAAAGTTTGCAAACACTAATTAATTTAACTTGATTTGATTTTCTGCTAAAGTTGTCAGGTGAAAAGAAAGTTTGTCTTGACTAAAATTTTTGGGATGCAGTCAATATGTTAAAGGAAACTCTTGAAACTTTCACTTCGACTTTTTATATAACTTTCCATTAGTTTATAAGCAACTCCTCGAAAACCAAGACCCTTCAATACAATCCACAGTTCCTTATGGCAGACACTATTGAATGCCTCAGCTAAATCGACAAAGACACAGACAGCTGGAACGTTTTCATCCAAACACTAATCAATTTTTTCTGTAATCTGAGCAGTTGCATCATGCGTTGATCTTCCTGTTCTAAAACCATATTGTCCACTAGATATAATACCATATTTATTAATATAGCTGTTTATTCTAACTGATTCTACTTAAGAGGCTTTTCGAAAATTTTCGAAGAACACGTTAGCGGGGAAACAGGTCTGTGGTTATTTATATTTATTTTATCTCCAGATTTGAAAAAAATATATCTGGACGCAGCAAGTGCGTTATGGAAGTGAATTTTCATAAAAATGTTTTTAATAGTAAATCTCTCTCTAATGCAGGTAGGCATTAGAGAGACTGGTATAGCCTGTATAGTAGAAACCATGACCATATTTTATCAAAATAATTTTTTGCTTGAAAATGTACAAAAATTTTTCGAAAATAAACTTATAATGCGTCCAACAAAACTGGTTTCCTACCCAACAAACATTAGGTTATCAGCCAATTGAGTTATTGAGATTTGAAGCATTTAATGAAAATTCGCTACCTAAACGCACTTTGCGTTTCGCTTTATTTTCTTACAAACATGCACCATGTTTCGTAAAAATGCAAAAATGCAAGAATATAAGTTCGTATAAAAGTATATATGTTCGAAAACAAAAATCTTAAGTATCACCAACGACTTATTGGCTACCCTGTAATCGTCAAACTAATTTTATAAGATACAGCTCAAGAGACCCTATAATTAACGTTTACAACTTTTTTTCGTATCTTGTATAATAACAGTTATATTGAGCTTTACCGTAGAAATACGTCACCCTGTATATGTAAACAAATAAAAACTGAAACTAAACCCAGCTATGGATTCTAGGGGGCCTAGTTTGCGCTCATTTGAAGTAAACATTTTAAATTTCAACAGTCGCGGTCTCCTCCAATTTTTTCTACGAAAATTAGCTAAAAATTATAGACCGTTAAACAAAAAACGTTACTAAACCTACCGCTAAAGTATCAGAGAAAATATCTATG
Organism: Tillus elongatus; assembly: GCA_964006375.1. NCBI lineage: Eukaryota > Metazoa > Arthropoda > Insecta > Coleoptera > Cleridae > Tillus > Tillus elongatus. The sequence continues at coordinate 111,121,575 of OZ023268.1, forward strand.
TGAAATGAAATTTATAGAAACATTTTAGCAAAAGGAAGGACAATGACGGTTGAAGCTAAAACTTAAGGTTTTGCGGAACACCTTTCTTGCGGTATTTTCTTTTCATAAACCGTATTTGTTGTAGGTGCTTTGCCTAAATGTTGGGAATTTTGAGGCTTCAAACCGCGACTTTGACGTTTTGAGGAAAACTCCTTTTTTTTTAACTGCCCATTACTTTTTTGTCTTAAAACTTGGAGACCTAAGTTTTAGCATGTGGTTCACTCTTTACACAACAAACATGCGTACCAAATTTGGTTGCGCTTACTTGGTTACTTCCTAACTTTTTTCCAAAAGAAAACACAAAATTTTCCGGGAAAACCTAGACCGATTTTTCTGGCTAACAAACTTGTGGCAACCACTTGCAAAAGTAAGGTACTCACCAAATTTGATCAAGATTGGTCTATTATTTTTTGAGTTATCGGTGTGACACACTAATAAGCTTTGAACATGTGTAGGCGGTTGTTTCCTTGCGGCCTTGCCCTTAACCTTTCTCCTTTTATAGTATACAGAAATGCCGTGTTAAAAATCCTGTTATATATATATATATATATATATATATATATATATATATATATATATATATATATATATATATATATATATATATATTGTTTTGTTTCGTTTTGAAAAAAATTGAAACTGATCCTGGATTTGGGTTCTAGGGGGCCTAGTTCGCGCTCATTTGAAGATTTTTTTTTCAAAATTCAAAAGTCGGGATCTCATCATTAGTAATTTTTTTTTAAAGAAAATTCACTAAAAAGCTTAACAATGACAGTTTCCAATACAGTGGGGAATATACCATGTGCCATACATCAGTTTATTAAATAAGTCAAAGGTTTCACTATGTAGCATACAATATTTTTAACAGTGCATGACTGAACACCGTCTCCTCCCACAGAATTTTTATTTTTTAGTTGTCGTATTATGTCAATTATTTCACTTTTACGTGCTGGATCAAGACAAACAGCGTTTTTAAAGCGTCTATAAACTGAGAGTTCTGCTGTTTTGTTTATCCAGATGTGGCAGTAACAAATACATAGTTTTTAGAACCATAAATTTATAGCACATACAGCTGCAGCATAGCTAATTAGAATTTTACTTCCCTTATTAGTAGATGTCACCAGAATATATAGCGCGTAGTAGCACATGTTCACTGTAAACTTTATTAATTAGGAAGGAAACAAAAGATCATATCCTAAATTGAATTAAGTAAACTAAACCGTTGATAAGTTCAAATAAGTATACACATACCTAAAAGTATTTCAAAATGAGGCCAACACGATATGAAAAGATTTTAGCATTGTGCTGCATACTGCCAAATATTTCATAAGTATACTTGGAGAACCCAAATCGCCATAACACATTAAAAACCACCCGGCGATCCTTTTAGTAACCAGGTAAGCGTCATCAGAGGATGAATAATTCTAAATATCGTATATCTACACATCTGTTTCTATTCCTTGGTAGGTGGGTAGTCGGTCTGGAACGATTGACGGTGGTTCAACAAAACAAAAATTAACATATTTCGTTTCGGAAAAACCTGAATTATTTTATTATATATCGGACGTGCTTCTATCGGTCTCTCTCGTAAAGTGGTCATTCAATAAACTGGCCATATGCAGCGGAGGCAAATTCATACACCTTTGATTATTATTGTATTTACCAAATATATTCATTGATTGTTGTTGTCCTTACTTGGTGAAACTGGTCCATATTACATACAGACTTGAAGGCTACTTCTCTGGCTTCACTGTGAATCCAGAGAAGTAATCTCTAAGACTGTATGTAGTAGCAAATATATACTTTCGAACGCGTTAAGCTGTCCAAGTTGTCTAAATTTTTTAATTAATTTTAGAATCTCTTTTATCCCAAATATGTCAGGCAATGCAACATCTATCTGTAGTAATCTTACTTGTGCTAAATGTTCTTCAAATCTAATTTCAATAGATCTTTTTGTTTGTCCGACGTATTTAAGATCACAATCTTTATAACTTATTTCATAAATTTCCGACATTTTAGCGGTAGTATCCGTTTCTTTTGGGTTACCTATCAAGTTTTTGCAAGTTTTTTTCTTTTTGTTGAAAATGTTAGTTGCAAATTAGCTTTGCTAAAAATGCCATCTAGACCCCTCGTGATTCGCAATACAAATGGTAGGCAAACAAAATTTTTTCGGCTTTCTCTTTTCTGAAGGCCGTTGATTCCACTACTTATTCTTTGTTTTCTGTTTGTTAACTAATTTTTCCACTAGACACCCACACTCCATCGTTCTATCCCAACTACCTAGCTGTACACGAATATAAACAGGGTTGTATCTGTACGATATTTAGAATAGTATTCATCTTCTGATGACGCTAACTTGGTTAGTGAGACGATCGTTAGGTTTTTTAAATGTTGTGGTGATTTGGGTTCTCCAAGTGTACTTATCAGTGCTCATCGCAGATTACAATTGTCACTCAGATAATTATTTAAACTGAAAAAAATATTTTTATACTTCCAACCTCTATGACTGTAAAATAACAAAGTAATAAGAAACTTAACCAGACCAAAGTGCCAACAGATAGCTTTTTGTTTATTTCTCTCACTTAGCTTACCAAAAGGTCATAGCTATAAGAAATATTTTGTAGTGGTTATCAAGCAAACACACATACTGCATTTTGTCATTTCTTGCTAAGGCTTCACATTTCAGAATAGCAGATATTTTTTATACATAAGCTGTTATTAGCTGATCAAATCTCAAGAAACTGAATGTTTGAAGTATGCCAAAAAAACATCAAATTCAGTTTGTATTCATTTTTTACAGTAGAGATAAATACCATAAATTTGAAAACTTTAAACTAATCATCTTTTAGAAGCTATAAGAGCTACAACCAAACAAAATTATAAGCTCGTACTCCATCTTGTTGGCACCTGCCTCGTTTTCAGGGTTTGGACTGTTTACTTCTCTATTGCTTAAAAGTAATGCAGTAGCCTACGCTATCCAAATTTTCACCATTGATTTTCAACAAAAAATCTTGTTATTTTAACGGTATAAAACACACCCAAACTCCAGTTGTTTTGGAATTTTATTTCTTGTCTAAAAATGGTCTCGATTTACTAAAAAATGTGGCTACTGGATAATCAATTTTTCGAAAACTTTGCCACTTCTTGTCATCTTATTGACTTTACAGAAAATAATTTACAGAATCAAGCTTATAGAGAAAAGTGTGCGCCATTCAAATTATATAGAGGCCATAGGCAAATGGTTATTATTTGCGCTTCTGCAACATACTGCATGTGCTTTATCTGGAAAGTATAGACATTTTTTTTACATTCCTTTAGAGATGCATTCGGATACGTAGTAAAAAACCAAGTTGTTGCTGGTCTTTGGACATATTGCTCCCATATTGTCAACAATTACGAACAACCCTTTTAAGAGTATCATGCGTCGGTGTGGGTGATTTAGATATCTCTTTAATATTTTACCTAAATACAAGGGGATATTGAAAAGTAATTTGCCTCGAAAAGAAAACAAAAAATTATGTTCATTCAACATAACCTTTCTTAAAACTTGCAAATTTAGTAGAAGGTTAATAATGCAATTCTAAACAATCAAACAAATTCTCTGAACCAAATGCATACCTAAAAACCACTCCTCTAGCTTCACTATTGGTTTTCTTTTTGTAACAGAAGGACGTAACCAGCGCGTCAGCTGACTGAAGCAGGTCTCCCTTCTGAATTCCAGTTAGCTTACACGCTGGACAACACCGTCACTTACAAAAAAAAATCAATAGTAAAGCCAAGAAAGTAGTGTCCAAGTCTGTATTTGGTATAGAATGGTTTTACTGGGTCAGGGCAACAACAATCAATTCTCTGAACTTCAAACAACTGCTCAACGTCACATATGATTTCATCGTTTGTCGAGAATGAAAATTCTTTACTTTTCGAATGTTTTTGAACTTTGTAATTTAATATTTGTTTCTTGATGCAAAATCCGGCGAATAGGCGTGGTTTTTCACCAATTCACAACTAATTTCATAAACTATTTTCAGTGCAATCGACGACTCGTAAGCAGAGGCCTTGTCTTGCAAAACGAACAAGTTTTGCTAACTTTTTACGCCATTATTTCACAACTTCTTCCCACAGTTTAGTTAGAAGCTCACTGTAGTATGCTCCCCTGACAGTTTTTCCCTTTTGTAGAAAATCTAGCAGAACTCTTTTATCCTAGAACACGGAATTCTTTTGGTGTGAAGAAACGGAATGCCTTAATTCGATAGTACTTTAGTTTTTAGATCACACCAACAGTTTATTCATATTAATATAAAAGGAATCATCGCCCGTTTATCGCATTACCAGACGGTGCCATAAAAGGGCGAAACCGGTTACAGAGAGTCAAGCAAGGGATTGTGAAGCCAGAGAAGAAGTCTATAATACTGTATCTAGATAGCATTTTATTTTATTCTTTCAACGATATTCTGGAACAAAATGCCATAACCTAGCAACCGTTTTTTATTGCTATTTGTTATGGGTGCATATAAATGTATTTAATTTTCTCCTGCCTTGCAGTATCGTGAATGGTGAAACTGTCTGCACCGCAAAAGACGCTTGTGAAGCCAAAGAAACAGCGACCACGTCTGTATTTATAGTTAAGAAAATTACACAACCATTTACTTTTGAAGTGTAGCAACCTTTAATACATCTCACAGTATACGATTCTGAAGACTTTACGCTTTCTCCAAAGGAAGGAGTATACATGCATCGACATTCATAGAAACGATGCAAATGCAGTGTGCTCTAAATTATAATTAAAATCTCCTGTTTTGTAAAAGAATGGCTTCACCGGGAATTTTGGTAAACTGAATCAACGCCTTTATGATTGCACTAATTCTACGCCCGTACTTTTCTAATGCTGCTTCAACCCAATATCTTTTATGGTGTTTATTAATATGTAAAAAAAATTGCCGCACTTTTTAGTAAACAAGCATCTGCCTGGAAAATTTTAAATAAGTACGTCAATCACACACGAAGCTGATCCACCTAGGTCTAGAAAGGATGAGCTCGCTGGTGTTTTTGTCGGCGCGTAAATCAACATCGCATGTTGTGGGAAATGAGCTATTTATTCTGGAGTTTACGGTCACCAGATTAACAGACATTTCCGATAAAAGCTGGTGAAATTTATGCTGAAGGGCGGCCTTCACACGGTGGTCAGCGCAAGCGACCGGAAAAGCTTTGATTAGCGCTAGTGCATTCTTCTGTACATCGGATGGATCTGTCTATGCTTATTATGTGACACGTGCGATAGAAAATTTAACAAAACACTGGATCACATTTAATTAAGTCTAAAACTATTCAGGGATATTTCAACTACGGTCGTTCGGTGCAAATAATCGGCATAGCTGTTAGATGATAAATTCAGTGTCGCTATGGGGATCAGTTGGTATTTAAAATCGTACTAAATAACTGCGAGACAAAAACTAAAGCAATTTAGACCAGTTATTTAATCAAACTATAGAATTTAATGGTTTTGTTATCCCTTTCAGTGGTTTGTGACTAGTATTCACTAAGGAAAGATTGGAACCTGTGATTATCACAGATAAGCACTCTTGGAGAACCCAAATCACCACAACACATATTCTCAAAAACCTGACTATCGTTTTACTAACCAAGTTGGCGTCATCAGAGGATGAGTAATTCAAAATATCCTATATCCACGACTATTCACTTCACTTGAGTTGTGGATATAAGATATTTAGAATTATTAATCCTCTGATGCCGCTAACTTGGTTAGTGAAACGATCGTTAGATAACAAGTATTATACAAGGTGAATCAGACCAGCTGTACCAGTCATTTATTATCTTACTGTATGCTTTAAGGAAAAAATAAGATATATTAGTATACCCAAATCGGTAACTCTCTATCGATTGGTGATAAAGTCAACTTCCGCTACAAACCGGAAGTGGGTCGCTCTCACCTGAATGTTGGATTTTTATAGAAAATACGTTATTTTATGTTACAGATTTAGATTACATGTAAAAAGTCTGGACGCAGCAAGTGCGTTATGATAGCGAATTTTCGCAAAAATGTTTTTAATGTCAAATATGTATTGTTTTTCAATGGACATTTGGTTAGCAGTATAACCTATATAGTAGTAACAATGTACCATATTTCATTAAAATAGCTTTGTTGTTTCAAAAAGTACAAATATTTTCCGAAAATAAACTTTAAAAGTTCCAGAAAGAAACTGGTCCGATTTTCCTGGTCAACGAACCTCTTTAAGCTGTTTACACACCTGCCAGGATATAATTATTCACAAACAACTTTAGAACCAAAATTGAAAAAAGATCCTGAAAATTTTCAGAAATTTCTTATACAGAAATTGCTTTCAGTGATGTTACACTAAATTTTATTTTTCACAAAAATTCGACAACTTTTTTTTTACAATAACCTACTAAACATTTATTATTAATTACCAACATATCACAAAAATAAGTTCCACAGAAACACTAAACACATCTCTGCGAAAACTTTTAAAATTCAGCCATTATTTGAGCGTGCCCGTATACGGCAGCTCGATTTTTTCGACGAGTAATACAGACAAAAAGCTCATTTCCATGGGACTCCGCTATCTATTGATAAAAAGCCGTTTCACAATTTGTGATGTGTGTTTGAAATATGTGCCAAAAACGTGAAAAGTTGCAAAACAATTGAAAAAACTCAAAAACGATGAACGATATCATTTTTTTTCCTCACAAAGATGCATGATAATTCAATGGAAAACACAAAAATGGAATAAAATAAGGGGGTGTTCTATTAAAAAAAAAGTGTGTATCACCAACGACTTAAGGGCCAGCCTGTGATTGTCAAAATAAGTTTGTAAGATGCAGCTCGAGATACCCTATAATTAACGTATATACTTTTTTGTCATATCTTGTATAATAACTTATATATTGAGCTTAGCCGTAGAAAAGCGTCACCCTGTATATGAGTAAATAGACAAAAACTGAAACTGACCACGTATATGGGTTTTCGGGTTCTAGTTTGCGCTCATTTGAAGAATTCTTTTTAAAAAGTCGCGGTCTTCTTAATCACGAACTTTTTCTACGAAAATTTTCTAAAATATAGACTATTAAACCATAAACTCTATAGCTGAAACTACTGCCGAAGCATCAGAAAGAGGGTCTATTTGAAATGCATTTTCTAAAAATATTTTAGTAAAATGAAGGACAATGATGGTTGAAGATAAAACTTAAGGCTTTGTTAAACACATTTATTACGACATATTTTGGACATAATCCGTATTTGCTTTAAATTCATTGTTCGAAAACTGCAAATTTTGACGTCTCATATCGCGACAATGACGTTTCAAGAAGAAAAATTATCAAATTTTCAAAATACTTTTTCCACTACTTCTTGATGTTTTTGCGTCAAGGAAACTTAACCGTTGTATGTAATATGCAATTGGCTTTGTTAATCACACAAAATATTTTGTTCTTGTGCTTTCCTCTGGTCACCAGTGACACCAATTTTTTTTTAATGCCTATAACTTTTTTTTTAACTTAGAGATCTACATTTTGGCACGTAGGGTAAGTTAGATGGTAAAAACGTATATGCCAAATTTGGTTGTCAAAGCTCTGTTATTCTCGGAGATACAAAAAGTTCCGTAGGAAAACCCAAAATTTTCCCAGAAGAACTGGTCCGAACTGGCTAACGCACTTGTCAAAGCCACTTACAAAAGGAAGGTACGTACCAAATTTCATTAAAAGCGGCCCATTATTTTTTGAGTTATCGATACGATATATATATATATATATATATATATATATATATATATATATATATATATATATATATATATATATATATACAAGGAGAAGGGTTGATGGCAAAGCCGCAAAGACACAACCGCATACACGTGTTTCAGGCTTGTTAACCATCATCAGTACGGTATAGCCAGGTGAAGATGGGAACACTCTAGATGAAGATGCAAAAATACACGGAGTCACAACAGGCAACCAGTGCACATTTGCAGCAACATTTGAAAGACCCTCAATCCGAGGGCAACAACCAAAAAAGCCAAGGCTCTTCAAAATGTTGCTGCAAATGTGCACTGGTTGCCTGTTGTGACTCCGGTGTATTTTTGCATCTTCATCCAGACTGTTCCCATCTTCACTTGGCTATACCGTACTGATGATGGTTAACAAGCCTGAAACACGTGTATGCGGTAATCTCCTTGCGGCTTTGCCCTTAACCCTTCTCCTTGTATAGTACAGAAATGCCGTGTTATAGTATATATATATATATATATATATATATATATATATATATATATATATATATATATATATATATATATATATATATATATATATATAAACACAGATCTCTCCATTAGCGAATTTTTAGTTTTACGAAAAATTCGCTAAAACATAAGATACTTTTATCCAAACCACTTTCGTGATAGATGTCACCATTAACCTTTAAAATAAATTTTAACTCCTCTTGACACAAGCCAGATCCAACGACACGGACGTGGTTTTTGTGTGTGGGGAAACTGGATGGCAGAAAATGCTGGAAATGTCTGCCACATTGAGTTACACATTTCTGGTTTTCAAAAAACGAAAACAAGTATCTACCAAACAAATACCAGATGTAAACATGGAAATGTCAGCAAAAGACATTGCTGTCAAACATTAGCAATCATCTAATCACTGCTTCATGAAATCATTTAAGTGTCATTTTTGACAAGGCAAAGGTGTTCTTCAATGAGAAATGTTTCGATATGCTCATGGTGTTAAGCGAATGTCTTCAAAATTACAGATAAGTCGAATGAATGTATACAGAAAAAACCCTGACCGTGTTCCTCAATCTCACAACGTTTTCAGGCGCCTGGCGACTCGAGTTCGAACAACTGGTCAAACTTCAACCCCAACATAATAAGGACCAGCAGACTAGGTAGCCGGTAAGAGACGAAATGGCACCTGACATTTTTGCTGCTGTAACCATGAACCCCCATGTTTCAACCAGGAGGCTTGCGGTTGATTCCGGTGTGAGTCAAGTGTAAATATGCGAGATTTTAAAAGACAATCATTATCATTCCTATCTTATTAACCTGCAATACCCACTTGAACCGAAGGATTATCAAAAACGTATCGATTTTATGACTATTAACCAAAGATTTTGAGTACCATCTCTGGCCCGATGAGGCTACATTAAAAAACAACGGGGGGGGGGGGAGGGTGTGTGCAATATTCACAATGACTATTACTGGTCTCAAGAAAATCCTCATTGGCTGCAAAAAGTGGACAGCCAGCATTTGTGGAGCTTTAACACATGGTGTGGTGTGGCCTCATCGGGTACCAGATCATCTTTTTCGATGGCATCCTAACTGACCGTGTGTACCCCGACTTCCTCGACAACGTTCTTTGTCAACTTTTGGAAGGCGTTTTACTCAATACACAAAAGTGAATGTGAACGCAGCAGAAAGGTTGTCCAAGTCATTTTTCGCTGAAAACACGTAATTTCATTGATAACCAGTACCCTGGACGGTAGATCGTAAGACAAGGGCCTGTAGCGTGGCCGCCTCGATCCCCAGACTTGACACTCCTAGATTTTTTCTTTGTGGCCGGATCAAAGATATTGTTTACGGACATTAACCAACAACAAAAGATGATATTAAGGTGCGAATCCGGAAAGCCTCGTCGTTGAGCGGCGTAAAAATCTCGCGAGCTACCGACAGCGTTCGAATACGGATCCAGGACTGTGTGGATCGAGGTGGCAGACACTTTGAACATTTATGAACGCTTACGTTTTCTGTCATCCATTCTCCCCACACACAACAGCCATGGCCTTGTCGTTGGGTCTTGTTTATGTTAAGAGCAGTTCAAATTTAATTTGAAGGTTAATGGTGGTGAAATCTATGGGGTAAAAGTTCCTTATTTTTTTTTAGATGTAACCTAAATCTGTAATAAAAAATTCCATGTTCCATTTAAAAATCCTAAATTTAGGTCAGAACGACCCATTTTCGGTTTGTTCCGGAAGCATCCAGTAGGCTAATAAACGACTGGTACGGGTGGTCTGTAAATGCAGGTAGAACGGCGCTGGGAACTATGACCACTGTAGCTAGAAGCAAATGTATATCTAAAAAATAAAAAGTCGCTATACATAACATACATTATTACTTTATAAGTGTATTTTCGCTGCAATTAGTATGCCGTACTGACGAGCTCTAATTAGAGTAAAACCGGTCTACGGTTCTAATTGTGGTGAGAATGCATCTAGCCTTACATACTTTGTCCCTATATTAGGGTAGAAATGGGCCAGGGCTGACAATTTAAAATTTTTAGTTGGTTGTATACAGTCTCTATTTTTTTAACATTCTGTGTCATTTGGAGCTGCCGTGACAACATACTACTTGGTTCCGCAACGAGATGACGACACGTGTTCCATGTCGTACATCTCACTTGTTTTTAATGTCCTGTAAGAGCAAATTGTTTCTGATGGGCATTTAAATGAATAAATAAATAAATAGACATGTCAGAAATTTCCGTAATAGAAGAGTGTGTATAAAAGGTTGCGTGAATGTGAAAAAAGCCAAAATAGGACGTCAGGGCAGAAGTTCATAGAGATATGTGTGTGGAAGGAATTGGCTTCGGACATTACGTCCATTGGCCACAAAACTCTGCAGTAAATTTGTACCATTGTTATATCTATACATTGTTATAAAAAGCGATTCTCCTTCAAATATGTTTATAATTTGCAGCATGGATATCAATACTTACAGCAACAGGGAGGGTTAAAGCGATAGACGCACCTTTAATATAGAGATATATTATTAGTAAATAACATAACTTTCGCGTTGTGTCTACCACTCTATGGGAATGGCGTGACGGGTAGTACTGGTGGTAGTACAACATAAAACAGCCCTATGAACTGTAAAAATTTGAAAACTGGCGTATACCAGGCGAAGTATGTTTAGTATGCAAAGTTTATCACCGGTCGTTTTTCTATAGATACTAAATGCAATGTAGAAGTGAAAAAGTCTAGCTAAAAACTTTTAGGCACGAAGCACATGCAGCTTTTTCTGGCTATTTCCATCAACTATTTTTTGCGTTTTTAGGATCGAAGGCACTCTACTAGGAATACCGGCAAACTCCATAAAGTTAAACGTCCGTGTTTGCTCCACGAAACCCACATTTATCGGCTAAGCCATTCGGCTGCTCTAAGCCGTGAAATAGTACTGGGAATTCATTTTTTTAAGAGTCTCCTGAGCATTTTTATTTTTGTTTCTTTCATTATGATATACGATCCTCCATGGTGCTAACAAAATGGTAAATCCATCATAATCCTGCAGATTTGTAAGGTCGGGTAGAATCAGTAAAGCGTTATGGCACATTGAACAAGTCCCTTCGCGCGTCTATAAAAGATGATCCGCATGTCCGAGTAGGAAAGGGACTACCATTTTAAGCTGTGATAAAGACTCCACGTGCTGTCTGCCTTTCTGTTTCTCGGTTATTGCAGCCAGGGGCGCAGGAGGATCTTCGTGTTATATGTTTCTTTAACAATGTTGAGATTCGTCCACAAAATGTTATAACTAATAATGTTTCTTTTAGTGAATTTTTATTTTAAAAAAATTCAGTAATAGAGAGGTACCGATGGTGAGACTTTGCAAAATTTTTTTCAAATGAGCGCGATTTAGGACCCCTAGAACCCATATCCGGGGTCAGTTTCAATTTTTATATGTTTATATATATATATATATATATATATATATATATATATATATATATATATATATATATATATATATATATATATATATATATATATATATATGTATCCGTCTGATAACTAAAAAAAAAATAAACGAATTTCAATGAAACTCGGCATGTGACTTTATTTTATTAATGGCTTGGATCAGTTCGTTAGGCAGGAAAATCGGACGGGTTCTTCCGGGAAAATTGAGTTTTCTTTAAAAAAAAATGTTTTCTCCAAAAATAACAAAGCTGTTTTAATAAAATTTACTATTTACATTGCCTTGGGAGAGGACTTACTAAGTACCAAAATTCAACTTTCTCAGTTTATAGAAAATTGAGTTATTCAAATTTTAAGTTTTCTTTTGAATAATTTTTTTTTCTCCAAAAATTACAAAGTTATTTTAATGAAATTTGGTGGATATCTTGTACTAGGAAATACCTTACTACCTACCAAAATTAAACTTTCTAAGATTATAGAAAACTGAGTTAATCAAATTTTTATAGCTCACTGCAGTGTTAAAATCAATGGTATTTTCCTCACTATTTTAAACACGTGGGTCGGGGACTGACCGAATTCATTCCCAGTTGCTATTGATCTACTCATATTCTCTGAATATGTTAGAAACGTGGTATCTACTTCATTCCAAGTCACTATTAACCGACTATTTATGAAATCAAATAAGTAAATTAAATCGATTGTCATAAAATATGTAGTGTATTAAGACTAAGAGAAAAAGAAATAAAACATATATAACTGTGCACATTTTGATTATATTTTAGGGTAATTTTTAAATAAGTTTAATTTTTATATGTTTATATATATATATATATATATATATATATATATATATATATATATATATATATATATATATATATATATGTATCCATCTCATAACTCTAAAAATAATTAACCGATTTCAATGAAACTTGGCAAGTGCATTTCTTTTATTAATTGCTTGGATGAGTTCGTTATCCAGAAAAATCGGACGGGGTTTCCCGGAAAAAAAATTTCTCCAAAAGTAACAAAGCTGTTAACTATATATGTTTCCTCAGAACAGATCTTACTACGTGCCAAAATTCAACTTTCTAAGTTTAGAGAAAATTGAGTTATTCAAATTTTAAATTTTCTTTGGAAAAAAATTTTTTTCTCCGAAAATTACAAAGTTATTTTAATGAAATTTTGCGAATATCTTGCCTTAGGAAAGACCTTACTACGTATTAAAATTAAACTCTCTAAGTTTATAGAAAATTGAGTTATTTAAATTTGAAGCATTTAATAAAAAATCACTACCATAACGCACTTGCTACGTCCCGAGTTTTTTAATTGAACACTAAAATAATACAATATACACAATGTAATTTGACACAGATTATCTCAGGGCTTGAGTTCAGGCACTTGTAGTTGGCAGGTTTCAAGAGGTACAAATGAAATCAGGCATTATTAATAAAATTAGTTTATTTAAAAAATTATTGACTCTATATAATTCAGTGGATAAAATTTAATACATTAGATGAAAGAAAAATAATTGATTTATTTACTTGTGACACTGTAAGAATGAATTGTGGAGCACACTCTACAAAAGAAAATGAAAGCCACAGATAAATAGTGTACTTAACTTTCAGCTTCAGGTTGAAGGGGTCCTCCTTGGCGATGGTGCTGAAGAAGGGTCCTTCCTGATTATGTTGTTATTGAGGGCTTGTCCCTAACGATGTGCCACTTAGGGGGCTCTTCATTTACGATGGTGTTGAAGGTTCCTCCCTAACGGTGGTGTTAAAGGGGGCTCCTCACTTACAGTGTTGTTGGAAGGTCCTCTATTTACGATGTTCATTTGGGGGCTCCTTACCAGCGGTGATGACGGCCGCCTCCCAACCAACGGTGATGTTAAAGGCCGCTTCCTAACTAACGGTGATGAAGGCCGCATCCCGACCAACGGTGGGGTTGAAGACTGCTTCCCTACCAACGGGGTGCTATAAAATTCAATCGGTATAAGTAATGGTTCAGGGCTTAATGATTTACATAGGGCGGCTGGTAGCAGGTTAAGTTTATTTACAAAATTTATCTGTGTTAATGATTGGACACAAACTAATGTATATGACACAAAATCTTAAATGACTTCGCTACATTTAAAAGAGTACAATAGCACTTAATTACCAAACCAACGCTACCACAAGCCACCTGTTAGCAGTATAAAATTTATAATAAAGAAAGCAATAATTGAAAGTAATTTCAACACACATACATTAGCAAGCAATCTACCATTATTATCAAGCAAAGAAATGTACGATTAACTGGAAATGAGTCGATATTTAAATATAAAACTCACCCATTCCGGCATGCTGCTTTCCGAGTAGAATTTAACTGTGATATTTCATCTTTTAAGGTCGATTCCGAAGAGAGACTGGCATATGTCGCACGCGTATATATAACGACCCCCTTATCGCAAATATGTCATAAAATCAACTCGCACGAAGGCGCGTTTCTATGGGTTTATTGCGGTAGCGCAAGCGACCGCCGAGCTTGACGTCACTGAAGGGACTTGGACGCTGACGTCACAAAAGGGGTTGATTCAGAAGCTCAAAAGTAAACGGCGTTGACGCGTGTGGCATGTCACACTTGACATGTTACAATGTGACTGCCAAAAAATATTATTAGTTCTGGTCTGTATCTCATGTTGGTATGTTTAATTTGTCTAAGCAACATATCTGTATGAGAACTAACTCACGCGTGTTATCAAACAATTATTTATTTTCTCATATGAAGAGATAAATTTAAATGATCAAAAAATATGAATTCACAGTTAACAATGTATTTTTTGTTTAAAACGCCTTAGCAACTTGCTTTGTGATTGTAACCGCATGACAGTAGTTAACTGCAATTCAGAAACATGGTTCATTTAACAGCAATGCATAAAAAACAATTCTACAAATGATTGGTTATGACCACAGATCGAAGTTGCTCGCCTATTTGAAGAAAAATTTCCCGTTTTGTCGCCTATATCCCAATGGCAATTAGTAAAATCAAAAAGCAATTTCGCGACCTTGGATAGCTTGGCAAATACAAAAATATCTCCGAATGCACTGAGAAATGATACCAAAATGTATGTAATGCTTGACTTTGAGAAAAACCCATATTCTCCGAGTCGACAAACAGCAACAAGATTGGATGTTAGCCATTCATCGATTATTCGATTATTTAAAGAAAATAAAATGCATCCCTATAAACTGATACAAACTCAGGGGCTCATAAAACACGATTTTGTTGGAGGAAACGTCTATTTGTGAACAATTGATAGAAATGTTAGATAACAATGTTATCCAAGTAGAGCATGTTGTGTATCCTGATGAGCGCAGTTCTATAATTCACGCATATGATAATCGTCAAAATTGTTGCTACTTGTCTAAAGAAAACGCATACTGCATGAGAGAATGACATACGCAATACCCTAAAAAGGTTAATGTTCGTCAATAAATAGTTGGAAATCATGTCATTGGTCCCTGTTTCACAGATGGCAATTTGAATGGAGATAATTATTTAGTACAGCTCCAAAATAATGTTTCACCAACTTTGGCAAACTTAATATCTTTATCGAGCAAACCCACAAGTTCTAGCCAATGTGATATGGTTTCAGCAAAATGGAGCACTAGCACATTAGCTAATCAATGTCCGGCAGTACCTCGACTTAGTGTCTCGAGATCGGTTGATAGGGAGCCGATGATCGTTAGAATGGCCAGCACGATCACCGGATCTTACGATATTAGGCTTATTCTTATGGTGATATGTAAAAGTTTGGTGCACAAAACTAAATCACGCTATTTAGCGGACTTAAGGAGAAGAATAACGTTTGCAATTAAGTCTGTGACGCCTCAGATGTTGATTAACGTCAGAAGACATTTTTATTTACGATTAGGATGCTGCCGCAAGAGGTTCAAGGCATGCATTTTCATAATCTTTTACATTAATGTTGATGTGTTTTTTTATTTTTTCTCAATATCAAAAATGAAACACGATTAGTTAATAATTTGTCAATGTGCTGTGGCAATGTTCGTCAATCAGAGGAGTTTCTTTTCTTTTACTGTTAATTTTTGCAATAAACTTTAAAAGCGTAACATTTTTGAATAAAGCATGAAGAGATTTTTCAGATTAGGTATCACAAGCCCCTACTTTCCACTTAAAAATTTGGGGATTGCAGCTGTCACTCGAAGGGGGTTGAATGTGGGGACGAAGTTTTCACGTTGCAGTATTTTTAACCTAAAATTGACGTGTTACGGGATTTTTTATAAATGTGCACAATAATTGACATGCTGAATTTATTCCATTTGGCAGTTCCACACTGTATACAAGGCAGTGCCATAAGGCACAACTTCCTGAACAGAGGCCTACAAAAACTTAAACGCGAGGTAAAGAGCATGCACCGAAATATCTTTTTCAATAATAAAAACATCCAGCAACATCGGTGATGAACCCCAAATTATCACCACAAAAGGCAACCTGGAAGACGTGTCTCTGGTAGATATTTTTTATTTGCTCATGGCTCAAGATAGCTCTTAAATTGAAAATGACGTGAAACGCGGAACCAAAAACACTCATCAGAGAACCACAGTGAATATCCCAGCGAAGATTGCTCTGCAAATGGATGCCGAGACATATTAAGGTGGCAAGGGTTTGCAATGTTTCGCCTCCCACCCAAAACCATGGGCAGGACAGATCCTCTGCGACCAGCATGAAATTGTATGTAGCCTGTTTTGTTAATATTATCAGTAAGTTTATTCTGCAAAAACAGCGCGACATTTTACCACTTTCATTACAGATAATCCAAATGAAATAGAGACCCCGATCAACGATACTGCCTTGAATTGGAATTATAGGTTATTTTGAGGTTGAAATGTTTGATGACATTTCTGATGTGAGAGAAAGTTAGTTTTATATTTAACATTTATGAAATGGGTCGCTTTTCACTTGAACAAAGTTGGGAAATATTAAAAACTTATTTCCAAAGTGGTGAGTCTTCTATTCAAACTGTAAGAAATTTACGAAAAAAAATTTGACCAAATGGATGTGCCAAAAACGCAGTTTGTGGATCAATTTGTGAAGCGAGTTCATGAAACTGGATCGTTGTTGGATAAAACAACCCGTGTACGTACTCGTCCAATGCGCTCAACCGAAAACGTCGCTGCTGTTGCTCAGAGTGTGCGTGAACAACCATCAATATCAACTTGTCATCGTTCTCAAGAACTGAATTCACGCACTTCTTTAAGAAGAGTGTTGCACAAAGATCTTGATATGAATGCGTACAAAGTTCAATTAGTGCAAGAGGTGAAGCCGCATGACCATCCGATGCGTTTTCGGTTTTCTCAATGGGCCAAAGACCGCTTGATCGAAGATAAGCATTTCTACCGAAAAATCACCTTTTCAGATGAAGCTCATTTCCACCTCGAAGGATACGTCAATAAACAAAATTGTCGTATCTAGGGCTCAGAAAAACCACACGTCATCATGAAGAAATCAATGCATCCAAAACGATTGACTGCCTGATGCGGATTTTGGTCTGGCGGCATTACTGGGCCATTTTTCTTCGACAATCGCTACTGCGCCATGCTAAGAGATTTTTTGTTACCCAAAATTGAAGAGTATGACATAGACGACATTTGGTTTCAACAGGACGGCGCAACGTGCCACAAAGCCAACGTAAGAATCAATCTTTTGCGCACTGTTTTCGAAAATCGCATAATTAGCCGAAATCCTGATGTCAATTAGCCAGCTCGAAGCTTCTATTTGACTCCGTTGGACCTTTTTTGTGGAAAGCGGTTAAGGATAAGTGTTACGCTAACCATCCAGAGACGATTGACGACTTGAAACATGAAATCGAAGTTGCGACGGACGAAATAGAGGCCCAAATAGTCGAAAATGTACTGAAAAATTGGACTGATCGAATGGGGTATTGCAAGGCTAGCCGTGTCAGTTATTTTAATGATGTCTTCCATTCCTAAATGGAAAGGTTCAATCTTTCTAATAAACTCATAACTTTAAAAAAAATCATTAGTTTTTTTATAGCCGATTCAAATTCTAAATCTTAAATGGCCCACCCGTTAGTATCGTCGGCGTACATAACGACAGTTGATAACGCAGGAAGATCATTTACATAAACATCAAAGGACACTGGGTCCAATATAGTCCATATTTGACTAAATTGTCTTCGATTTATTTCTATACAGGCCGTCAGCTCTAGACGACACCTTAATCAATTAACTTTTAATTTAGTTTAAAATTTTTCATCCTCTGATGATGCTGACGTGGTCAGTGAAACGATTGTAAGGTCTTTAAAAAATATGTGTTGTGGTGATTTGGTTTCTCTAAGTGTACTTAACTATAAGTATATTTTATCAATAAAATTAAAAAAAGTATGACATATAAAATTTGTTGGATTCGTATGCTTTTGGCCGATTTTCCTAGCCACAAACTTATTCGGATCATTTAGTAAAGGAATTGAACAAGTAAAATTTTTTTGGTAATTGTGGTGATATCAAAATAGCGCGTTCGTTTGAAGAATTTTTTAATATGTATAACCGCGGTCTCATTCTTCTATGAAACTACGCTAAAAACCAAAAGAACGTAAAAGTGTTCCAACACTGTATATACAGCACTTTAAATTTTATCTGCTCTTTTAAAATGCGCACACCCGCAACCAGCACGTCTCTGGTCTTGAACGATCAAGGGATTTTTAGCAAGTGTGGCAAATGTTTTACAACTAGCAGTATCGTTTTCTCTACAGCTCGAGTCAGATTAGCTGTAGGGGCTGTATATGCTTCATGGTGGAACAGAAATGGCTTTCGCTGATTATACATCTCGCCTTCACCACTCAATTTCATGCAACGGCTCATCATGTCTCCAAATTGAGTTCTCTATTATGTATATCTCAGTTCGTCCGATTATAACTGTTTTGATAAATACGAACGAGACCATTTCTCCCATTGCTGTATATATGACTGTTTTCAACTCACCCTCTTTTAACTATATTAAAACGGACATGTTTTGCAATAACGCATTTATAGGGTATGTTGAACTGGTTATGAGGAATTCTGCGATAAATTACAGTTTTCAAATGTTGCTGGTAACGTAGTCATAAAGCGATTTTGTATATTATAATTACAGTTTTCCACGGTGGCCTTCTATTGGGCGTTCGCAAACAGCTAGAGTTTGACATTCTAAACTTAAATTTAGTATTTTCATTTTAGCAAATTTTCATCAAGAAATAACCTGCTTTTTTGTAAGATTTGGTTGAACGAGTGAGAGTTTGACCTTTTGAAATCCTTATCGAGTATAAACGTCAAAATTACAGTGTTTGAAATTTCAATATTGGTTGATAATTTTGGTGTTATATTGGAATGAATTACTTTAGAATAGTAGTTGAATATTAGTGACAGATGCAGAAATACCAAAAAAATTGATAGTTTAGTTTGAATAAAAAAATTAAATTGTGTTAACTACAGCACAAGCTTATGCTTATTTGTAGAACACATTCTAAAATTGAACAAAATAAAATATACTAATACTAATATATATACATATATATATTAACTATAACTGAATTGATAACACGGCATTTCTGTACTATACAAGGAGAAGGGTTTAAGGACAAGGCCGCAAGGAGACAACCGCAAACACGTGTTTCAGGCTTATTAGCCATCATCGGTACGGTATAGCCAGGTGAAGATGGGAACACTCTGGTTGAAGATGCAAAGATACACGGAGTCACAACAGGCAACCAGTGCACAATTGCAGCAACATTTGAAAGACCCTCAATCCGAGGGAAACAACCAAAAAAGCTACAGAGCCAAAGAAATCACCTGCGTAAAGATCCGGAGCCCAAGGAAGTTATATTAACTATAACAGGATTGATAACACGGCATTTCTGTACTATACAAGGAGAAAGGTTTAAGGGCAAAGCCGCAAGGAGACAACCGAAAACACGTGTTTCAGGCTTATTAGCCATCATCAGTACGGTATAGCCAGGTGAAGATGGGAACACTCTGGATGCAAAGATACACGGAGTCACAACAGGCATATATATATATATATATATATATATATATATATATATATATATATATATATATATATATATATATATATATATATAAACAGGGTGGCGCATTGAAAACTAAATAGACCGATTTGCGTTCAGAGAATTTTTTTTAAGAAACGCTAAAACACGTCAATTTTAATATTGAGGGGGACATGTTTTGACATTAAACTCAACTTTGTCACATCAAGTCCTTAAGGGTGGTGATAACAACCCTTATATTTTAAATAGGGAACATGGGTCGAGTGTTACATCATTTGAAAGCTCTTCCTTTTCTGAATTTAGCACAATAATTTTTTTGGAAGTTTTATCAACTCTTTTAAAATTATTCACAGTTGCAGTTGCAAGAACGCATTTCATTCATTGTGATAAGAAATGCACTGATTAGTTCATTGTTCGTTAAAAAAAAACTAAAAAACAAAACCAAGCGTTTAAAAATGTTTATTCAGTTAAGTAAGTGTTCAAATTGTTGACCACCAGCTTCCATTCAAAAGTTCAAATTTTTTTCAAAACGAGCTCTGACATTCTGGAGCATTTGTGGAGTTATTAGACCGCATTCTTCAACAATGCGTCATCGTAATTCTCCCAGAGACTCCGGTTCTGTTGCGAAAAAGTCTAAAGGAGTTAAATACGGTGATCTAGGGGGCCACTCAATAGCACCTCTACGCCCAATCCATTGCTCTAGAAACGCTCTGTTCAAAAACTCCCTAATACGTTGTGAAAAATGCGAAGGAGCTTCATCTTGTTGAAACACTAATTGATTTTCTTAAAAGCGATCATTATTTTCAACAATGTCAATTAGTAGAGGGTAAACGATATCTTCTAGTAACTCCAAATACGTTTCGCTACTCAAATTGCCATCAAGAAAAATTGGTCCGATTAAACGGTCTCTAAAAATGCCAGTCCAGACATTAAATTTCTGTGGAGTTTGAGTGTGGACTTCGTGAAAATTTCTTGGATTATCATCTGCCCAATAACGACAATTATGACGATTTTACTGTAGAGTTTAATAAAAACGTACACTCGTCTGAAAAACAGATATTGAACAGAAAGTTCCCGTTATCAGCTATTCGTGCAGTCATAACTTCACAAAAGCCGATCAAAATCATCTTCAATCAGTTGTTGTACAAGATGAATTTTATACAGCTGAAATTTATTATGCTTCAATATTCGCTAAATAGTTCTTCTTTTGATGTTTGAAACAGTGGCCAATTTTTTCGTGCTCAAAGTTGGGTCTGCAGCAGTTTGTCCTAAAACTTCAATCTCAGTATTCTCATTTCTAACCGGAAATTCACGTTCAGGATCCCGTCTTTTGTTGGCTACGGAACCACTTTGTCGAAACTTTGCAACTAACTCCAAACTGTATTTTCTGTTAACATGTCTGTTCGGATGTCGTTCATTAAACAAATTTGCGGTACGGTTGGCACTGTCATCGTTTTTGAAAAAAAGAGTAATTATTTCAACTCTTTCTTCTACAGAATACACCATTGTGAGATTAATTTTCGGTAGTACTATCAAGTATCAAACCGACCGATAAACTAAAATAATAAATCCCATTTCTCTCATTCCGATAAGAAATGTTCTAATAGTCAATTTTTTGTTTACAAACCAACAAAACATTGACTATCAGCACATTTCTTATCGGAATGAGTGAAATGCATTTTTGCATCTTCAACTGTGAATAATTTTTAAACGAGTTGATAAAACTTATAAAAAAATTAGTGTGCTGAATTCAGAAAAGAAAGACCTTTCAAATGATGTAACACTCGACCCATGTTCCCTATTTAAAATATAAGGTTTGTTATCACCACCCTTAAGGGATTGATGTGACTATGTTGAGTCTTGTGTCAAAACATGTTTCCCTCAATATTAAAATTGACGTGGTTTAAGGTTTCTTAAAAAAAAATTCTCTGGATGCAAATCGGTCTGTTTCGTTTTAAATGCACCACCCTATATATATATATATATATATATATATATATATATATATATATATATATATATATATATATATATATATATTTGTGTGTGTGTGTGTGTCACATCGATAACCTTTTGAAAAAATTCGTATTTCCGAAAATAATAAAGCTATGCTAACCAAATTTGATACGTAGGTTTACGTTCTAAAAAGTAAACTACGTGCAAGTATTTAGATATATATTACAATAAAAAAAGTTATAAGCATTTAGTTTAAAAAATCTTTGGTGTCAGATAATTTCTATGAAAATTCACTACGATAATGCACTTGCTGCGTCAATACTTTTTGTTTTCCATTTGTGATAACGGAAAAAAACCTGTTAGAAATGTTTCCGATAGGCCACTTGTATCAACAAACATATTAAAATCAGGACCTTCTTTATTTCTAGTAGTTGTTAAATTTACTATTTTTCTAAAATCAACTACTTAAATATTTATATTCCATACCAAACTATAAATCTCTGCTTTCTCGTTCTTCAAGTTCTCCGTTGTCAAACTTACAAAGATTTAAGACACGCATTTATATCCTCAATAATCTTTAAATTGTTGCTGAGAGAATTCTGGCTGTAACTTATTGTGATGGATGTAGCCCAAAAGGGCAACAACGAATACAACATCGAATGAATACATAAAATAGCAGTGGCATTGTAAGCGCTGTGTAATACAAGCTTGAACATCTAGAAATATCACGAGGAAATACCTAACAAAATAAATGTCCCCTCATCCATGTTACATACTGTTTCCAGACATTCCGATTCTAAATCAGATTCCAATATTTTTCCCAAACAAATATAAAAATAGAATTTCTTCAGGAATAAAATTGGAGACTTCGGTTCTGTGTGTAAATCGTATATGGTAGACATAGTAGATATCATACACGCAAACACCTTGTTATTTCAAAGATTCCTTTAAAATATATTTTGGTATGTATGTAAGCACGTTAGCACAATATAATCATCTCAGTGCTTAATATACTTCTAAAAAACAGGATGCAGCAAGTGCAGTATGGTAGCGAATTTTTATAAGAGAGCTTAAAAAAACTTAAGTTAAACTGAAAGAGCCAATATGGTGCATTGTATCGTAACTATACATTATATCTCCAGATGAGGTTTGCAAGAGGAGAAACTTTATAATTTTTCATTTTACAAGAAAAATGTATTCTTTATAATAATTTTTGCTTGTTCTAAAACTGTTGCATCAGTTCTCACCGTTTGAAATTAACTTTTCATTTCAGAGAAACATCGAGAAATAGGTCGATTTTGTTGAATATTAATTAAGTTTCCATTACAACAATTCAACAAGGAAAATAAGACTACCAATAACAGTTTCACTTCATCCATTCACCATCTTCTTGAACGCCCATCTCAAGTCTTCGACACAATTCCCTATAACGTTTTCGTATCTCTTCTAGCGAAGAAAAATGTTTTGCTTAAACCATTTGTTTCAAACGGCCCCAAAAGTAAAAATCTGCCATGGTCAAATCAAGGCGCCAAGGTGGCCATACAACAGGACGTTTCCAAGAGGAGAAACTTTGTTATTTTTTATTTTACAAGAAAAATGTATTCTTCATAACAGTTTTTGCTTGTTCTAAAACTGCTGCATCAGTTC
Source organism: Tillus elongatus (assembly GCA_964006375.1). NCBI lineage: Eukaryota > Metazoa > Arthropoda > Insecta > Coleoptera > Cleridae > Tillus > Tillus elongatus. The sequence goes on from OZ023268.1 coordinate 111,145,013, forward strand.
TCAACGTTTCAAACTAACGTTTCATTTCAGGGAAATATCGAGAAATAGGTCGATTTAGTTGAATATTTATTAAGTTTTCATCACAATAATTCAACAAGAAAAATATAACTACCAATAACAATTTCACTTCATCCATTCACCACCTTCTTGAACGCACATCTCAAGTCTTCGACACAATTCCCTATAACGTTTTCGTATCTCTTCTAGCGAAGAAAGATGTTTCGCCTAAACCATTTGTTTCAAACGGCCCCAAAAGTAAAAATCTGCCATGGTCAAATCAGGGCGCCAAGGTGGCCATACAACAGGACGTTTCCAAGAGGCGAAACTTTGTTATTTTTTATTTTACAAGAAAAATGTATTCTTCATAACAGTTTTTGCTTGTTCTAAAACTGCTGCATCAGTTCTCACCGTTTCAAACTAACGTTTCATTTCAGGGAAATATCGAGAAATAGGTCGATTTTGTTGAATATTGATTAAGTTTCCATTACAATAATTCAACAAGAAAAATAAAACTACCAATAACAATTTCACTTCATCCATTCACCACCTTCTTGAACGCCCATCTCAAGTCTTCGACACAATTCCCTATAACGTTTTCGTATCTCTTCTAACGAAGAAAGATGTTTCGCCTAAGCCATTTGTTTCAAACGGCCCCAAAAGTAAAAATCTGCCATGGTTAAATAAGGCCGCCAGGGTGGCCATACAACAGGACGTTTCCAAGAGGTAAACTTTCTTATTTTTAATTTTATAAGAAAAATGTATTCTTCATGACAGTTTTTGCTTGTTCTAAAACTGCTGCATCAGTTCTCACCGTTTTAAACTAACGTCTAATTTCAGAGAAATATTGAAAAAAAAAATGTCGATTTAGTTGGATATTTATTAAGTTATCATTACAATAATTCAACAAGAAAAATAAAACTACCAATAGCAATTTCACTTCATCCATTCACCACCTTCTTGAACGCACATCTCAAGTCTTCGACACAATTCCCTATGACGTTTTCGTATCTCTTCTATCGAAGAAAGATCATTCGCCTAAACCATTTGTTTCAAACGGCCCCAAAAGTAAAAATCTGCCATGGTTAAATCGGGGCACCAAGGTGGCCACACAACAGGACTATATCAACCGATACCAAATTGCTGATTCAAACCTTCTACAACCTTTCGAGCATAATGGCAAGACAACCATCTTGTTGAAAGTAACACCTACCAGGATAATTAATCGGTATGATGGTCCAAATTTTCATTGAGAAAATGTTGTAACATATATGAATACGTATGCTGATTACCCGTATTTAAAACTAATATGGTCCAATTACACCATGGTAATAAACTACACGACATACAATATTTTTGTTCTTACGTGTCTTGAATATGCTTCCGCTCTTTGGTCACCTTTGTATGAGTGTCATAAGCAAGTACTGGAAAAAAATTATTAAACGATTTAAATCTTCTATTCAATTATAACTTATCGATAGGTCATTTGATTTTGAATCCAATATGACACTATAAAGCCAATCTATATATTTATGGCGTCAGAAACGCAGCTGCCAAAATAAAACCCTAGACTTTAATGGTAACTTTACGTCGATTTACCCAAAATTCCCTTTAACAAATGCAGCCGAATATTGTCGGTTGCGAGCGATTCGGAAATAGCGATTGTGACGTATCAATTACATACAGACTGAGAGACTACTTCTCTGGCTTCACTGTTGGGTTTGGTTTCTGTACGTAAAGGACGTAGCCAGCGCGTAAGCTAACTGGAACAAGAGGCCTTTCTGAATTCTAGATACTCTATGATGTTCTTTAGCGTTTCTGTAACCGGTTTCCCTGCTCTTGACATCATCCTCAGACAGATAAAAGTTGAATTAAAACGAAATAATGACAACTATAGATAAAGATCTGTTGTTACATAATGACGTTTTGATAAAAAAAATTAAAATTTAAAATGAAAATGAAATAAAAATGGCGGGTTAGGTTCTCAAAATGTCTACGTGATTTATGTCAATATTTAACATAAAGATGGAACTAACCTATTACAGTAAATTACTATAATAACGGGTACAGCAATAAAATAACTAAACAAAAATCCCTGGACGCAGCAAGTGCGTTATAGTAGCGAATTTTCTTTAAAATATTTTTTATAGCAAATGTCTTTCTTTGATGAAAGCATGCATCAAACTTGGTTGCCTATATAGTGGAAAGAATGTATCATATTTCATCGAAATAAATTTATTGTTTGAAAATATATAAATATTTTTCAAAAGTCTGGATGCAGCAAATGTGTTATGGAAGTGAATTTCCATAAAAATCTTTTTAATAGCAAATGCGAGCACGCATCAATCTGATTATCCGTATAGCCTATGTAGTCGAAACAATGTACTATATTTTATCAAAATTACTTATGGTTTGAAAATATACAAAAATTTTCCGAAAATAAACCTAAATTTTGGTTTCCTAACCAACAAAGCTTACGCTAATAGTAAATTAAGTTATTGATATTTGAAGGATTTAATGAAAATTCGGTAAATTTGCAGATTAGCTTCCGAACGCTTTAAAAAAAATTGTTTTCAGAAATATTACTAGGACCCCACCTGGATGCACCAACCACAAGGAAATGTTCTGGTTCACACCCGCCAAGGAAGTTACGAGACTGGGAGTGAATAGGGGTGCTGGGCGGGGTACGTAGTAAAAAGGAAATATGAGCAGAAAAAGCGAAGAAAACTGCTTAAAAGCTGTCTATTTGAAGCCATATCCCCATTAAACCCCGCCTACCCCGCACAACACCCCTATTTGCCCCCTGTCACGTAACCTCCTTGGCGGGGGGGTATGAACAAGAAGTTTTTATTGTGGTTTATAGTTGAATGCACACGAGGGGGAAGGAAAATGCCCACGACGAAGCAGGACCCCCCCCCGCTTCGACTTGCGGTAGGGTTGGAGGTGTCTGCTTCGTGGTGAGGATTTTCCTTCCCCCCTCGCGTGGATACAACCACCCTCGTTGCATAAACCCCAAGAAAAATTTCTTGTTCATACTCGCCAAGGAAGTTACGGCACCTGGAGGAATAGGGGTGCTGTACAGGGTAGGCAGGGTTTAATGGGGATATGGCATCAAAATGTGAAAAAGACAACTTTCAAGTCCGTTTTATTCGCATTTTCTGCTCATATTTCCTTTTTACTACCTACCCCGCCCAGCACCCCTATTCACTCCTGGTCCCGTAACTTCCTTGGGGGGTGTGAACAAAAAATTTTTCTTGGGGTTTGTGCACCCAGGGGGGAGAGCTAGGCAAGTTTGTGAAAACAGTTTTTTGGGAAGCGTTCGGGAGCTAATCTGCAAATTTACCGAAAATTCGCTACCAAAACGCACTTACTGGGTCCAGATTTTTTTCTTATAAACGCATCATATTTCAATAAAAAATGCAAAAATGCATTAACGAATTTGTTCTACGAAAATTAGCTTAAAAACAATTATAGACCGTTAAACCATAAACTTTACTAAACCTACAAATAAATATACAAAAAGCCACCAAACTTAACTAAACTGACAGCCAAAGCATCAGAGAAAGGGTCTATTTGAAATGAATATTTTGTAAATATTTCAGTAAAATGAAGGGCAAGGAGGCTTGAATATGAAAGGGTTGGCAGAACACTCTTTTTGCAACATTTTCTTTTAACAATCGGTATTTGTTTCACGTTCTCTGCCTAAACATTGCCAATTTTGACGTCCCTAACTTCATTGTCTTTGAAGTTAGATACCTAAATTGGTACAGAGTTCACCCTTTATAATACAAACACGCGTACCAAATTTGGTTGCCCTTGCTTTGTTATTTACGGAGATATGAATTTTTTTAGAAAGAAAACACATAATTTTCTGGGAAAACCCAGTTCGATTTTCCTGGATAACGAACTTATCCAAGCCACTTGCAAAAGAAAGGTACTAACCAAATTTGATTAAGATCGGTCCATTATTTTTTGAGTTATCGGTCGGATATATATATATATATATATATATATATATATATATATATATATATATATATATATATATATATATATATATATATATATATATATATATATATATATATACACAGATCTCCTCATTAGCGAATTTTTTTTAATTCGCTAATAACAGTAACAAAGCAGACCCTATACAATGAAAATATCGACATACATAAATTAATTTTCGTACTATAATTTTTTTTAAATATCTAGATCTTTTTTGTTTGATTTATTGAATTAGAAAGAAGAATATCCAAGAAAGGAATTTATTAAATCAGTTTTCTCATTTAAATCAAGGTAGCTATTGTTGTGTGTTTTTTTTGGCTTCTAAAGCTTCAAAAAGTCTCGTTTGCGCTTGTCACTACAAAACTGTAGTGGTCTTATGCGGTTTGTTACTGTAGGTCTATGTTGGGTATCAATAATGTATTTTGCAAATGTTGATTTGTCAGCGTTGTTATTTATAAATACAAAAATATGTTCTTTGTATCGAGTGTTAAAATTTTCTAGAAGCTTAACCTATGTATTTTTTGCTTTTTAAAAAGTTCAGCTGTGCCTATACTGATGTTAACGAGTAACTTAGAGAATTGCTTAGAGGAGCACAGTGTCACGACAGCCCCACCCACCCCACGTGGTACTTAGAGGCACGGGTGTACATACTTCGGGTTTATATTCCCTTAGTGTTTCTATAAATTTTGTCTGCACAGTTGTATAGGGTTTTAGCTTGTTAATGTGACATTAATTTTATGTTACAGTCTATTTTTAATTGTAATCATGGATTTTGGAGTTTCAGTAAAACTTACCATCACATAAATTTTGCGAATTAAATAAAATTTATTCGATTGGTAAATATTTATATGGTCTGACGTATTTTGAATTGTAGAAACGCAAATGAGTCGGCGGGATACATTTTTGTAATGTCTATTTTAGGGCACTGTATAAATCAATTATGATATAATCTGGTATATAACTCTTCAGTGATATATGCCACAAATGTGTTCATAATTCAGACTTGTTTGTCAATTTTACCGCAGTAGTATTTACTGTAGCGTGATGGAAATTTGCGAGGAGGCTGAAAAAACGACAGTAGGAACAACTGTTTTATATTAAATCGTCCTTTGAGAAAATTGAATTATGACTAGTTCTAAAATGTGTCACATTTTACGCTAAAATATTTTCACGCCCACTCTCTGGACATCGCTTAACTCGCTTCAAAAACCGTTACGTAATAGTTATGCCTTGAGCATAGTTACCACCACCACTACAATCCGTCGCATTATCCCATAAACGGGTAGGCACACCACAATATTTCTTCATCGACCTTTGCACTGGCATGCTATTATCGTTTCTTTTATATTCATCTTTTTAGCGAATTAAAAGAAAAGCTAATGAGGAGATCTGTGTTTATATATATATATATATATATATATATATATATATATATATATATATATATATATATATATATATATATATATATATATATATATATATCCGACCAATAACTCAAAAAATAATGAACCAATCTTGATCAAATTTGGTGAGTACCTTCCTTTTGCAAGTGGCTTGGATAAGTGCGCCAGGAAAATCGGACCAGGTTTTCCCGGAAAATTTTATGTTTTCTTTTTAAAAAATTCATATCTTCATAAATAACAAAGTAAGGGCAACCAAATTTGGTGCGCGTGTTTGTATTATAAAGAGCGAATTCTGTACCAAAATTTAGGTGTTAAAGAAACAAATTTTGGAGTTTTTCTCAAAACGTCAAACTCGCAATTTTAAACGTCAAAATTGGCAATGTTTAGGCAACGAACGTGAAACAAATACGGATTTTGAAAAGAAAATGTTGCAAGAAAAGTGTTCTGCAAACCCTTAAGTTTTAGATTCAACCGTCATTGCTCTTCATTTTACTGAAATGTTTGCAGAACATTCATTCCAAATAGACCCTTTCTCTGATGCTTTGGCTGTTGGTTTAGTTAAGTTGATGCTTTCGCTGTAGGTTTAGTGAAGTTTATGGTTCAACAGTCTATAATTTTATTTTAGCTAATTTGCGTAGAACAAATTCGCTAATGCATTTTTGCATTTTTTATCGAAATATGATGTGTTTGTAAGAAAAAAATCTGGACGCAGTAAGTGCGTTTTGGTAGCGAATTTTCGGTAAATTTGCAGTTTAGTTCCCGAATGCTTTTCAAAAAACTGTTTTCAGAAACTTGCCTAGGGCGCCCACTGCATCCACGAACCCCAAGAAGAATTTCTTGTTCACACCCCCCAAGGAAGTTACGGGACCAGCAGTGAGTAGGGGTGCTGGGCGGGGTAGGTAGTAAAAAGGAAATATGAGCAGAAAAGGGGGCTTGAAAGCTGCCTTTTTTACATCTTGAAGCCTACCCCGAACAGCACCCCTGGCCCCCCAGGTGCCGTAACTTCCTTGGCGGGTAGGAACAAGACATTTTTCTTGTGGTTTATGCAGCAAGGGTGGTTGTATGCACGCGAGGGGGAAGGGAAATCTCCACGACGAAGCAGCCACCCCCAACCCCCCAACCCCGCCTGAAGTCTAACCGAAGGGTCTGCTTCGTCATAAACATTTTATTTCCCCCTCGTGTGCATACAACCACTTTCGTCGCATAAAACACAAGAAAAACTTCTTGTTCATACCCCCATGGAAGTACCGTGACCTGTGGCAAATAGGGGTGCTGTGCGGGGTAGGCAGGATTTAATGGGGATATGGCTTAAAATAGACAGCTTTCAAGCAGGTTTCTTCGCATTTTCTGCTCATATTTCCTTTTTACTACCTACCCCGCCCAGCACCCATATACACTCCCAGTCCCGTAACTTCCTTGGGGGGTGTAAACAAGAAATTTTTCTTGTAGCTTGTGCATCCAGGTGGGGTCCTAGTAATGTTTCTCAAAACAATTTTTTGAAAAGCGGTTGTGTGCTAATCTGCAAATTTACCGAATTTTCATTAAATCCCTCAAATTTCAATAATTGAATTTGCTATTAACGTAAGCTTTGTTGGTTAGGAAACCAACATTTAAGTTTATTTTCAGAAAATTTTTGTATATTTTCAAACCATAAGTAATTTTGATAAAATAAGGTACATTGTTTCTACTACATAGGCTCTACCGGTAATCAGATTGATGCCTGCTCGCATTTGCTATTAAAAACATTTTTATGGAAATTCACTTCCATAACACACTTGCTGCATCCATACTTTTGAAAAATGTTTATATATTTTTAAACAATAAAGCTATTTCGATGAAATATGGTACATTGTTTCTACAATACAGGCAACCAAGTTTGATGCCTGCTTTCATCAAAGAAACACATTTGCTATTAAAAATATTCGCTACCATAACGCACTTGCTGCGTCCCGAAATATAATTTTTATTTTAATTATATAATTTCCTCTTAACCTAGATAATTATATTCCGGCATCGAATAAAATCCTTATAGAAGTAATATATGTGAAACAAAAAGCAAAAAATCATAACAAAGAGTTACGCATTAAATATGTGTTTCGACAACGAAGTTGTCTTCATCAATAGCTGTCGCTAAACTAATTGTGTGGGAAAATTATCCCATTTATATGCCTAAACTATCTACACTAAAAATTATATAATACGGGTAATGCAATACCGGATGACGTAATACCGATGATGCAATACCGGATAATGCAAAACCATATGATGAAATACCCGACCATGCAACACTGCAGGATGCAATATCGGATTCCACAGTACCTGATGTTGCAATACCGGATGACGTAATACCGGGTGACGCATCCAAGGACTATTGTTGTGTCAGTACGTCTAACAGGTTGTTATGGCGATGTTGAAGGTAGGTTAGGTTAGGTTTAATTGTGAATGGACCATAACGGTCGTTCCACTGCGGCCTTAAGGTCTGTTGTGACTCACGCCTAATAGTCTATATTTCGCCCAACAAAGCCAGCCTCCTGCAGAGGTCGATAATCTTTGTGGGCGAAAGTTGATCTAGATCTTCTGGTGACAGCTTTGTCTTGCCAACGAACAGGTGTCTAGTCCTGTCCGAAGCCGGATAGGAACACAGCACGTGCTCTGCTATTTCGTCACTCTCCATATACAGCCGGCACTCGGTTTCCTGACCGACTCCAATTCGGTGCATGTGGTTACGCAAGCGGCAGTGTCCTGTATACAGGCCGACTAGAGTACACATTTGTTGTCTGTTTATCTCTATAAGTTTTGTAGCCTTGATTCTAACAGGCCGTTTATTAAGGCCTCAGAGTGGCCTATTCCTGAAAGATTTTGTCATTGCTGGATTGTCATTCTTTCTGTCCAGGTCTTTAAAGTGCGTTTTGCTGTGCATGATGATATCTCCAGCACATGTTCTAGTCCGATGAAGTCCCCCTGGGCACCACTTCTGGCAAGCGCGTAGGCTGCAACATGGTCCGAGTGACCTGGTATCCAGACCAGCAAGACCTCATTGCAGCTACTCAGTTCGTTGAGGGCAGATTTACAACCCCACACCGCTTTTTAATTGCAACGGTAGAAACCAAGAGCCTTTATTGTAGCTTGGCTATCTGAATATATCTTTATAGGTATGTGTGTGCACTGGTTTTGTATAATTTCCCTTGCATACATCTCGATGGCATACATTTCTGCCTGGTGTATGGTTGCGTACTTTCCGAGACTATTTGATAGTCTAGCATTGGTGTTGCTCCCATATGCGGTGGCTGCTAAAGACCACCCCCACCCCCCTAGGTTTTGGGGCCGTTAGTGTACCAGCACAGATCGGCTCTCGATATGGTCATTTAGTTTCATTTCCAGTCCTCCTTATCCGGAAGGGCGGTCTTGAAATAAAGGTCTCTACTGATCTTTGTAGGCATCAAGTCTGGGCCATTCCCAGAATCTCATGACCCTCAATGTCATAGAGGAGTCCGGATCCTCCCAGGCCGATTACTTTCGGCATGCTGTCGGCCGTTTGTTTTAAACTGTACGTTGTCCAACTAGCCTCACTCTCCAGCCAAATGTGAAGAAGTGAAATATTAAAGAGAACCTTCAGAGCGGCTTATCGCTCCCGTTATTATCAGACAAGCCAGGGAGTACCGCATTTCTCTCATTCCGATAAGAAATGTTCTGATAATGAATTTTTTGTTTACAAACCAACAAAACATCGACTATCAGCACATTTCTTATCGGAATGAGTGAAATGCGTTTTTGCATCTTCAACTATGAATTAAACGAGTTGTAAAAACTTTAAAATTAGTGTGCTGAATTCAGAAAAGAAAGAGCTTTCAAATGATGTAACACTCGACCCATGTTCCCTATTTAAAATATAAGGGTGTTATCACCACCCTTAAGGGGTTGATTTGACAAAGTTGAGTTTTATGTCAAAACATGTCCCCCTCAATATTAAAGTTGACGTGTTTCAGCGTTTCTTAAAAAAATTTATCTGGACGTAAATCGGTCTATTTCGTTTTCAATACGCCACCCTATATATATATATATATATATATATATATATATATATATATATATATATATATATATATATATATATATATATATAAGCACAGATTTCCCCATTAGTGAATTTTTGGTTCTACGAAAAATTCGCTGAAAGGTAATATTGTGAATCTGGACAAATAGGTTATTGGTGATGCCCTTTGTTTATGTGTGTGTAATCTCCCCTGCACAAGTCTATAATTTCTGGGTACGGAGTTTGTCTACTCTGATTTAATTGCAGTAAATAACCCCCTATTTATTTTTACACACTCGAAATAAATAAGATCGGAAACTATACTAAATGAGCATCTTTGTTAAAAAAGTAAAGGTGAAAGGTGTTTCAAAATGAAAGCTTATCCCTTCCTTATATTTGGTGTAGAAAATCTAGTTTAAATTCAATCATCATGTACATATCGTTTCTTGACGTTGAAGTTTACATACCTCGATTGAAGCTGTTTGCCTTCGAGCACTTTAATATTCCGTCAATATGGAAAGCGGTAACAATATTTGCTATTAAATATTGTATTCAGGTCTTAAAGCAATCATTATATATTTTACTATATTTAAAACACAGCTGGTTTTAGTTTTATGACTAATGCTGCAGAAAATGGTATCTTTATGGAATTTGAATATTGTACTCATTTAAAAAATAGCCTTGAATCCTAGAAAAAGTATGCAGCGTCCAAACTGCAGAAAGGTGGTTCGTCAAATAATATTTAAGAATGGTGGCTTTATTTTAACAGAAAATTTTAATTCATTGGAAGCCTAAGTAAGTAGCTTTCTTTTGCAATTGTCTAGGATAAGTAGTTAAATCAGTTTTTCCGGGAAAAATATTGTTTTTTTTTCGGAAAATGTTTGTAGATTTGAAAAAATTTTCGGGACGCAGCAAGTGCGTTACTGTAGTGAATTTTCATAAGAATAATATATCATAGTGATTTAGCCATATATTAATGAATATTTTTAAAAATTCACTAATAGAGAGGTATCGATGGTGAGACTTTGCAAAAAAAATTTCAAATCAGCGCGAACTAGGACCCCTAGAACCCATATTTGGGTCAGTTTCAATTTTTATATGTTTATATATATATATATATATATATATATATATATATATATATATATATATATATATATATATATATATATATATGTATCCAACTCAAAAAATAATTTATCGATTTGGATGAAACTCGGCAAGTGTTTTTCTTTTATTAATGGCTTGGATGAGTTCGTTAGCCAGGAAAATCAGACAAGGTTTTCCGGAAAAATTTTGAGTTTACTTTCAAAGAAAAATTTTTTTCCGAAAATTATAAGCTATTTTAATGAAATTTGTTGATAATGCTGCATTGCAAAGACACACCAAAATTAAACTTTTTAAGTTTTTAAAAAATGAGTTCTTCAAATTTTGAGTTTTTTTTTGGAAAAAAAAATTCTATAAAAATTACAAAGTTGTTTTAATGAAATTTGGTAAATACGTTGCCTCAGAAAAGACCTTACTACACACCAAAACTTAACTTTATAACTTCATAGAAAATTGAGTTATTCAAATTTTTTAGCATTTAATAAAAATTCACTACCATAACGCACTTGCTGCGTCCCGAACTTTTTAAAAGTTAGAAAACGTTACTTTATTTAATGAGGAACGGCAAAAAATAATGTAAAGGAGGACAAGCAAAAACATGTCCTCTTACATAAATATTTATACAGTAATTTGGATACAAAACTCAATAAAACAGTTGATAAACAGGAAATATACTCAACAAAAAATACACTAGAAAGCGAAACATAAAAAGATTTGTGTTTCATGCATTGAGGGTGATTGTATGCATGCAGAAGGGGAAGAAGAACCCCAAAGACGAAGTGGGTTTCTGTCCCTCACCCAAAAACACTGGGGTTCTCCTTCCCCTTGTCCATGCATAAAACTACCTTCAGAGCATAAAGCACAAGAAAAATTTCTTGGGAGCAACCCCCAAGAAAGTTACTGGACCTGGGCAAAAATGGGTGTTGTTCGGGGTAGGGTTCGGGTTTAAAGGAAGCATTGCTGCCAAATGTGAAAAACTCATCTTTTCAAAGTCTGACTAAATGTTTTTTAGCATTTTCCGCTCAGATTTCCTCCCCGCCCAGCAAATTCTTGGTCCCTTAAGTTTCTTAGGGGCTGTTTGCACCAAATTTGCCTCGTGGCTTATGCATCCAAGGGGGGTTTTCCGCATCTTTCTGAAAAAAAAATAATCGAAAAACCCTGCTTGCCGTTAACCGTAAATTTACCAAAATTACATTCCACATTGTCGCCTATAATGTATTTTTCAGATAATATCGAATACAGTACTAAACTAAATAAATTCACTTGCTGTTTCACTCCCTTTTTATTTTTATATTACATATATAAGCACAAGATAAGTAAGTATAATAAATTAATTAACATTGGGGCTACCCAGATTAAAACTAGAGAAGACATTTAGATCGTGTCAGTGTGCACACAAAAATTGGTAAAATAAATTAGAAAGTCTAATAAAAAACAACAGTTTTACGATATTATTTTAAATAAACCAATAGGCATACGTTTCGCGGCTATTCCGCGATTCGCGAGTGTATGAGTCTAGGTTTTGTCCAAGACTACACTGAAATCCGCTCGAGGCCGAAAGCAAGCACCTTTTAAATTAAGCTCGATACGATTGGACGCTAAACAAACGTAGGTATGTCTAATTTTAAGCGGGACTGTACCTGTTTGAAACGTACAGTATGAGAAATACAGAAAGTGATATTTACTAAACGCACTAAAAAAATTAACCTGCGAAATCATCGATAATAAAAATGATGGATCCAATAACTTATCTATCAGTATCGTTCTCATTTTTTGAGCAGGTTTTGATACTTGCAGAGAACATTGTCGCATGTTAAAATTTAGCGCTTTTGAAAGCAAATATTGTCCCGGTATTATAAAAGAAATGGGCCAGGTCGGACATCTACAACATTGTTAGTTGATTGTACAAATGTCTCCATCTATAACATCTTGTGCTAACTAGGGCAGTTATGACAACATAATACCTGGGTCCGCACGGAGATGGCGTCCCTGTCTACGTTCTGGCAATAATACTTGTAACTTCCATTTTTTAGATTTTTATCGACCATTTATTTAAATACCATAGCAGTACATGTAACATCATCTGTCTTTGTCCAACATTGTAGATATTGCATTATAGATTTTGATGTGATGTCGGGGATTATTTTAATTTTAATTTCGAATAACATTATTTTTCTTTGATAAAAAGACATAAATTGGTACAGAAGGATGTCTGTCTATGTTTTTTTTAATTTCTAAATTTTCGTTTCAATCACTTAAAGAATTTGAGAGATGTTGCGTTTTAAAAAATGTTTTTTAATTTTTTGTTAAGAACAACTGGGCGTTAAGATCTGATAAACGAACTCATTCAAGCCATTAACAAAATAAAAGTAATTCCCAAATATGGTCCAAATCAGTGAAGTATTTTTGAGTTATCAGATACATTCATACATACATATATATATACAGTGTGTCCACGGATTGAGTGGGGGTAAGGTATAAGTACCAACAAATTTTTGAATCAGATTATGATATTCTGGATATTCCTCCTGCTTTGTCTTAAACTAAGTTGTTGAGGAAATCAATTAAGATACAGGGTGGTTTAGAACTGATTTAATTAAATGTGTTAAGAGTAAACTAGCTTCGTTTATAAAGATACCACAAACAGTTATTAACAAAACTTGTTTAGAATTCAAATTTATGACAGGCTTTCAATTTTCAGTCAGATCAGCCTACTTTGAATTTTCAAGTAAATTATTATCATTTTTCCCTATCAACATGGAGCTTTTTACCTGTGGTTTTATGAACGCAGGTGCGCAAAGTAAGTAACCATGCAATGTTAAATAATAATTTATTAGTAAAATACAAAACGCTTATTGCTAACAAAAATCAAAACAAACAACGAAAAATAAAGAGATTATTCAAATGTGCTGCCACCAACCGAAACACATAACTCAGCCCGTTTAGTAAATGCTTTGTAGGCATTTTGAATATGTTGAATTGGAATACCGTCAATTACCTCTCTCAACCTCAGTTTCAACAAATCAAGATCGTTGGTTAATGGAGCCACGTAGACTTTCTGTTTGATATAGCCCTATAAATAAAAGTCCATGAAGGTAAGATCGGGACTTCGGGGAGGCCAAGGTATTAGCCCATATCGACCAATCCACCGCCCAGGAAATTCGCGATCTAAACATTCTCGAACGATTCCTGTTGCATGTGCTGGATGGCCGTCATGCTAAAAGTATTCTGTTTGTCTATCTTCTAGTGACATGTTATGCAAATGGTCTCAAAGAATATTTTCCAGCATTTCCAGATAACTGTACTGGTTCATATTCCGCTCAAAAAAATATGGCTAATTATCCCAGTGTAAGAAACAGCACACCAAACATTTACTTTTTTATGGCAGTGTCTTCTGCAATTAACTCTATAATTTGGATTTTCCATATACCAATGCCGTGCTTTTTGGGAATTTACCACCCCATTAGTGGTGAAAGTTGATTCGTCCGAAAAAATAATACTTCTGCCAAAATTACAGATTTTCTAGATATTGCTCGCCGTACCATAAACAATCTTTTGACTCATAATTTTCTTCCAAAGTGTGTATAAGTTTTGCTTTGAAAGGTTTCACCTTGCTGGTACGATAAATTTGTTGCAAATGCGATTTGCTAATATTGCCAATTTCTAATGCCCTTCTTCTTAATGATAATTTCGGAAAACGCCTAACTGAATCCAAGCTAATGCAGCTGCAGCATTGTCTTCTTCATTTAGGTCAGATCTTGTCTTCTTAACTTTTAAAACACTCCCAGTACGCATAAATTTTGTAACAACTTTTTTTACACCAATAGCGGAAACCGAATAATTTGGCCAGCATTCAAGGAATTTTCTTATCGCTCCCTGATAAGAATGTTATTCACCAAAACCATAGCACTGCAGAATAAACACCTTTTGTTCTGTTGTTAACATTTTTAAATATAGAAGCTTACCGTTCTTGACAAATTAAATTTGACGTTTCAATTTTCCAAATAAGTAGTATCCCGGGAAACGAACAAGAAGGCAGAGCTCAAGTAGCAATGGAACTCGCCAATTATTGCTTCGAATGTCCAATTGTGCGTTTACTTTACTTTTTTTTTTGGTTGAGATGAAAGCAAACCTACCTCAAGTTTAATATGGTAAAGACTTTTTTAATACAGTTTCAAGTATTTTTTGAAGTAAACCTAATCACAGAAGCCGTCGAACGTCATTTAAATAAGGTCGCAGCTAAAAAAATTTTATAGTAGGCTAATCTGTTTGAAAATTGATAGCCTGTCATAAATTTTAATTCTAAACAATTTTTGTTAATAACTTTTTGCGGTATCTTCATAAACGAAGGTAGTTTACTCTTAATACATTTCATTACATCAGTTATAAACCACCCTGTATATTAATTGATTTTGTTCATTTACTCAACATCTCAGTTTAAGACAAAGGAGGAGCGAATCCCAGAATATCATAATCTAATTCAAAATTTTCTGTCACTTATACCTTACCCACATTCAATCCGTGGATACACTATATATATATATATATATATATATATATATATATATATATATATATATATATATATATATATATATATATATATATATATATATATATAAACCTTTTAGCTGACCATGGTTCCAAGGGCCCTAATTTGCGCTCATTTGAAGAAATTGTCCGAAAGTCTCACCATCGACACCCCTCTATTAGTGAATTTTCATAATGAAAATTCACTAATAACATAGCTACGGGAACTAGATTTAGTATGCAGATTTCCATGGCAAAAGGTATACTATCTATCTAAACCAAGATTTTTAAGAGAAAAACAGTTATAAGTATTTAAGGACAAAAATCCCGTGATTTGAAATATTTTTGGGAAAACTCGCTACCATAACGCACTTGCTGCGGTCAGAATTTTTGTTAATGTAGTACTGCTTATGTATTTTATCAAGCAATTTTGATTAAGGATTCGTTGGAAATTAGCTTCGCTAACTGAGACAATTAGGTTGGGTATGTGCCACGTTCGTAAAATATTTTAGTAACTTTTCCAATACCCATAAATTTTCCACAATTTCTTTGATAACTGCGGACGATACCAAACGAAAAGGAACGAATCGTATTTTTCTACACTATATTTGAGCGAAACTCTCCAATGCCCATAATCACATATGTTTAAAGTCCAAGCTGAGTCTTATCTCCATGACACCGCCTCACTCTTGTTCCGGTTCTCGTTAGTCTCAAACATCTGAACGTCTATGATATCTGAGCATCAGGCGGGTCGGAGTTTTACCATTTCATCGAAGTTCTTACACCTTATCGTCTATAGGCCCTTTTTATAGCGTCTGTAGCCCTTTATTCGAGCTTTATACATTAGCTGTTCTTTTGTTATAATTATACCGTGAGATACTCGTATTAGTGAATTTGCTTAAAATAATTTCTTCAAATGAGCGGTAATTAGGCCCCCTAGAACATATATCGGGGGTCAGTTTCAGTTTTTATATGTTTATATATATATATATATATATATATATATATATATATATATATATATATATATATATACATATATATATATATATATATATATATATATATATATATATATATATATATATATATATAACAGGGTGGCGCATTGAAAACGAAACAGACCGATTTGCGTCCAGAGAATATTTTTTGTAAGAAACGCTGAAATACGTCAATTTTAATATTGAGGGGGACATGTTTTGACATAAAACTAAACTTTGTCACATCAACCCCTTAACGGTGGTGATAACAACCCATATATTTTAAATAGGGAACATGAGTCGAGTGTTACATGATTTGAAAGCTCTTTTTTCTTAATTCAGCACACTAATTATTTTGGAAGTTTTATTAACTCGTTTAAAAATTATTCACAGTTGGAGTTGCAAGAACGTATTTCATTCATTGTGATGAGAAATGCACTAATTAGTCAATTTTTCGTTAAAACAAACTAAAAAACAAAACAAAACGTTCAAAAATTTTTATTCAGTTAAGTAAGTGTTCACATTGTTGACCACCAGCTTCCTTACAAAAGTACAAATTTTGTTCAAAACGAGCTCTGACATTCTTGAGAATTTGTGGACTTATTAGACGGCATTCTTCAATAATCCGTCGTCGTAATTCTTCCAGAGACTCCGGTTCTGTTGCGTAAATTCTACTCTTTAAATGGCCCCATAGAAAGAAGTCTAAAGGAGTTAAATCCGGTGATCTAGGGGGCCACTCAATAGCACCTCTACGCCCAATCCATTGTCCTGGAAACTCTCTGTTCAAAAACTTCCTAACGCGTTGTGAAAAATGCGGAGGAGCTCCATCTTGTTGAAACATTAATTGATTTTCTTGATAGCAATCATCATTCTTAGCAATGTCAATTAGTAGAGGGTAAACGATATCTTCTAGTAACTTATAGTAACGCCAAATACGTTTCGCCACCCAAATTGCCATCAAGAAAAAATTGGTCCGATTACACGGTCTCCAAAAATGCCAGTCCGGACATTCAATTCCTCTGGAGTGAGTGTGGACTTCGTGAACATTTCTTGGATTATTATCTGCCCAATAACGACAATTATGACGATTGATTGTAGAGTTTAATAAAAACGTACACTCGTCTGAAAAACAGATATTGAACAGAAAGTTTCCGTTATCAGCTATTCGTGCGGTCACAACTTCACAAAACTCCAGCCGCCGATCAAAATAATCTTCATTGAGTTGTTGTACAAGATGAATTTTATACGGGTGAAATTTATGATGCTTCAATATTCGCTGAATAGTTCTTATTTTAATGTTTGCAACACTGGTCCATTTTGTTGGGTCTGCAGCAATTTGTCCTTAAAACTTCAATCTCACTAGTCGCATTTCTAACCGGAAATTCACGTTCAGGGTCCTTTTTTTTGTTGGCTATTGAACCACTTTGTCAAAACTTTGCAACTAACTTCAAAATGTATTTTCTGTTAACATGTCTGTTCAGATATCGTTCATCAAACAAATTTGCGGTACGGTTGGCACAGTCATCGTTTTTGAAAAAAAGAGTAATTATTTCAAGTCTCTTTTCTACAGAATAGACCATCGTGAGATTAATTTTCGGTAGTACTATCAAATATTAAACCGACCGATAAACTGAAATAATAAACCGCATTTCTCTCATTCCGATAAGAAATATTCTGATAGTCAATTTTTTGTTTACAAACCAACAAAACATTCACTATCAGCACATTTCTTATCGGAGTTAGAAAATCCGACCCCTCATCGGCGCTGGCTATGCATCACAGCACCGGTTTACAACTTCAAAACGATAATTATCCGCGAAGCAATCGAGATTGGCAAACGTCCCGATTGTTTAAATAAGAGAGATGATGGTCTTCGCCTTACGACTACTTGGAAACCTACTATATCTTCATTACAACACACACAAAAAGAAAATAAATTCCACAGACAATTTTATTTCCCCATAATCTTTCTCAACAAATGCCGGTGACCCTCTTAATCCTCCTCATTCTCTAAGTACCCTGACCAAAGCCGCCCACTCAATTGACCGTGACCCTACTACTTTCAATGACAACGAAGCAGGTAGACGGAACGACATATATAAGACAAGACTTGCAGCGAACTGCCAGATCTCTCTGAGGCCTAGAGTTGAACACACTGAGACCTCACAGACAATCTCCGGCGAGATTTGGGGGCCAGGCAGATTGAGGCCCTGTAATCGAGCTACAACAACCCAACCCACCTTTGTCCACCGCTCTAAGGAGTAGGCAGATTGAGGGCTTAGAGTGTCCTTATATATTTCCTTTACCTCTTGAAAATGGCTCCAAAACAGGAACCGAAACGTCGAGTTTTCATAAATTCTAGGCACGGTTCAACCCGAGAACCAAGTATGTCTCACATTAAAGACCGCGGATATAAATCTTTCTGAACATTTATATATATATATATATATATATATATATATATATATATATATATATATATATATATATATATATAAAGCACCGGGGAATACAGGAAGGTACCGACTAAATTTTATCATTAACAAGGGATGTCACAGAAATATGTTTAGCTCGAGCTACTCGTAAGCTAATGCAGAAGTAGGCAGTAACCAAAATAAGGCACTAGCCACGTGCAAAAAAGATTAACAAAGAATATAGGAAAAACAGGAAGGAAATGGAATGTGCATAAACCGGAAGATGCTGTGGAACTGGAAGAGCTTACAGAAGAACTCAATAAGATAAATTTTAACGGAGAAATGTCTGCGTGAACAGACATTTAAAACGAATACAAGGCTTGTGAAGAAAAAATACTGCACAAGAAGAAACAACAATCAAGGGAACCCTGGACGAGTTCAGAAATACTAAAGGTAACGCTAAAGCGTAACAGGTGGGGAAAGATCAAGAACAAAGAAACATATAGTAGATATAACAAAGACAAAGAAAAGCAGAAGCACCCCAAAAACCACAAAAATAATAACAAAGAGTTATGCGCTAGATAGGTATTTCGACAACGAAGCTGTCTTCATCAGTAATTGTCGCTAAACTGGTAGATATAAATAAATTTAAAATATGTATACACAAAGAAAAGTATAGATGCAAAGAAATAGTGAAGAAATTAAAATTACATGAAGAAGAGACTGTCAAAGACAAAGAAAATAAATAAACCATGGAACAAAAGTAAAGTCATAAAAGGCAATAAATAAAATTTATTAATAGAAACGGAAAACAATGCTAAACACTGAAAACCTTATCTAGAAGAAATATATCACGAAGAGAAAATCAACGTGACGAAGAGTATCTAAAGGAAATAGAAAAGACACATCCAGACGACCCGCACGGCCTTTTTCAGGAGATGAATTTAAGAAGGCTTTTAAAAACTTAGACAAGAAGAAACTGCTGGTGTCTACTAATTAACAGCAATGCATTTAAATAACCTGGTGAGAAAATGAAAAAAAATCTTTTTTTACTAATTAGGGAATGTTATATTTATAAGTAACAAAACTCTTAACTTAGATAAAAAAAATATTTTTACAAACTAAACGTTAACCAATTGTTTCAATTCTATTTAAATTTTCCTCGTTTTAGATACAAGACGTTCTCCACACTCAACACGAAGTCGTTCGACATAAGATTCAAAATGAACTTCAAAGCTTACAGCCAATAAATACAAACCCTTTATTGAAGTTAGGTCACGTATTCCCCTTCGTATAAAAAGTAAAATCTAGACAGCAGTGCAATACGTCCAGAATTTTATTCGCGGAACTTTATTGGCCTCACTGTAATACAGAGAGAATTGCGCGTCTAAATTACTATTTGTTTTCGAAAAAAGAAGCCATTTATCTTTAGTAAAATAGATTTTCATTATATCTGACTGCTCGTTTTCTGTTTCAGGAAAACTACCTTACAAAGTTTTATTGGCAACAGACAGAATGCATTTGCATTTATTTATTTGGCATTTCACTTGAAATTTAGCTAAAGTTATTGTGAAAACCTGGAGAAATGGCAACGGGTTTAGAAAATAAAATTCGTTTTTAATTTTAAAAATATTTACGTTGTACCAAGTTTTATTGATATCTAGTTAGACTGAAATCTTTGCAGTAGGTAAAATTAAAATTGTTTCGCGTGCAACTCTGGAACGGTTTTTACCGGCTGTGTTCCAGCTTCTTATTTATAATATGCCACAAGCTTTCGATCGGCGAGTTTTCTGGGCTACTGGATGTCCATTTTAAAAGAGAAATATTGATTTTAACATCCAGTCTTTTACTTTTTTAACCGTATGACAAGCGGCACCATCTTGCTGGTAGAAACATGCGATGTTATTCAACCGCACTTGTTCGGTTTTTTATTTCAAATTAATTGGCTCATTTGATCGTAATGCTATCTACAACGTGTAAGTGGCCTATTCCTCTATCTGTCGTGGATACCCAAATCATCACAGTGGCTAAAAACTTTTTTTTAAGGTAGTGAATGTGGAAAATTTCTTCTTTAGTTCTAATCTAGCTCCGGCACTCCATATAATTGAGCTTCACTAGCTTTGAGATCAAGATTTGTGCTCCCTTCTATTTTTTTCTGCCTCTGCCAGTAAATGCGTTTCTTTCGCATACGGAACCCCTAATTCATCACAGAGACCGGAAAATGAACTTTCTTATTGAGACAATCAATTAGTTCTTACAACTCGGCTTCGACTATCACCAATGTATACTTTAAATCTACTCGTAGCTTCGTCGCTCCATATAATTAGGTTGCACTGGTTCATAAACCGAGATTTGTGCTCCCTTGCCCACAGACGTCTACTTTTATTTTGCTCTCTTGTCAGTAAGGGCTTTTCTTTTCGCTACGGAACGTAAAATGCGGAAACAATTTCGGCTTACCTTGCCAGTTTTAAATCCCATTTTTTGAATGGCTCTGTGAAAAATTGCCCATAAAAAATATTTATCCGTTGGCTATGGATCCCCTCGCCATAGAGGATAAATAACGGGTGATTTGGTGTGTTCAAGGAGCGGAGGAAATCTAGGGATAATTGTTTATAACTAGGATAATATGGACATGGTAACGATGTAATTTGTAAAAAAATTAATAAACAATAAAAAGAATGAACAACCTTTTTAAACTAACTTAACGGAACAAAATTTAAAACCAAATCTGTACAAAATTAAATTAAAAAGTCACGCGTCTTTACATTTTAAGAATCTAATCAAAAATCTCTGATATTAGTCTATACATTTTCAAAGCAAAAGTCAAAAGTCTCTTAATATATACAAACACAAATATTTATAACGTTACTTGTTCCACATTCTTAAGAATGCGCTATCATCAATAGTCAGCATTCTTTAGTGTTGCAATCTGCAACTCCAACAAGTTTATTATTTGCATAAACCTGTAATATGAGCAATTTCAGGTCAATAATTATAATTTATATGCGACTTACTTAATTATAAAAGATATTATTTGGATTTATGCTAGCGAATTTTCGTATAACTATTATAATATAAAATTAATATTAAATATATTTTCACTATTAGGAATGCCCTCTTGGATAGTTTTCTGTTCTATGAACATGGTGAATATTGATATTTGTTCAATAAAACTCGAGTAACATAACGTGTCAAACGTTTATGGGTATAGCAATATAAATATTTTCTTTATGGTCAAGTCATGGCCCCTTAATTCATTCCATGAGAATCTCTTTCTGAAGGGAATAAATTATCACAGCTATGTCGAAGTTCTCATTCAATTTTCAGCACTATTTTGCTTTGACTTAACTTAAATTGACAAATTTCATATATTAAATGATTGGGCCAGCTTTACTGAGACGGGGCTAATGGGTAAGCTGTCAAAGTTTAATATCCAAAATTTGATTAGTAACAATACTGCAACTTTTTTAAAACGGCATGTTTGAGAATAAAAGTTCGGGATGCAGCAAGTGCGTTATGGTAGCGAGTTTTCATCAAATGCTTCAAATTTAAATAGCTCAATTTTATATAAATATATAGAAAGTTTGATTTCAGTACCTAGTAAGGCCTTTACCAGGGCAACATATCTATTGCATTTAATCAAAATGACTCTGCTGGTTTTCGAGATACAGTTTTTTTTGTTAGCAAAACTGGTCCGATCGGGGTGGCTCACGAATTTATTCAAGCTATTAATAAAATAAAGGTACCTGCCGAGTTTCATTAAAATCGATTAATTACTTTGAGTTATCGGTTGGATATATATATATATATATATATATATATATATATATATATATATATATATATATATATATATATATATATATATATATATAACCAATGATTCCTTATTTCTTTCTTAACTTAACTGGTCATCTAGAGCGATACTTATTTTTGACATTTGATCATCCTTTTATAAAATTCGCAACCCAGTTTTTAACAGAGACATACGAACGACATCGATTGCCTAATGTTTTTTGAATATCAGCAAAAATCCCGATATTCCTTTCGAAAATAAATAAGTACGCTATAACTGACCAAAAGGCTTGTTTATCAAACTAGCCTTTAGCGAATTTTTTTAATTCGCTAATTTGCAAAATGTTTTACAAATGAGCGCGAATTTGGCCCCCTAGAACCTGAAAACAAGCTTGTTTGAATTTTTATATGTTTATGTATATATATATATATATATATATATATATATATATATATATATATATATATGTATATGTATATATATATATATATATATATATATATATATATATATATATATATATATATATATATATATATATATATATATATATAGATAGATACATAGATAAACCTATTTTGTTTGGCGGAAATATCTATATTCTTTTATTATCTCCCGGACGTGCTTCTGCCGGCATATATTTTATAAATCAATATATCAGGTGACTGCTCACAGGCAGCGGAGCGAGATTCATATTTTTTTAATTATTACTATATTCAGCAATATATATATATATATATATATATATATATATATATATATATATATATATATATATATATATATATATATATATATATATACATACTCTCGAAGGTGTTTAGCTGTCCTGATTGTCTAACAGTTTTTATTAGTTTTAGATTCTCCTCATTAACGTGATGATTATTATCCCAAATATGTCGGGTGACGGAAGATCTAACTATAGTGCCGTATCTTATTGTGCTAAATGTTCTTTACATCTAATTCCAATAGATCTTTTTGTTTGTCCGACGTATTTAAAATCACAATCTTTACAAAATATTTAATAAATTCCCGACATTTTGGCCGTACTATCTTTGTCTTTTGGGCTACCTAGCAAGTTTTTAAGGTATTTTGTTTTGAAAAAAATTAGGTTAGGTGCAAATTGGATTGTAAAAAATCCTATCTAGACCCCTCGTCATTCGAGGTTCAAATGGTAAGCAAACAAAGCTTTGTTCGGCTTTCCATCTCCTGAAAGTAGTTGACTCCTCTAACATTTTCTTTGTTTTCGGTTTGTTAATTAATTTCTCCACTAGGCAAGCAGTGTATTCGTTAGATTCTGCCACGTTCTTAATATAGTTCAATTCTTCGGTATATCTACTTTTAAAGTCAAATTAATTAACTTGTGTACTCAAAAATTCAGACTGGCCATTTTTTGTGCGTACGTATTATGTGAGTCCCTATTTTATAACATTTTGTGTTATTTGGAGCTGTCGTAACAGCATACTACTTGGTTTCGTACCGAGATGGCGACTCTGGAAATGTTCTATTACGCTGGCTACCGTAGCCGTATTACTTTATAGGTGGGTTCTCTCTGTAATTAGTATATCGTACTTATGAGCGAAACCGGTCTGCGGTTCTAGTTATGGTGAGAATATATTTAGCTTTACATTTATTTGTCACCTCATTCGCCAACCCACAGTGTGTCTGCACCCATATAAGCTACACCTTTTTTGTCCTGGCCAGCTGGCAAGAACGTTAGCGCACTCATAGACTAGCATTGATCAAACTCTGGATGCACAGACCGCCCGCAGTGCCCCTTACTAGCCGAGGAAAGGTTTACATATTCCTCGGGGCTCGTCCTCACATCCTTATATATATATATATATATATATATATATATATATATATATATATATATATATATATATATATATATATATATATATATATATATTTCAACAACACACCACGAGGGCTTACAGCCTAAATACTATCGTACTGTTGGTGTCGACAAGGAGGAAAAAAGCAACTTGTTAATTCTGGACTTGAAGGTTTGGAGGTTCGGAGGAGAAGGAAAAACATGTGCCGGCAAGGAATTTCACAACTTGGAAGTCCTCGGGACAAAAAAGCGGGCATAACAGGATGTTCTATGTCTGGTGACCTGGACAGTAAAATGGTGCATTCGCTCTGCTCCCATGGCAGATCTGTTGGGCGCAGCAGGTGGAGGAACTATGGAAGAAAGCTCCTGTGAGCAGTGCCCGTGCAGATATCTATAAAAGAGAGGGAGGTTACCAACGGCACGTCGGTGGGCAAGGGATGGCAGCCTTTGGGTGAGGGTAGGGTCACCGATGAGACGTATAGCTGTCTTCTAAATGGAGTCCCGGATAGCGAGTGTAGAAGCGGCAGCGGCACCCCAGATGTGGGAGCAGTATTCGAGGTTTGGCCTTATTTGTGAAGTATATAAGGTAAAGAGATTAACGGGTGAAGAGTATTTGCGAGCCTGGAAGAGGAAACCTAATTTCTTACCAGCCGCTTCTGCAATTGATGTGACATGTTGGTGCCACTTGAGATTTCGATCCACAGAAATGTCAACAAGTGAAAAGGTCCCAGTACTTGTCGTCATTACCTGTCAAATAGTGAAATTGCCTCCTAACCATTTCAGGTTATAATTGTCGCAAAGACACATGACTAATTTAAATGTTTGTTTACTTAATGGAGATAATTTATGAACTCATAATACTGAAAAGTCGCTCTAAAGCACCATTTCTCCAAAAACTTTAAATTCACCACGTTTGCGTTTAGTAAGCTTGGATGCGTTTAGTCTTAGAATTAATTTTATATTTTGCTACGTTCCATATTTATTAGATCCTGTGTTATACCAACCTAGTTTGGCCACCCTTGAGATGTGATATTTTGTAGTTAATTAATAGAGTTCATATTGATTTATCTTCACACAATTAATTTTAATTTTAATCAGCACCAGGGTCATAGATCATGGATTGGGTCAAGACATTTAAGCTGGTGGTAAGATTGATGGTGCATCATATTAATTTGTCTATTTTATCAATCGGATGTCCCTAAGAGCGCTTGGAGCTGCTGAAATTAAGTCCACTCAGTTTTTCTTGCAGAAGTATATTTAAAAAGGATCATCATTTACTGCAAGTTAAATTTGAATAAATCGATCATCATAAACAAGTTTGACAGCAACTTTTAATAGCCAAACATTCCGCACCGTACAACTGCAGAGGGCGTTTTAATAATTATGTCGTAAAATATTTTAGTTATCGAGTTTATTAGTTATTTTAGAAACAGTTATTTTATTATTACAATTGCATTAAAATATACAAAATTTAAATAATCGGTCTAATGAGGTTCAGTACATGCTCGGAAGTCATCAAACAGAAATACGAAGTACACAATTTGTACACAAACTAATAATATGCCGTAGTGTCGCTAATAATCACTCTAATACATAAATAAAAGTCTGGACGCAGCAAGTGCGTTATGGAAGTTCTGTGTGTGTGTTTTGTTTCTTTAACGTCGGCCTATTTCCGCGACTATGGCCAACCACTGACGCCAGGGAGCAGTTTCACCTCACTATCCTGGAAATTTTGCCGAACCCCTGCCTTTCTCTAAGGAGGGTAGGGATCTTTAACGTGCCCAACATCGCATGGACACGGGACCGGCTTTACGCCCCCTCCGAAGGGCGGAATGTGCGGACATTCAACTTGCTCAAATACAGTGCCAGAACCTCTATTGATGTTAATTTACAGTTTGTACTGAAAAAGTTAAAGGAGTACCCTGAGATCAAACCCAGTACCCTACGGTTCAGAGGCACACGTTCTTACCCCTGAACCACCGAGGTTCGTTATGAAAGTTAATTTTCATAAAAATGTTTTTAATAGCAAATGCGAGCAGGCATCAATCTGATTACTGGTATAGCCTATGTAGTAGAAACAATGTACTATATTTTATCAAAATTACTTATTGCTTGAAAATGTACAAAAATTTTCCGAAACCAAACTTAAACGATTTTGTTCTACGAAAATTAGCTAAAAATTATGAACCGTTATACCATAAACTTCACTAAACCTACAGCGAAAGCATCAACTTAACTAAACCGACAGCCAAAGCATCAGAGAAAGGGTCTATTTGAAATGAATTTTCTGTAAACAATTTTGTAAAATGAAGGGCAATGACGGTTGAAGCTGAAACTTAAGGGTTCGCAGAACACTCTTCTTGCAACATTTTCTTTTCACAATCGTATTTGTTTAACGTTCTTTGCCTAAACATTGCCAATTTTGACGTTTCAAATTGCGACTTGCGAGGAAAACTCAAAATGTTTTTTCTTTAACTGCCCATAACTTTTTTGTCTTTGAACTTAAGGGCAGAATTTTTAGTACATGGTTCAGTCTTTGTAATGCAAATACGTGTACCAATACATATATATATATATATATATATATATATATATATATATATATATATATATATATATATATATATATATATAACCACAATTCATTACTTCATAACGGATCGGCCGATTTTCAACAACAAAAAACTAATAAAGTAATGAGTGAAGTTGCAACCTGTGATGAGCACTGATAAGTACAATTTGGAGAACCCAATTATTTACAATACAGTTTTTTGATGATTAAACTAGTTTACTCATCCCCTTGATGACGCTAACATTGTTAGCGAAACGATTGTCGGGTCAAAAAACTGCATTGTGATGAATTGGGTTCTACAAATTGTACTTATAAGAATAAAGTACTTCAAAAGCTCCACATCCTGGTATGCAATATTTTAAGATTCGCTTTTTCCATAGCCTACTAAGCTAACAAATGGGACTTCAAAAATGACTAAAGCATATTAGCCATTTTTTCACGAAAAAAATCTCTGTCGATTAAGGCACATCTGTAAGCCATAAATCCCTAATTTCATCGTAACTTATATCGAGTGTTCACAACTTGAGTGCAAAATAAAGAAGAAATCGACTTTTTTGAAGTGCCCTATGTAAACGCTACTGAGTGTCTTGCAAATACTAAATTTCCAATGGATTAAGAGTCACCTAGTGTATCAATTTACATAATACCATCCGCATATCTTATACAGAGTGTTCATAATACAAACGGAAACATACCCTTTTGAAAAGTATTACCCAAGTTGGACGTTAATCGAACCAGCATCTTAAATTTTGGGAAAACACCACTCCATTATTTCTGAAAGTAGCTAAGTGAAGATGTAACTTACAATGAGCACTGATAAGTACACTTGGATAACCCAAATCACAACAGCATATCTTTTTAAAGACCTGACGATCGTTTCACAGGATGAAATTTTTTATTTTTCATCTTACTGGTGCTCATCACAGGTTTTAATCTTATCTCAGCTACTTTCAGAAATAATAGAGTGGTGTCTTCACAAAATGTAAGATGCTGGTCCGATTAAAGTCCAAATTGTGTAATACATTGTAAAAGAGTATGTTTCCGTTTTTATAATGAACACTCTGTATAAGATATGCAAATGATATTATGTGAATTGATACACTAGGTGACTCTCAATCCATTTAATTTCTGATATTTGCAAGACACTCACTAGTGTTCACACAGGGCACTCCAAAAAGTCGATTTTTTCATTTTTTTGCACCAAAGTTGAGAACACCCTGTATAAGTTACGATATTGAAACTTAAGATGTATCTAAATCGATAGAGATATTTGTAAAAAATGCGTAGTATGCTTTAGTCATTTTTAGGGGCTTATTTGTTATCGTAGTAGGCTATGGAAGAAGCGAATCTTAAAATACTCTATACTCGGATGTAAAACTTTTGGAGTACTTTATTTAAAGACATTTTTTTAAAATCGGCCGACTCATTATTAAATAATGAACTGTCGACACTCAAAGTATATATATATATATATATATATATATATATATATATATATATATATATATATATATATATATATATATATATATATATATATATATATATAATATAAGCTATATTAGATTCTTCCAGCAAGTAGGGCTTCAATAAAACAATTACCTCATTCCGATACATTGGTATAGCCTTCTTCAGAGCTTATTGCCTTTTTATCTCTTCAAGGAAACCTATGATACTGGTGAGGTCGAATATGTGTGCTGATTTGGTTCTTATTCGTGTCCTTAGAATATGTGAGTTAGTTAGATTATTCCAGGAAGTAGGACTTCAATCTCTTGCTGTACAAGAAACTCCTAAAACTAAACTACGTTGTTTCCTCTGACGTAGCTGCCTTGCGCCGTAATGGTAGTGTAAACAGACACAAATGTCGATATCTTTCTCACAGTAACACCTATTGGATGGAAGACATTCATACCCAATATCCTTAAAAACTGAACGTATGGGCCGGATTTGTTAGTCGTCATGTAATTGGATCCTTCTTCTTTAAAGGGATTTTAACAGGTCTACGCCATCTAAGATTATTACGAGAATATAATGTGCCCCGTATCAGAGAATTATTTCAAAATGATGTCCCCAATATCTACTTCCAATAATATGGCGCCCTACCTCATTTCAGTCGAGAGATAAGGGAATACCTTAATATGACATTTCCTAACCAATGGATGGACACAAGAGAACCCATTTAGTAGCCAGCTAGGTCTCCAGATTTGTCTCCACTCGATTTTTTCTCTGATGTCATTTAAAATCGTTGTTTACAACGATCGTCCTGCGAATTTGGAATAGTTACGAGACCGAAATGTGATGGCTTTTTAACAAGTGCCCAACGGATCACTGCAAAACCCTATTCATCAATTCGACAAGAGACTTTACTATTATCAAGAAGTTCAAGGGGCTCAATTTGATCATCTTCTTCAAAAATGTGAGATGTTACCATTTTCCCAAATAAATTTCATGAAAAGCCGATTGTTTTGTTCTTGCCAAAAGTAACGTGAAATCCATTAACACCATCAATAAGTACGCCGAACACGCTTTCTAAAAATGTATCGCGTGATCCATGTTGATATTTAAGAAACTTAAAGGTTCTCACCCTCCAAAAATTGGTGCTTTAAAAATGTCTACAATGCCTCCAAACAGTCGCAAATAATCTGTTATGCAATCGTACATATTTTGAGTCCGATGCCTTTCTCTGTGTAAAAGTTATGGCCTTGTTTTGCTACTTATGCGCAACCCTGTGTATAAACACATAGAAAATTTTACGGATCTTGCATTTGGGTTCTAGGGCTTTATTTAAAGAAATTTTCTGTAAGTCTTACATTAACTAACCAGAAAAAATTACTAATTTAAAAAACTATTTAAAGTTTTGTCCACAAATACTTGACATTGACATTTACAAAATTGATCAACTTTAAATTCTAACAACTCAAACCAGAAAGCCTCTTCTACTTTTTTTTCATTTAATGATTCAATCACTGCCATGATCTGCCATGCATTTTATGCTCTTCAACATTATATTCCTACTTTATTTTACCTTGTGCAGCCCATTTCGTGATTTTTATACACACTCAAATCGTCGTTACTTTGATATAGCGTCGTTATTTGAATAACATAATTAAAAAACAGACTAGGTTTGTTATTTTAATAAAATGTTGTCCAAAATCTGACTAACCTTTGACTTTAAGGCTCCGTTTCATTGACGAGTCACCTCTGATGTATTTGAACAAAAGAGACATAGCACAATGCAAGGACTAGATGAAGATATACGAGAAGGCATTCAATAGTTTTGAAGCGGACTGCGAGAGTGGAAAAGCGAAGTCTCACAATGTGAACACCGCCACAAATGAACACACTGTTCAGCCGCCTCCACGCATTATTAGGGCCTCTCCATAAGAATCTCTGTTTGCTACCAAGTAGGCTTCTATTTTTAAGACCATAACTGACGGCCGGGAAATTACACCATTCTTTAGCTCTGTCCTTTTATACTTAGGTTATGACGAACCAGTATTTTTAACAAAAGACTTGAGATGTTCATTTGATATTACTTGATATAGTAAGACAGGTAGGGATGCCGTATCCGTTACCAATGTGAATTAAGAGTGGTCATGAAGAGTAAAAGAAAAATTAAATGTTAGCTGCAGAAATAATATCAAATTTGATACAAAGGGTTTCAGTGAAGCGAACCATATCTCTAAAATTAAACATTAACTATAAAAATAAAGGACAGTGATCTCATAATGCAAACGAATAGGCAATGGAGAGCAGAGAGTGTCTAGATGATTCCAATAATCATGTCTTCAACTGATGTGGTTCCCAAGAATCTTCTATAAAACATTAAGAGACTGAGCCTTGGAGAGCACTTTTACAAACCTATGCTGAAAGCGGTAATTCTTGCAACTCCCCACATCGTGCGGAAAGTTCTGAGAAATGACGAAGTGTCGCCTGGCCGTTCAGAGCCCTCAATTTGGAAGGAGCCCCATTCGAGCTTAATCCCTTTGGTATCTGGGATACCTAGGATAAATTCATTTTTTCTATCAGGAAGTGTGAATGCTAAAGTCATAATAAAAATAATAACACTGGGAACAGTGGTTTTGTCGCCCTTGATATTTGATGTTAGCGACCCTAGAAGTAGGCTTGGTTTTGTAAGATTGACTCTAGTTATTTATTTTATCGACATTTCCACATATGACTAAGAAAGGAATATTTAGACGGAAAATTTATATCTTTTTTACGTGGAAAGCTTATCAAAAACACTATCAGTAATTTTATTTATGCTTAATTTATTCAAACAAAAGTGAAAAAAATATTAAAAAAATACAACTTTTCAGAAACTTTTCTTGTAAGATTTTTTTGAAAGATTTTTGGAAACTATGTCTTTGTAAAGTGGAGCGTTAATTAGTCATCATGTGACTATCTCACCGACCCTGATATCGTTCTTCCACTACTCCTTAATCCTCATGAAAGCTGTTGGGGAATTTCTTAAAATGGCTATAAAGAAAGTATATTTTTATGCCCATATTTGCTCCAAGATTTTTCAAGGTTTTCAGAATCTTTTCAACGATTTCTCGATATTTTATCACTTTATGATTATCAAGAAAATGTTCTGCTAGTGATAGTAAACCACTCCAAACTTCAGCTGCCGCAGTGGTTTTAACTTATATGACATTTTCATCTTTCATCGATGTCCGAATCAGTGTTCGAATTTGAGGACAGTCAATGATTCCAGTTTTTAATTTTCAATACTTAGTTTTGGAAATTTTTGGCGAATATAGGTAAAGCATCTTCCGTTGTTGTTCAATGCTCTGACAAATTATTTCATCATACCTAGCTTAATGTGGCGTGCTGGAAGTATAATATTTTCTCTACTAATCAATGGCTCATTTATTGCGTTAGCTTGACCGCCGGCTAACGATTCTCGCAACGGCCACAATTTTTGTATCCAGTGTTTTCCCCTTGCTCAACTATCCTGGAAGAAAACAGCGCAAGAATATTTCGCGTATCCACTTTGCTGACCAAGTGAAAAGTTGACCATTTTCAAACCAACCATTGATGTTCATAATAATTATTGTCTTGCAGAGCAAATTGAATATTCTGATACTCTTCTTTGAACTTGGTTCAATAAGCGTTCAAAATAGATGCACATTGTGCAGTAAAACGCATTTTAAACTTCTTTTAGAGCAATTAATAGGAGTCGCCAATCAGTAGGTTTGGATTCATATAAACCGATGTCTAGTACTAACTTCATAATATAGCTACAATATGCAAGATCTTCAGTGTCACTAAAGAATGGCAAAATTTTAGTTTCCTATGGTCGATACATAGAATGCGCTCCAGTTATGAGGCGCAAATAGACTTGAGAAATTCTTTGTCTCGTAATACGGGAGGTTTTGCAGACTCCAAATCAGTATATTCCAACTTTTATAACGATTAAAGCCTTCTATTTTTACCACCCAGAAGCAACCATCAACAAAACGATTTATGAGCTCTGTCCAGATCACATAGGTGCTAAAAGCTAACCCTAGGCGTGCTCCCTTTTTCTACATACGTCAAGTTTAGACAAAAGGTTTTTATGCGCTGTCGGAAACCCGTGACTTACCTTTATTTCACGATTCGTCGGTCAGGGTCATCTTTATTAAGTTCGTGCAGCAACTGTATTTTGTAAACTTTCAAATGTTTAATGCTGTGACGAGGTCTTTGCTTGCCGATCGTTTTTCAGTGACACGGATTGACAGTTAGTATCGTAGGATCTCTTGCGTCAGATTTTAAAGGGTTTACCCCCTGTGGAGGATGGTTGTGATCTCTTCACAAAACTCTGTAACAAGTAACGTTCAAAGGACCTGGGTAACTCTGTGGAGAAAGGTTATGTAGCCTTTGTGATGTGGGCTAAATTTGCGACACCCGAGTAAGCGGTTTTTACTCGCTGACGCGGCGTGATCCGACCACTTCTATCTTATCAAAATATGTAGCAGATTTTGGTTGGGGGTTAGATATGAATTAAATAATGCCGTTAGTTACCAAACTATATTTTAGACCAGAAATTATTTACAGACTATATACACAATAGTGTTTACAAACTATATACAAGTGCGGTGGGTGGTTAATAATATTGATTATAACTCAACTATCTACAAAATGGTCGGGGTTAGCGTTTGATGAAGCGTATGAAGACGGCAAAGTTTATACGGTACGAGCGATGGTTTATCTAAGCAAGGATACAACAGGCAGACAGCGCATAGCGACAGCCAAGGAAATTGGTTATCAACGACCTCTCAGCCAAAACGGTGGAGACACGGGACGGCAAGTTTAAGAATGAAAAGGCAGGACATAATTTCCTATGCGACCTGTGAATCCTCAGCATCTCCGCTAGGATCAAACCAGGACACGAACATCTTGATTGTTTTAGTGAGCTGTAAATCCTGAGCGTCCTCCCCAAAATAACACAAGAGTTCATAATGTATGGGGCGAAAAGCCCGGATATAAACAAGGTTCAAGGAGTTAACGTGGAATGGACGTGTTTCTGAGAGTGACCTAGACAGGCTGTAAATCCTCAGCATCTCTATCAGGATCAATCCAAGATGGGCATATCTCGATGACCTAAGAGAGCTGTGAATCCTCAGCATCCCCACAAAAATAATGCACGATAATATAACATGCAGGGCTATATAATGGTAGGGAGGTAGACAATGAAAAGCAGAAATATCTCGATTGTTGAGATCTGACTGAGATACATAATATTTTAAAAATATGAAAATTCGCTACAAAAATATTAATTAAGACGGGCAGTCTCTCACCTCTCCACAATATTTCTCTTCAATGAAATACGTCATCAGGCCTGCGGGGATCTGACGGAAAGCAAAGTCGGATGCAAGCGTACTGGTGACGGTTCACCGATGTATGCTTACTACTGTCAGAACTAATACTCCTTTCTACCTCGTGCGGTATCGCATTTTATGACTTTGGGAGCAGGTAAAACTCTCCCCGTGGATTGAAATTTTATTAATCTTATCAAAGCTTGATCAGATAAAAATCCTGGATGCAGCAAGTGCGTTATGGTAGTGAATTTTCATAGAAATGATCTGGCACAAAATATTTTATTATAACTTTTTTTTAACGCAGAAATCTAATATTTGGGTATAGTTTACTTCTTGTATCATAAACCTACCTACAAAATTTGGTTATCATAGCTCTTATATTTTTTGAGACAAACATTTTTTTCGAATAAAAACTCAAAATTTTCCCAAAAAACCGCCTCTTATTTTCCTGACTAACGAACTTATTCAAGCCATTTACAAAAGGAAGGTACGTGGCAAATTTTATCAAAATCAGCCCATTATTTTTTGAGTTATCGGTGTGAAAGAAAACACATTACCAACCACGAAGCCACTAAAAGTTTGGTATAATTATTAGTTGTTACAAGAATGCAGATGGCGTCCAACGTTGGGGTGGTGCGTGCAAATATGGACAATTGATCATAGAAATGATTTTAACATAGGTAGGGGTTATATGTGATATGTGTTGCATATCGTTGTTATGAATTTTGAAGTAATAATAATAATAATATCGATAAGTAAACAAAAATTTGTAATATCACTACATATTTGTTTTTGTCTGTTTAAAATAAGTAATTTATCAAAACGTTTAATTTAAAAAGGCTGATAATGCACAAAGACGAAAAAATTCATTAATGAATCCTATTTAATTAAAAATTTTAATAAGAAAATTATTGTTGGAGGAAAATATAAAACATAAATTGTAAAGTAATAAAGTGTTGGATGTTTTGAATTGAATTTGCGAGTATCAGTGATTTGATAAATATGTTTGGAACCAAACGAAAGAATAAATAACCGCATAAAAGTAGAAATTCTATAATAATCAAAACAAAACAAAGAATTTTGACGTTAGGTGTGTTTTAAAACTATTTATAGGAGAAACCACTACCTGATAGATATTGAGAGTCCGACTGAGCAGGTTAATAGCATATGTAGGTGTATATGATATTATAATCAGGTACTTGATTTTTATTGTTTTTAATTGATGTAAGAGGTATATTTAGTTTAATCGTTATATTTTCTGAAATAAGGACGGTATATAAAAGCATTAAACGTTATACATGCGTTATTAAACGTTATACTTACCTTAAAAAACACTTAGTGTTTAAGGAGCGGAGGATAATTTGAGGAATAAACTCGTCGAACTAGGCGAATGTAGACATAAGTAACGTTGTAATTATAACTTTAATAACTCACAAACTTAACAATGCCTAAGAACTAATTAAATGAATGAATTTTAACTCGGACTGTTTACATCGTGAATCTTAATTTAACAGTGTTATTATGTTTATATAATTAAATCACAAGTGTCGCGTCTTTACATCTTAAGCAATCTAGATTAACTGTCTCTTCATGCTTAACATCAATGATACCTGGGCACACTTAAAACATATTAACACCTACATTAAACAAAAAGGAAAGGACATACAAAATAAAATAAAATAAATAATATATACTTTGTACACAAATATTTACAGAAATATATAACGCGAATCATTATAGAACAAATAGGCTATTAGAACCTACAGTAACTGTGGTTTGAAAATACAAAATGACAGTAACATTGGTATATCCCGTCTTAACATTGTTCAGTAAACCTGGAGTTAATAGAATTTAGACGTTATTACAATATAAATTATTTAAATTGTAAACTGAAACTAATTGCCCTAAAAATGTATTCAAACCAGCTTCAAATAAGCACTAGAAGATAGCCTTTGGATTTTATATAAAGAAGAATTAAGATATTTTGACGCTGGCATTAAATATTTTGAAAAAAAACTTTAAATCTTTATTGTTTAAAAATTTACAATAGGCCAACACAAATAAGTCTTGCGACTTGTGGAGTATTTTGACTTAATTTTGCAAAGATCGTTCTAAATATGTTTGACACCTATCACCTAATGATACACTGCAAATTTTGACATATAATTATACCAAAATTTATTGAAACTAAACTTAAAACATTACGTGTCACAAACCCAGTAAATAAGATAGTTTACTTGGTTCAATAATCAAAACAAACTAATGACTTACTTCATATTACGTATTTACTAGTTGGCATATAATAACATTCACTAAAATATTTAACTCCCATCCGCGCTTGTTAAAGACAATTGCACTTTCTTGAATATATATTAATATAAATGTCTTTTAGAAATAGACGACAAAATTATTAAGTTATACAAATAATTACCTTTAAGCAGATATCATCTCGTCATTTTCGATTTAATAAATAATATGGTAGATCAAAATTTTTCCTTTTTAAAATACCAAAGTATATATTCAGTAATACTCTGACGCTAAAGACTTCCTAAAATGTATTCATATGCGACAATATGACGTTATTTAAAATCCATTCGACTCGTATAAGAAGCAACGGTGACAAAGACCTAAAATCTAGCCTCGAGCATACAGGTCCTTTTATACTTCAACGAGCTTCCATTCACTCAAGCACTGATATAAAATATGAATGAACTTCTACAGAAAGGCATCCTGGTTCTTTACTCATCCTGTCAGACGCTACAGATATATTTGCTAGATAATAATACATCTAAAATTATTAAAACCATAGTAACAGGTTGACTTATGCTTAAGAAGATTTGAGTGAGTGTTGTGGAAAATTAATAAGTTTATATAGTGAAATACATTAAATCAAGATCCCTTAGTTTTCGCACAGGCGGCACGAACAAGCTTACAGTTGTGCTCGTAGGCTCATATATATATATATATATATATATATATATATATATATATATATATATATATATATATATATATATATATATATATATATATATATATATATATATATATATATGAGACATACTTGGTTCTCGGGTTGAACCGCGTCCAGAATTTATGAAAACTCGACGTTTCGGCTCCTGTTTTGGAGCCATTTTCAAGAGGTAAAGTAAATATGTAAGGACACTCTAAGGACTTAATCTGCCTACTCCTTAGAGCGGTGGACAACGGTGGGTTGGGTTATTGTAGCTCGATTACGGGGCCTCAATCTACCTACTCCCCAAATCTCGCCGGAGATCGTCGGTGAGGTCTCAGTGTGTTCAACCCTAGGCCTCAGAGAGATCTGGCAGTTCGTTGCAAGTCTTGTCCTATATATGTCGTTCCGTCTACCTGCTTCGTTATCAATGAAGGGTCACGGTCAATTCAGTGGGGGGCTTTGGTCACGGTACTTAGCGGATGATGAGGATTAAGAGGGTCATCGGTATTTGCTGAGACAGATAATGGGGAAGTAAAATTGTCTGTGGGATTTATTTTCTTTTTGTGTGTTTGTAATGAAGATATAATAGGTTTCCAAGTAGTCGGAAGGCGAAGACCATCGTCTCTCTTATTTAAACAAGCGGGACGTTTTTCAATCTCGATTGCTTAGCGGGTAATTCTCGTTTTGAAGTTGTAAATCGGTGCTATTATTTTGGCATTATCGAAGTCTATTTTGTGTCCTGTATGAATGATGCATGGCCAGCGCCGATGAGGGTATATATATATATATATATATATATATATATATATATATATATATATATATATATATATATATATATATATATATAGGGTCAAATGATGGTCTATGTTACAGGTGCACACAATCACAGAAAAATAAGACTATTTTTTATATAAACATAGGTCCTCAAATGCTTAGTTTTTTAAATACAACGTGTTAAAGTTGTTTGTTTTTGTCAGTTTTTCACGTCAAATTAAAATGTTGGCGTGAAAGTTGGCATGCGGGAGTTTTTGAGGGCAAGAAATTTAAATATGTTATTGTTAATAACACTGCTGGTAGAGGACGCCACCTGTAAGACTATGCTTGCATTCAATTGGCTATAATTTTTTGACACATAGTAATATCGACCTACGTATAGCTACATTGCAGCCCTTATCAATTGTAAGCAAAAGATGTATATTTGATCCAAATCTCTCAGATACACCATTTTCGAGATATTTCAATTTTGGTGTGTCGATGTAGCAGAAAAATTAATTTTTCTCAAGTAATTAATTGTATTGTCTACAAATTTTAACAACAAATAAAAAAGTTTATAACATTTTATGATACCTGACTACAATAAATGTTCAAAATGGCCACCCTCCACTTCAATACACCTTCGTATTCTGCGGAGCATACAACGTCGTACTCTGTGAAATATTTTCTGGAAATGTTTTAGTAAAATGAAGGACAATGACGGTTGAATCTAAGACTTCAGGCTTTGTAAACATTCTTCTTAAGACATTTTCTTTCCATAGCTCTTATTAGTTTTAGATTCTTTGCCTAAATGTTGCCAATTTTGACGTTTTAAATCGTGACTTTGACTCCAATTAATTTTTCTTTAAATGCCCATAACTTTCTTGTATTTACACTTACAGAGCTAAAAATTTTGGTTAGTAATTTACGTATAATGATGTAGACCAGCGCACCAAATTTGGTTGCCCTTGCTTTGTTATTTCCGGAGATATTAATGTTTTTCGAAAGAAAATACAAAATTTTCCAGGAAAACCTGGACCGATTTTCCTGACTAATGAACATATCCAAGCCACTTGCAAAAGGAAGGCATTCACCAAATTTAGTCAAAATCTTCCCATTATTTTTTGAGTTATCGGTGTGATATATATATATATATATATATATATATATATATATATATATATATATATATATATATATATATATATATATATATATATATATATATATATATATATGTACATATAAAAATTGAATCTGACGCCAGGTATGTGTTCTAGGGGGCCTAACTAGCGCTTATTTGATAAACATTTTCAAAATTCAAAAGTCAGGATCTCCTCATTAGTGATTTTTTTTTAATTCACTAAAATTTATGTATAATATGTGTTACAAAAATATTTAACAATGCTTTGTTCTATTTAGACAGTAGGATTTCCAGTGCCCGGTTTAAGCTGACGTTTAATATATTAATATGTCAATGTAAAATACATATGGTCGAACAGATGTATATGGATGCGTTCATACGTGCATACTGAATATTAAACTACAGTTTTTCAGTTCCTAAAAAAGTAACTACAAATTTAATGAAGTAATTGAACGTTACGTTACGATTTTAGTGAATTTTCCCTAAACATAATATTTTATCATTGTGATGATTTTTCTTTTGTTTCCATAGTCATTTTGGTATTGGATTATTTTAGTCAATTTTCTTAAATAATTCACGAAATTAAGGAAGTCGCGACTTTTGCATTTGGAAAAAATGTCTTCAATTGAGCGCTAACTGGTCCCCCTAGATCACATTTCCATATGTATATGTATGTATATATATATATATATATATATATATATATATATATATATATATATATATATATACAGGGTGATTCACAATGCAATGGACACAGAATGTGTGCCGATTTTTTATATAAAATTGTTCTCTGACGCCCATGGTTGGTGAGATATTGACAAGAAACAGCTGTATTGCAGCAGTGCCCTAACATATAACAACCAAATTTGGTAGATGATTTTCTTTTATCAACATCCTTATTGGATAAAAATTTGCAGTAGATATAAACTCAAAAAGAGGTGAATTAGACGTGGGTCACCGTTTTAATGATTTGATTTTTTCAAACCCTAACCCAAGTAAAAGTTAAAGTCCATCAATTTTATAGCAAATTAAATTTCCTACCTTTTTATCCTCCCGTCACTTTTTTGACAAGCCATCGGTTTTGGAGAAAAGAGAGATCTTTGGAGTTGAGATCAAAACAAAATTATGTCGCTTGAAGATTTTTACTGGATAAAGAAATATTAAGTTTATTTTCTAATATTTCCTCAACCTCTTTAAAATGGCCTCAAAGCAAGAGCAAAACTTGGAGTTTCAATAAATTCTAGACGTTGTTCAACCTGAAAACAAATATTTATCATAATTTGTATATATATATATATATATATATATATATATATATATATATATATATATATATATATATATATATATATATATATATAAATATATATATACAAATTATGATAAATATTTGTATATATATATATATATATATATATATATATATATATATATATATATATATATATATATATATATATATATATATTTATATATATAGTATGTTTCAGTTTAAGTGGCGACAATTCATTATTTCATAACGGATCGGCCGATTTCCAAAACCTTTTTTTTTTAATAAACTATTCAAAAAACTCCACATCGTGGTAGTATGAGGTAATTGAACGTTACGTTAGGATTTTAGTGAATTTTCCCTAAATATAACATTTTATCTTTATGATGATTTTTCTTTTGTTTCCATAGTACTTTTGGTTGGATTCCTTTAGTGAATTTTCTTAAATAATTCACGAAAATAACGAAGTCGCGACTTTTGTATTGGGAAAAAATTTCTTCATATGAACGCTAACTGGTCCCCCTAGATCACATTCACATATGTATATATATATATAATATATATATATATATATATATATATATATATATATATATATATATATATATATATATATATATGACATGCTTGGTTCTCGGGTTAAACCGACTGTTCCCGAACAGGACAAACAAACAGACGCATCCACAATAGAATATACGAACACACCCTCGCAGTTAGAAAATCCGACCCCTCATCGGCGCTGGCCATGCATCATATTCATACAGGGCACAAAATAGACTTCGATAATGCCAAAACAATAGCACCAGTTTACAATTTCAAAACGAGAATTATCCGCGAAGCAATCGAGATGGAAAAACGTCCCGATTGTTTAAATAAGAGAGATGATGGTCTTCGCCTTCCGACTACTTGGAAACTTATATTATATCTTCTTTACAAACACACAAAAAGGAAATAAATTCTACAGACAATTTTATTGCATCATTTTCTGCCGTAACAAATGCCGGTGACCCTCTTAATCTTCCTCTAGATACCGTGACCAAAGCCCCCCACTTAATTGACGGTGACCCCACTACTTTCACTGATGACGCAACAGGTAGACGGAACGACATATATAAGACAAGAATTGCAACGAACTGCCAGATCTCTCTGAGGCCTAGGGTTGAACACAGTGAGACCTCACAGACAATCTCCGGCGAGATTTGGGGAGTAGGCAGATTGAGGCCCCGTAATCGAGCTACAACAACCCAACCTACCTTTATCCACCGCTCTAAGGAGTAGGCAGATTGAGGCCTTAGAGTGTCCTTACATATTTCCTTTACCTACCTTTGTCCACCACTCTAAGGAGTAGGCAGATTGAGGCCTTAGAGTGTCCTTACATATTTCCTTTACCCACCTTTGTCCATCACTCTAAGGAGTAGGCAGATTGAGGCCTTAGAGTGTCCTTACATATTTCCTTTACCCACCTTTGTCCACCACTCTAAGGAGTAGGCAGATTGAGGCCTTAGAGTGTCCTTACATATTTCCTTTACCCACCTTTGTTCATCACTCTAAGGAGTAGGCAGATTGAGGCCTTAGAGTGTCCTTACATATTTCCTTTACCTCTTGAAAATGGCTCCAAAACAGGAGCCGAAACGTCGAGTTTCCATAAATTCTGGACGCGGTTTAACCCGAGAACCAAGCATGTCTCACATTAAAGACCGCGGAAATCTTTCTGAACATACATATATATATATATATATATATATATATATATATATATATATATATATATATATATATATATATATATATGTATGTTTTCTTCAGTAAAAATTATATACCTCTGAAAATAACAAAGCTATGACAACCAAATTATGTGAACTACACACAAACATTTAGATACATATTAAGTATATACGTAATTTGAATGTTATAAATTTTTTAGAAAATTTTCATGTAAAAAATATTATGTAAAGTTATTTCTTTATTTTTGAAGAAATCATTTTTGGAAGATTTTTTGTGAAGTGTTGGTAATAATAAATGTATAAGTTATTGTGAAAAAATGATTTCACATTTTCGTGAGAAATAATTGTTTAGCAAATTTTCGTAAAAAAACCATAATTTTTGTGTAACATTACTTTAACAACATTTTGTAACGAAAATAGCAATTTTCGGTGAAGAAATTGTTTGCGAACATTCTTTTTTGAATTTTTGTCAAAAGCTTTTTGTGGATAAGTATATTTGAGCAGGTATATAAACAGCTTGAAGAGGTTTGTTGCCCAGAAAAATCGGACCAGTTTTTTTCGGGAACATTTTAGGTTTATTTTCGGAAGATTATTTTACTTTTTCAAAGAATAAAATTATTTTGATGAAATGAGGTACACTATTTCTACTATATGTAGGTTATACTAAATTCCATGCCTTTTATAGATATTTGTCTATAAAAACCTTATTATGAAAATTCACTACCATAACGGACTTGCTGCGTTCAGATTTGTATAATTATCCAAACGCAGAAAGTGAAGTGGACTTACATTTTTCCACCGCCCATTCTAATTTCAAACGACTTTCTCTAAGCGTATCCATTTTACTGTCTCGCTGTCACTTTGAAGTTTGAACAATCCGCAATCTGCCATGATAGTAGTTAACGTTACAAAACGTATGTATGGGAAAAATGTATTTCCCCCATCTACCTAATTTCACTGTGGAATACTAATGGACTTTTTATGTAAATGGAGGGAAGAGTTTTTCGAGGGTGTTCTTCTGAACTTTCATTTGTTTTCCATGATTAATCTTGGACATGAGTAATGGATTCAAATTAAACCATATACGTTTTATTTCATGTTAACATGTAGTTGTTTGGCGTAAATATGGTTTACATATCTGTCAGACAAAAAACGGTAGCAAAAGAGTTGTCAAATATTAGTTTGATAATTAGCATTTGTTATGGGATCCTTTAAAACTGGTTGGAATACATTTAGTCAAATACATTAAACTGACATTTAAACCGTTTTGTTGACCTAAACACGCAATGCTTTGTAAATCTAATAATTGTTAATTATTTCCTAATTGAAATCATATTAGGCGACAGTATAGCTATGATGACAATTAAAAATAACTACAATTATTAATCATTGATTTCTATCTGATCTTCTGCTATACCGTAGTTATCAGATAACAAATAAAAACAATTATTATGTAGTTACTTTTAGTGAATTTTCTTTAAAAAAATTCACTAATGAGGAGATACATATCCGGGGTCAGTTTCAATTTTTATAAGTTTATATATATATATATATATATATATATATATATATATATATATATATATATATATATATATATATATATATATATATATATATATATAACTCTAAAAATAATGGGCCGATTTTGATTAAATTTGGTGAAAACCTTCCTTTTGCAAATGGCTTGGATAAGTTTGTTAGCGAAGAAAATCGGCACAGGATTTCACGGAAAATTTTGTGTTTCCTTTAGAAAAAAATTTATATCTCCGGAATTAACAAAGTAAGGGCAACCAAATTTGGTATGCGGGTTTACATCCTTATAGGTAAGTTTCCTACCAGCTCTGCAGGCCAAATGACAAAAAAGTTATAGGCATTTAAAAAAAAGGGGTTTTCCACAAAACTTTAAAGTTGCGATTTAAAGCGTCAAAATTGGCAACATTTAGGCAAAGAACTTGAATCTAATACGGGCTATGGAAATAAAATGTCTCAAGAAGAATGTTTTACAAACCCGGAAGTCTTTAGTTCCTACCGTCATTGTCCTTCATTTTAATAAAATATTGCCAGAAAATTCATTTCAAATAGACCCTTTCTCCGATGCTTGGCAGTAGCCTTATCTATAGAGTTTATCGTTTAATGGTATATAATTGTTGTAGAATTTTCGTAAAAAATCAATAAAGCTAAATATATTTGTTATTATACAAGATATGAAAAAAATAATTGTATATATTAATTATAGGGTGTCTTGAGCTACATCTTAAAAAAATATTT
Organism: Tillus elongatus; assembly: GCA_964006375.1. Classification (NCBI taxonomy): domain Eukaryota; kingdom Metazoa; phylum Arthropoda; class Insecta; order Coleoptera; family Cleridae; genus Tillus; species Tillus elongatus. The sequence continues at coordinate 111,188,623 of OZ023268.1, forward strand.
CTACAATCACAGGATGTTGGTGATACAAATTTTCTGTTTTTTAATCAAACACGCCTTATATTATTGCATTTTTGCATTTTCCATCGAAATATAATGCACGTTTGTAAGAAAAGAAATTCTGGACCCAGTAAGTGCGTTATGGTAGCGAATTTTAATCAGATGCTTCATATTTGAATAGCTCGATTTCCTATTAACCTATAAGGTTGACCAAGAAACAAGTTTTTACCGAAACACTTTAAGTTTACTTTCGGAAATTTTTGTACATTTTCAAACAACAAAGTTATTTTGATGAAACATGGCACATTGTTTTTACTATATAGGTTATACTCGTAACCAAATTTGATGCCTGCTTTCTTAAAAAAAAACACAATTTGCTATTAAAAAATATTTTTATGAAAATTCACTACCATAACGCACTTGCTGCGTCCAGAGTTTTATAATTTATCAACGTCTGTCACCTTCTTTTCCGCAAGTCATAAATTTTTATTTCAGTCCTCAAACAAGGTGATCAAACCCAGGTTTAAAACCAAAGTTAAATCGTCATCATCAATAATTTTCAAAGGTGTTTAAATTTTTTCTGAACGATTTTATGTTAAACATTCAATTTCAGACACTCAGCGTGGTTCTATGAGGGGTCGCTCTACATCTACCAATTTAGTCTGCTTTACAGACTACATAAATGCGGCAATGGACAGAAGTCTCAAACTGACGTTATCTACTTGGATTTCATAAGGATTTTGACAGACTGAACCACAATATTCTACTTCAGAAGTTTCATTGGTACGGGTTCTCTCCTAAGCTGTTGAGGTTTTTTGGCTCATACCTTATTGATAGAGTTTACTCTGTTTTTACCGTGAATTTAGGTCATTCGAGAATTTTCCTGCATCAAGTGTGCCGCAAGGATCTGTTTTGGGGCCTCTGTTTTTTAATTTATTCATGAATGACATCAGTAACGTCCTTGAGGTTCCTTACCTGCTCTACTCCGATGACTTGAAGATTTTTCATACCATTAACAACCATTATGATGGCGTTAAACTACAGGAAACCTTGTGTATAATATATTATTGGACCTTCCAAAATAAGCTGCTGCTGAATGTCAGTAAATGTGAGATTATAACGTATACACTCACTTGGCAAATAATCAGCTTACCTATGAATTATGTGATTCAATACCTAATAGAGCTAAAAATATTGCCGAATTGGGCGTTATTTTTGATAGCAGGCTTTTGTGGATCATATTGTGAATGCCATCTTTAGAGCCTCAAAGACCTTGGGCTATATCATCAGAAACTCAAAAAATTTTAATGTATAGATACCTTGAAAACTCTCTACTGTGCCTACGTCAAACCGCATTTGGAGTATGCTGCAGTAGTTTGGTTTCCCTATTATAGTATTTATAGGGAGGCACTGGGGGATGTTCAGCGTCGCCTTCTCAAGATGCTGGTATCTATCCGGCTATTGGCACACCGCAGAGCTGTCTGTTGTTGCGCTTCTCTTTGGAGTCGCTGTAAAATGTTACCTCCTCCAAAGCAAAAGCTTTAAGTACCAGAACCGTGGTATATTGTGATTGACCTCAGGTGGATATAGATCTGCTCAATGGTGAGGTCACAATTGCCTATAACACCCTACCCTAAATAGCTATCTATCTTATTATCAAATTTATTAAGATTAGCAGCACTTTTTAGTAGATTGACAGATCTGGATGTAGTTCTCTTCCTTTGTTTGCTTTGCTGAGTTCGTTAGACAGTTTTGACTCTCACATACTTCCAGGAAAAAATGCGAAAAACTGTTTGAAAACGCAATACCTTTAAAATTACTAGAAGTATGAAACTAAAACTTTACACGCACGCAGATATCGTATGAGTTGTCCTCTATACCAAATTAGAACTTAATCGGTTTAGTAAATTCTGAGTTATAACTAAATAAAAAATAAATAATTTACAATATACCTGACCTGAAATTACCACCGAATGGGTGCCTATAATGTTAGTCAAGGTTAGGCAGATAAATCAGGGTTACGCTGCTATTGCTCCAAACTAATCTTCAAACGAACAGGCTACAATAGCACCCAGTATATATTCAAATATTCGTAAAATCCAAATTGGGAACAGTTGAATCTCTGGCAATTAACAAATCAAAAGACCTGGCTGTGTCCGAAAATTGTTCACGTGTCGCATCTCATTCAATAAATCGTTTCATCACGGTTGATTTGACGGAAGAGCTGTTCCGTTAACAGGATTCTATGACGTTTTATCATACTGCATGTATGTGTGTCTCCTTTGTGGATATAGTCGCAATCAATTGCTACATGAATTGACACCCTGTGACATGGCTAAACATGTTTAGCCTACTGCCCCTGCGTCCCTCTGTCTTCTCGCTTTGCCGGTTCTCTGTTGCTGGCTTCTAAATGGAGATTGTTCTGGTCATCGATTGGTTTTGGTAACAGGCAACCGGAGCTTATCCTAACAAGTGTTTCAGTTCATATCTCTTCGTCGTTTATTTTCGAAGGACAATGCTGCATTGTTAATGCCTTGTCAGTAATACGATCTTTTCTACAATGTATGCATGGGTGATGAGTTATATCATGTGTAAAAATTAAAACTAGGATCATATGCTTGTTAACTTTAGTTTAACTTTTTTGGGTACTGAAATAACTACTATTACTACTATGTGTTACGCAATTCCCACAAAGCCAATGATTTTTTTAAGAATATTTCTGCATGCACTTCTGCTCGGATGTGCTGTTTTCGCTTCTTTAACAGTAATAAATTTCCGTACACACACTCTTCTATTACGGAAACTTCTGACAAAGTTTGTCTGGTGTATACCGCTCCAACAATGGACCAAGCTTTCTAGAGTCTTTCAGGACCTTCCTTACCATATTATTTTAGTGAATTTTCTGAAAAAAAATTCACTAATGACGAGATCTCGACTTTTGAATTTTGAAAATTTCTTCAAATGAGCGCTAATTAAGACGCCTAGAACCCAAATCCGAGGTCGGTTTAGAAGTTTATATATATATATATATATATATATATATATATATATATATATATATATATATATATATATATATATATATATATTTATATATTTATGTGTCACACCTATAACTAAAAAAAAGCCTGGACGCAGCAAGTGCGTTATGGTAGTGAATTTTCATAGAAATGATCTGGCACAAAATATTTTATAACTTTTTTTCCTTGTAACATAGAAATCTAAATTTTGGTATATAGTTTGCTTTTTATATCGTAAACCTACCTACCAAATTTGGTTATCATATATTTTTTATTTTTTAAGATAAAAATTTTTTTCAAATGAAAACTCAAAATTTTTTCGGAAAACCTCGTCCGATTTTTTTGATTAACGAACTTGTCATAACCTTTTACAAAAGGAAGGTACGTGCCAAATTTTATCAAAATCGGCATATTATTCTTTGAGATAAATTTTTTTTTCGAATGAAAACTCAAAATTTTCCCGGAAAACCTCGTCCGATTTTCCTGACTAACAAACTTATCAAAGCTATTTACAAAAGAAAGGTACATGTCAAATTTTATTAACATCGGCTAATTACTTTCTGAGATAATAATTTTTTTCGAATGAAAACTCAAAATTTTCCCGGAAAACCTCGTCCGATTTTCCTGACTAACGAACTTATCCAAGCTATTTACAAAAGAAAAGTACATGCCAAATTTTATCAAAATCGGCCCATTATTTTTTGAGTTATCGGTGTGATACATATATATATATATATATATATATATATATATATATATATATATATATATATATATATATATATATATATATATATATATATATATATATAAACATATAAAAATTGAAACTGACCCCGGATATGGGTTCTAGGGGTCCTAGATCGCGCTCATTTGAAGAAATTTTTTCAAAATTCAAAAGTCGAGATCTCCTCATTAGTGAATTTTTTCTAAGAAAATTCACTAATAATGGACAGATTTTGATAAAACTTGGTGAGTACCTTCCTTTTGCAAGTGGATTGGATATGTTCGTTAGCCAGGAAAATCCGCCGAGGTTTTCCCGGAAAATTTTGTGTTTTCTTTCGAAAAAAATTTATATCTCCGGTTAACAGGGGCAACCAAATTTTGTACGCGGGTTTATATCATTACAGTTAAGTTACCTGCCCAAATTTAACTCTATAGGTTAAAGGACAAAAAAGTTACAGGGATTTAAAGAAAAATAAATTTGGGTTTTCCTCAAAACTTCAAAGTCGCGATTTAAAACGTCAAAATTGGTAATATTTAAGCAATGAACCTGAAAATAATATGAGCTATGAAAGGAAAATGTCCCAAGAAGAATGTTTTACAAAGCCTGAAGTCTTAGTTTCAATCATCATTCATTTCAAATAGACCCTTTCTCTGATGCTTTGGCAGTAGTGTTGGCTATAGAGTTTATGGGTTAGTCGTATATAACTTTTGTCGAATTTTCGTAAAAACTCTTTAAAGTTCAATATATCCGCTATTATGCAAGATACGAAAAAAATTATACATTAATTATAGGCTGGCCCATAAGTCGTTGGTGATACAATTTTTTTTAATCAAACACGCCTTATGTTATTGTATTTTTGCATTTTCCATCGAAACATAATGCATGTTTGTAAGAAAAGAAATTCTGGATGCAGGAAGCTCATTATGGTAGCGAATTTTGATCAAATGCTTCATATTTGCATAGCTCAATTTCCTATTAACCTATAAGATTGACCAAGAGGCGAGTTATTTCGGTAACACTTTAAGTGTATTTTCGGAAATTTTTGTACATTTTCAAACAATAACGTTATTTTGATGAAACATGGCACATTGTTTTTACTATATAGGTTTTACTGGTAACCAAATTTGATGCCTGTTTAAAAAAAACACACATATTTGCTATTAAAACCATTTTTTTGGAAATTCACTACCATAACGCACTTGCTGCGTTCAGACTTTTCTCATTGTATAGAGTCTGCTTTGTTAGTGTTATTGTTTAGTTAGTTTATCGTTGTAATTGTGATTATAGCTTTGCTGTTATAGGTTAGCTCTATTTTTATGTTAAATATTGACATACATCACGACATTTTGAAAGCCTCATCCATCATTTGTGTCTCATTTTATTTTCAATTTTGAAGAAGTCTTTGATCAAAACATTATAACACAGCAACAGTTCTTTATTTGTGGTTGCCATGACTACAAATTTTTTGTATTTTATTTCATTTTAAAAACATGTCGTCCTTGTTAGGAAACCATTTACATTCACCCAGCTACAGTGGCCATAGCATTCCGCACATTTCTACTTGCTTTTGTTTTCTTTCGTCGTTTGAAAACATTATTTCTAACTACGTAAATTTCTTTGCTCTCGCTACCAGACTACCATTTATCAAGAGTCTGTTCCAAATAACACAAAATGTTATAAAATAGAGACTGTGTACAACCAACTAACAATTATCGCACTTTTCGCTCACATTTCCTTTTTATTTTCTACTCTGCCCAGCAGCTCTATTCACTCCTGTTCCCATAAGTTTCTTGGGGGCTGTTTGCAAGAAATTCTTTTTGTGGTATGTGCATTCAAAAAGCGTTTTAAGCATGTTTCTGAAAAAAAATTCTAAAAGTCCCCCGTGTTCTTGGAAATTTACCAAAATTTTATTTTTATTTACAAAAGGAATCCGCCTGCCAAATTATAAACGTGGCAGGTATTTTCCTTTACTAATCGCTTGGATGATCCGTTTTAGTCAACTTAATCGAACCAGTTTCCAGTTTTTGCAAACAAAATAACAAAAAAGGAGTTTTAAAACAAATTTATGATTGCCTATGAAGCTTCTTCTTCTATTTTTTAAATTTAGTACTCACGCTGCATTTATATCGGTTTCACTATGTATCAAAACTAAAGATTCTAGTTTAATGGGAAATTGGGTTATCACGATTTGAAATATTTTGACGAAAATTCGTTACCATAATTTTTACCATAAATTGCCAGCCTTGGTCCATTTCTTCCCTTAAGGACAATGTATGTAAGGCTAGATGTATTATCGCCATAATTAGAACCGCAGACCGGTTTTGCTCTAATTAGAACTCATCAGTACGGTATACTAATTACAGCAAAAACACACCTATAAAGTGATACGGCTATGGTAGCCAGCCTCCTAGAGCATTGTGAAATATACAACAGGGTCGCCATCTCGTTACGGAACCTGGTAGTATGTTGTCACGACAGTTCCAAATAACACAAAATGTTATAAAATAGAGACTGTGTACAAACCACTAACAATTTTGTGAGTTGTCAGCCCTGGCCCATTTCTGCCCATTTCTTCCCTAATATAGGGACAATGTAGGTGAGACTAGATGTATTCTCACCATAATTAGAACCGCAGACTGGTGTTGCTCTAATTAGAGTCTTCAGTACGGTATACTAAATACAGCGAGAACACACCTATAAAATAATACGTCTATGGTAGCTGTATTACTTATTATTTATAAACGTCACAACGTCTGGCTTTGACATGGTTAAAGGAAACTAATTTCAGTTGTCTGGTTTTCTTTCGTCTTTCCCGATGTCTAGAGTAGATTTAGGGTCCCCTTACTCGATAAAGAACTCAGTCGCATTAGTAGGGAGGCTTCGAGGAGTACCGGTGGATGGTGGTACGATCTTGGTGTCTTTCGACGTTTCCAATTTGTTTACCAGTGTCCCGGTCAATCAGACACTTCTTCTATTGAGAAATCTCCTTGTTTCGTCTTCACTCAATCGTGAAGTACAGGGAGCGCTCAACGCCCTAGTAAAGGTATGTTTGGCACAGAATTTCTTTTCGTTTAATGGCAGAATTTATGTCCAAAAAACGGTCTTCCAATTGGCAACCCACCGTCTCCCTTGTGCGCAGAGGTTTTCATGGCGTTCTTTGAGAAATAACTTGTTTACAATAATTTAAATCCATATAGGGACTTTATTTCGTCCTGGTCACGATGTGTGGATGACGTGTTGGTGTTGTGGTCAGATACCTTAGAGCAGCTTCACCTGTTTCTCGGTTGGTTGAGCGATCTACATGTCAATATTAACTCCACAATGGAACTTGAAGAGAACATGTCCATCAGTTTTCTGGATCTAATGTTAACAAGAAAAGACAAATCAATTGAATTCGACATATATAGAAAACCAACACAAACAGACCACCTAATCCCATATAGATCTTGCCACCATATGTCCCGCAGATTGGCGTCCATAAGATATCTAATTGATAGACTGTTTAGAGTCCCACTGTCGGGGACGAACTTTAATAACAAGCTCAATGTTATTAAACAGCTAGCAGTAAATAATGAATACCCGGTCGACTTAATAGACAGATTGATAAGACAAAAGGGCCGTCAGCTCTTGAGAGAGACAAGTTCCAATCTCTCGCCAGCCAAATCAGAGAGTCCCTTTTACTTTCCTCTTACATACTGTGGCCCAATCACTGCTGCAGTCTCTCGTGTCTTAAAGAGAGACAATATCAAGTTTGCATACAGGTCGAGAGATACTGTCAAGAAGATTCTGGTTCATAATTAAGGTTCTATTCCTCACCTCAAGAAGTCGCGGGTATATTGTCTCATCTGTGAAATGAAACACTGTTTATATAGGAAGAACGGGAAGGGCACTGGGTGCCAGGGTCGCTGAACATCTTAGAAGCAGAAGTAATGTCGACAACACCACTTCTGTCTTCGGTTGCCACACCTTTGACAAGGAGAACGACGCTAGAATCCTTCACCCATCTAGTTTTGGTATGGAACAGTTTGTCCTGGAATAAATGGAGATCTAGAAGTACATAAATGGCTCCAATAATAATGTTCTTAATGTTTCAAACACCAGCAGCATGAACTTTCCTTCCATTTACAGAAACCTTATTGAATAAATTTTCAATGGTAGTGCTCTAGCTCCACGTAATTAAGGTGCTTCTTTTGGTACCAAGTTCAAGAATAACCTTCTTTTCACATACAGAAAATCCTGAGTGAATAGACTTTCATTTACCTGACTGAAACTTTCAATGGCAGTGCTTTGAATGACGTGTAATCGATTCCAGCCATAGAGCAAAGATCGGCTGCTTCTTTGGTTCTCTCTCCAAGCCGTTGGCATTTCTCTGCCGGCCGTAGTTCACCTGTCACTTCTGGTTGTTATGTCACTTGTCACCTTCAGTTTGCATTTTTTGAGTTAAAATATATAGAAATCCATGGGACTCCATTTTGTTCGTTTTATAAAATTAAACTAAAAAATAAGCGTGTTTTACATTCATCCTCTGGTTTCTTCGAGTCTTGTGATGTTCCTGTCTTCCTGTTTTAAGCAGTTTCTGTTTGGTATCCTGAGGACAATGGATGAAAAGCAAAACTTTTACAACATTTCATACAGCATCTTTTTGTAATTGAGACAGAAAATTTGTAAGTATTAACCCAAATATAGCATCTATTTCCTTCTTTTATCTCTGAATTTCACATGTTCAGATGTTCTCGAGGAGTTCTGCTCAGCTGTGCAGCCTGCTTTGCTTTTATATTTGTGCTTGTCTGTAGATTTTTATGTAATTTGACTAGTTGGAATTTAACTTATTGATTGTGACTCCATAAGAGTGTTGTTCATATTTGTGGGACCCCAGTCCCGTTTTAAGTTTTAAATCTTATATTGTACGTTCTTATAGAGATGTTTTATAACCCCTGACACTAATGTCAGTTTAAATATTGCATGGCCGTTAGGGCTAATCTGTATTTGACATTTAGCTTCGCTGGACTTTGTATTATTTCTGTAGTTGCGGTGTTAGTCACTCGCATGTTAGACCTACCAGAAACATAGTTTATGACAACCACCTTATTACATTCTAGGTCTAAACCCCCTGAAGATGGCACGTTAATGTGTTGAAACGCGTAGGGTTTTGAGAATAAATCAGTTTGGTAGTAAAAGCCTTTAATTTCATTTAACCATGCTGTATTACTTTATAAATCAAGCCTTACATACATTGCCCCTATATTAGGGAAGAAATGAGCTAAGGCTAACAATTTACAAAATTGTTAGTTGGTTGTACGCAGTCTCTATTTTATGGCATTTGTGTTATTTGGAGCTGCTGTGACACCATACTACCTGGTTCCGCGCCGAGATGACGACGCTGTGGTACATCTCACAATGACTTAGTGATAAAATTTTAAAGTGGAAAATAATTTTCGTACATTTCTAGGGGTCACTTTTGTTATTAATTTCTGCTCCTGAAAGCTGTAGTACAAATGGTTTTCGAGATACAGCCGCTCGCCGACCTTTACGGGCCACCCGTATTTATTTTAATGCTGTTCGTCGCATTTGATTTTTACGATGAGATTCTGTGGCAGAGTAATTAGAGCGTGCTAATTTTTCTCGACACGAAGCGATTATAGGGGTCTGTATATTAAAGCAAATTCAATCTCATATTTTAACTCGCAATTTACAGTCTTTCCAACTCGTTATAATTCATTTTTTTCACACTTTGTGTCTCTTCCTGAAATGGGAATTTTCACCGAGATTGGATTTTTTCAGCATACTGTCCTACTATAACTTTGAAGTTAGCTTTTTAGTTGATATTTAGAAATTTTGAACACAACTGATTGTTGTCAGATTCATTTTAATTAAATGTTTTTACCAGCCTACTTATGAAACAATAGATTGTTTTTAGTGAATTTTCTTAGAAAAAATTCACTAATGAGGAGATCTCGACTTTTGAATTTTGAAAAAATTTCTTCAAATGAGCGCGATCTAGGACCCCTAGAACCCATATCCGGGGTCAGTTTCAATTTATATATATATATATATATATATATATATATATATATATATATATATATATATATATATATATATATATATATATATATATATATATATATCACACCGATAACTCAAAAAATAATGGGCCGATTTTGATAAAATTTGGCATGTACTTTTCTTTTGTAAATAGCTTGGATAAGTTCGTTAGTCAGGAAAATCTAACGAGGTTTTCCGGGAAAATTTTGAGTTTTCATTCGAAAAAAATTATTATCTCAAAAAGTAATTATCCGATTTTAATAAAATTTGGCATGTGCCGTTCTTTTGTAAATAGCTTTGACAAGTTTGTTAGTCAGGAAAATCTAAGGAGGTTTTCCGGGAAAATTTTGAGTTTTTATTTAAAAAAAAATTTTATCTCAAAGAATAATACGCCGATTTTGATAAAATTTGGCACGTACCTTCCTTTTCTAAAAGGCTTTGACAAGTTTGTTAATGAAAAAAATCGGACGAGGTTTTCTGGGAAAATTTTGAGTTTTCATTTGAAAAAAATTTTTATCTTAAAAAATAAGAAATCTATGATAACCAAATTTGGTAGGTAGGTTTACGATATAAAAAGCAAACTATATACTAAAATTTAGATTTCTATGTTACAAGAAAAAAAAGTTAATAAAATATTTTTTGCCAGATCATTTCTATGAAAATTCACTACCATAACGCACTTGCTGCGTCCAGGCTTTTTTAATTAATAAAGCAGGTCCAATACTGAATTTTATTTTATGATTCATCATGAGAACGAATAATTTCATGGCAAAAGTCTGGTCGCAGCAAGTGCTTTATTGTAGTGAATTTTCATAAAATATGTTTAATCACTTTCTTTCTTTAATGAAATCGGGCATAAAATTTGGTTACCAATATAACCTATATGGTAGAAATAGTGTACCATAATTCGACAAGTAAGCCTTTCGACAAAACTCCTAAAAAGTTTTTTGCATGAAAATGTACAACTAATTTTTTGACCAAAATCCGATTTTTTTTAATTAAGTACAGTGCCTTCATTAATTCCCGAACCCCACGTGACCGCTTAAGTTAGGCAACTAGGCATACACGGTTGTACAACCTGGATTAACGAAATCCCTATAAGATGCCAGTGTTGTCTCATATTTCCTTTGGAGTTTTATAAAAAATATAAAAATCATAATAAGGTGAAAGAATAAATGTCTTAAATGTATTTATTATTTAGTATTTTTAACAGCAAGTCTGTTCATGTATGGTTTACTGTTATTGATTGTTAAAAAATAAATTAAAAACAATAAAATATTACTTTTATTTTCTATAGACATCAAAGTTTTGTAATGTACGTAAACAAATTAAGGTCCGATTATTTAAACTTCTAATTTACGGTTTTGGGAATGTGTATTGTGTAACATTGAACAAATATATACCTGTTTGGGCAGATTACCGACGAACAGATTTGGTAGGGCTCGTTCCATGCGATGTTGAATATCGTCAATAACATAACCTTAACATACCTACACTTTTAACTTACGTAAAAACGGAATAAAAATGCTAAGTTTTGAAAAAAACGGTTTATTTTTATTGTCAGACGAATAGAAAATTATTTGAAGAAGGTAAACACTGGTCGAACTTGGAAAATGCACAATATACATACAAAATAACTGTCAAAAGGAATTGAGTGTCAATGGACTGAACTGTCAATTGTCAATTGATTTGGTATTCAGGGTCCCTAGTATAGTGGTTTTTTTGGTTACTTTTTGGACTGCCAACTCATAAAATCATATTCCACTAAGAGAGAGAGACAGAATCCGGTCACGTGGGGCTCGGAGATTAATGAAGGCTCTGTACTTTATTAAACATTTATTATTATGCCCTTTACTTCTGAAACACAAAATGCCGGCTGTTCTATTTGAAACAATTGAGTTACGACAATTCGATTTCTTTTTGATTCAGTCACTATTTGAGAACGGCCTGTATACGGCATCTCGATTTATTTTATTTATGAAATAATATAAACTAAAACCTCTTTGAATGCGTCATTTGCATCGGACTACAATTTCTACGCAAAAACGCCATATCACAATTTTTCATACGTGCCAAAAATGTGAAAAGTCGGAAACCAATTGAAATTATTCAAAAAGAAGTCTGACTGTATATATGTAAACAGATACAAACTGAGACTAACTCAGGATATAGGTCCTAGTGGACCTAGTTCGCGCTCATATGAAAAAAATCTTAGTAAGATTCAAAATACGTGGAGTTCTCAATACCGAATTTATTCTATGAAAATTTGCTACAAATTATAGGCAATTAACCCATAAACTCTATAACTAAAACTACTGCTAAAGCATCAGAGAAAGGGTCTATTTGAAATGAATTTTCTGGAAATATTTTAGTAAAATGAAGGACAATGACAAGCTGAAACTTAACGACTTGTAAAACAAACTTCTTGCGACATTTTCCTACATGGCCCGTATTCGCTCTAGGTTCTTTGCCTAGAAGTTGCCAATTTTATGTTTCAAATCGCAACTTTGACGTTTTAAGAGGAAAACTTATCAAATTTTCAAAGTAATTTTTCTGGCATTTTTGACCTTTTTGCGCCAAAAAGCTTCGTCTTTGTCTGTAACATACAATAGATTTTGATATCCACACAAAATATTTTGCTCTTGTGCGTTTTTCTGCTCATTAATTGTACCCAAAATTTTTCTATTTAAATGCCTATCTTTTTTTTCTTCAAACTTATAGATCTAAATTTTGGTGCATAGTTTACTGTTTGTGACATAAACTCACCGACCAAATATAGCTGCCCTAACTTTGTTATTTCCAAATATATAAACATTTTCTGGGAAAAACTGTGCTGGCTTTCCAGGCTAACGAACTTGTTCAAGCCATTTGCAAAAGAAAGGTACTAATTAAATTTGATCGAAATCGGCCCGTTATTTTTTGAGTTATCGGGGTGATACATACATATATATATATATATATATATATATATATATATATATATATATATATATATATATATATATATATATATATATATATATATATATATATATATATATACAGGGTGTTTTAAAAATGATGGTCTATGTTACAGGTACACATTCACCACAAAAAATTAAACTATTTTTTCATATAAACATGGGTCCGCAAATGCTTAGTTTTTTTCATTACAGCGTGTTAAAGTTATTTGTTTTTGTCAGTTTTTCACGAATAAGTCTGAGTCAAATTAAAATTTTGCCGTGAAAGTTGGCATGTGGGGGTTTTTGATGGCAAGAAATTTAAATATGTTATTGCTAATAACACTGCTGGTAGAGGGCGCCACCTGTCAGACAATGCTTGCATTCAATTGGCTATAATTTTTTGACACTCAGTAATATCGACCTACCGTATAGCTGCGTTGCAGCTCTTATCAATTGTAAGCTAAAAATGTGTATTTGATCCAAATCTCTCAGGCACACCATTTTCGAGATATTTCAATTTTTGAATGTCGATGTCGCTCAAAAATTAATTTTTCTCAAATAACTAATTGTATTGTGTGCACATTTTAACAACAAATAAAACAACATATAAAAAAGTTTATAACATTTTATGATACCTGACTACAATAAATGTTCAAAATGGCCACCCTCCACTTCAATACACCTTCGTATTCTGCGGAGCATACAACGTCGTACTCTGTGAAATATTTCTGGTGTATTTCTAATTTGTTCGCATCCAAGTACAATTCTTCGCTGCAGAACAGTTTTAACATTTTCTTCATAAACAATACTTTTCAGATGCCCCCATAAATAAAAGTCCATAGGATTTAAATCAGGGTATCGAGCCGGCCATAGCTGAGGTCCACCGCGTCCGATCCATCTGCGTCCAAAAGTATTGCTTAGGTAATTTCTGACATTTAGGGCGAAATGTCGGGGGGATCCGTCATGCATAAACCACAGGTTATGTCTTATGTCAAGAGGTACATTATCTAATAACCCATTTAGCTGGTTTTGCAGGAATTCAAGATAGGTTGTAGCGTTAAGTCTGTGAGGTAAAACAATTGGTCCTATCAAATTACACCTTACAATTCCAGCCCATACGTTTAAGGAAAATTGCTGTTGATGATGCCTTTCAAAAACTGCGTGTGGATTTTCGTCAGCCCAAATATGGCTATTACGAAAATTGACGATCCTGTCGCGCGTAAATCCAGACTCCTCAGTGAACAATACACAATTCAACAAGTTCTCAACATTATTATGTTGAAGAAACCATTGGCAAAATTGTAGGCGATGTATAAAATCTCTTTCATGCGATAGTGCCTGCACACGTTGGATGTGATATGGACGCAATTGTTGCTCGTGAAGAACTCGCCATATCGTTGCATTAGATGCTCCCAGATGATTGGCCATTTCCCTAGTAGCTATTTTTAGATTTTGTTCAATTTCATCCAGAACAGCATCTTTAAAATCAGGATTTCGTGCACTTCGTGGTCTGCCTCGATCAGCAGTAACTTTGTTGAGGGTACCTGGTAATATATATATATATATATATATATATATATATATATATATATATATATATATATATATATATATATATATATATATTCGAAAGCGACAGATCGATGTATTAGATAATGTAAGTATGTACCTGTTTCTCGCAGCTTGGATGTCAATCCGTTGAAACATCATTCTGTCTGGAATTATCCGATTTGCGAAGGCTTCTTCATACAGTCGTTTCGCCTCATAACAGTTACCAAAAGCCCGTGAATACATAACATGCATGTCTGTTAGTTCATTGTTGGTAAAGACTTCCCTATTTAATTAGAAAAATTACGGACAATACAATTAATTACTTAAAAATAGTGAGTAGTCTCAAACGTAAAAGTCAAATGTAGTATGTGTCACGACGAAAACGCAAAAGTCATGTCCCGTAACGATGGAAACCACTTTGTTAAATGGTTTGTTCAAAGTTTGTTATCATGGCTTTTTATTTTATCTTCATGATTGTGTCTTGTGAGTTATTTTTTCTCGTAAGATACATACTGATAGCAATTAAAAGGTGAAAAATGTATTCCTATGATTTGTCGCAGAATTAACTTTTGAGCGACATCGACATACAAAAATTTAAATATCCAGAAAATGGTGTGTCTGAAAGATTTAAATCAAATATACATTTTTTTGCTTACAATTGATAAGGGCTGCAATGTAGCTATACTATTATTAGCAATAACATACGTAAATTTCTAGCCCTCGAAAACCCCCACATGCCAATTTTCACGTCCAATTTTTAATTTTAATCGGACTTATTCGTGAAAAACTGACAAAAACAAATAACTTTAACACGCTGTATTTAAAAAACTAAGCATTTGCGGACCCATGTTTATATGAAAATATAGTCTTCTTTTTTGTGCTGAATGTGCACCTGTAACATAGATCATCATTTTTGAAACACACTATATATAAGCATATCAAAATTTAAACTGACCCTGGATAATTGTATTAGGGGCCCTAGTTCGCGCTCATTTAAACAAAAATTTTTTAAATTCAAAAGTCGTAATCTTTTTTTAAGAAAATTCACTAAAATGCAAGTAACAAAAAGGTTATATCTTCTATTATATATTACAAAAATAATCGTCAATGGTGAAGTAAGGAAATAATTTGGGGTAAATAAGGAGGTGGCTAACCGTGAAGATTCAACCCAGCATGTTGCAATGAATTGATATGAGCTTTGAAATATTAAACCTTACTGATAACTGAGGCGTACCAAATTTAAATGTTTTTATTTACTATTTTTACTTGTATGAAAGTATCGCATCGGCGACAAAAATTAAATATTTTTTTCGCATAAACGTCGTTAAAAGTGTCAAAACATATATAAAACATATATAAAACATATATAAAACATTATTTCGGAACGAACTTTTTTTTTGTCTGTCGGTCTGTCGATCTGTCGGTCTGTATATCTGTCTGTTTGTAGCCACGATAACTTTAGAAGGAATTGAGATATCGTCGTTAAATTTGGTATACAGTTAGCACCCGACAAACGAACAGTTCATTGTTTTTATGTAGTAAAATCGCTCGCCAGGGTAGGGGATGAATTGAGGGTGATTTGGTGGCAATTGACATTTATTCGTTAAAACTTGAGTAATATAGCGTTTTAACGTTTGTTTATTAGAAAACGTTGATTTTCACCAAACATTTGTTATTCCGTGCTGAAATTAAATTAGGGGTTGAATGTGTGGGGTGGAATATCGGTGAGAGATATTTCGAATTTTGTTTGCTAAAACGGCGTAAAGAGTCTGAAAACATATATAAAACTTGAATCTGTATCGATTTCTTTTGTCTGTCTGTCGGTCGCTCAGTCTGTCGGTCGCTCTGTCTGTCGGTCGCTCGATCCGTCGGCCTGTAATCCTGTCTGTTAGTAGGTGCAATAACTTTTGGACGAATTGGGATACAATCTTCAAATTTGGTAACCAGTTAGCACCCGTCAAAATAACGCTTCGAATTGTTTTTGGGTAAGATTTCTTTAGGGGGTAGGGGATAAGTGAGGGATGATTTGGTCAAAATGGACATTTTTTCGTTAAAACCCGTGTAATATAACGTTTCGGAATTTTATGGGTACAGGAATACGAATATTTTCTTTATGAGCAAGTCGTGGGCCCTGAATTCATTTCATGAGGATGTCTTTTTCAGAAGAGTATATTATCAGAGCTATATGGAAGTTATGACTCAATTTACAGCACTATTTTATATTGAATAAACGGCTGTAACTATTTAAGGGTGCATTTTAATACATAGTAAATTGAGTTAAATCGACTTAATTTGACCTTTGGTTTTCAGGTTATCCACTTCGCTACACATTTTTGAAACACATGTTTAATTGACAACTTATGTTGAATAAATTTGGCGGTAACAACTTTAATAACGTCCAAATATTTCTTAACACTAACAACTCTAGCTCAAGTGTAGTCTGTAATAATACTTACGTTTTTTTTTAAGTCTGAACCGCCAGATGGCGTTTTCTGGCCGCTTTAGTTGTTTATCCAAATTGTCATGAAAAGGTAAATGGAAGGCTAATTTTTTATTTTACCAGTCTCATTAATCGTAATTTTCTTTAAAGTGGCGCAAACCTAAAATCGATTTTATTTTTTATACTTGTCACTAAGTGAAGGTTGGAACCTGTTATGAACACCGATAAGTACACTTGGAGAACCTTACTCACCACAAAACATCTTTTTAAAAACCTGGCGATCGTTTCATTAACAAACAAAAATTAACAAAACAAACTAAACATCACCTTTTATACTGAATGTAGGTAAAGACCGATACCGAGAGGCAGACCAAATGGCTAGCAAATTTTCTGTGCATTGCCGGACGAGGTTTTTGAACTTTCGTTATAACTTTACCGGTCAAGTTTCGGAATATTAACTTTATCAAAGCAGAATGCGAACAAAGGGCTATAAATCAGTGGCGGCGCTGGGTTTAAAGAACTTTTGGTTTTTTTTTTTTGGCCTTATAAATATAAATACTTTCTCAAAAGATGAGACCAAAACATTGTGAGATGTACGACAGGGTCGCCATCTCGGTGCGTAACTAGGTAGTATGCTGTCACGGCAGCTCCAAATAACACAAAATGTTATAAAATAGAGACTGTGTACAATCAACTAACAATTGTGTAAATTGTCAGTCCTGGCCCATTTCTACCCTAATATACGGACAATCCGTAGAGCTAGGTGTATTCTCACCATAATTAGAACCGCAGTCCGGTTTCGCTCTAATTAGAGCTCATCAGTACGGTATACTAACTATAGCGAGAACACACATATAAAGTAATACGGTTATGGTAGCCAGCCTCCTAGAACACTGTGAAATGTACGACCGGGTCGCCATCTCGGTGCTGAACCAGGTAGTATGTTGTCACGACAGCTCCAAATAACACAAAATCTTATAAAATAGAAACACTATATTAGGGAATAAATGGGCTAGGGCTGACAATTTACAAAACTGTTACTTGGTTGTACACAGTCTCTATTTTATAACATTTTGTATTATTTGGAGCTCTCATCACAACATACTACCTGGTTCCGCACGAGATGGCGACAGTGTCGTACATCTCACAACGCTCTAGGGTGCTGGCTACCATAGCCGTCTTACTTTAAAGGTATGTTCTCGTTGTAATTAGTATACCGTACTGATGAGCTCTAACTAGAGCGAAGCCAGTCTGCGGTCCTAATTATCGCGAGAATACATCTAGTCTTACATACATTGTCCCTATATTATGGAATAAATGGGCCAGGTTTCATTCCTAAACGTCACATGGTCTGGGATAGACGTAATTAAATACTCAATGAAAGGCTTCTGATCCAGACAGCAAAAATGTATTGTTAAACCCTACGCGTTTCGGCTACCTAGTAGCCATCCTCAGGGGCACATCTAGAAATATAATAAAAAGGTCTGTCAGAAAAGATTGTTTTCTGGTAGGCAATTGTGCCGGTTGAAGCACAATGATCTCAAAATAAAATCTACAGACATCATCAAGATTAAAATCTACAGTCAAATAGCAAATTAGGTTAAAAGTTACAGTTAAACTACTAATTAGCTTGTTTTAACTGTAGCCTGTAGCTTTTACCTTTTTTACAATGTTTTCCGACAGACCTTTTTATTGTATTTTTCGATTTGTCCCTGAAGATGGCTAGTAGGTAGCTGAAACGCGTAGGGTTTAACAATAAATTGCTGTCTGGATCAGAAGCCTTTCATTGAGTATTTAAAAATGGGCCAGGGCTGACAGTTTACAAGATTGTTAGTTGGCTGTACACAGTCTCTGTTTTATAAAATTTGTGTTATTTGAACATACTACCTAGTTACGCAGCGAGATGGCGGCCCTATCGTACATCTCACAATATTCTGGGAGGCTGGCTACCACCGCCGTTTTACTGTATAGGTCTGTTCTCGCTGTAATTAGTATACCATACTGATGAGCTCTAATTAGAGCGACACTTCTTGTTAGCAGAAGTAGCTATTTAAGAACAATCTATTTTTACTTTAAAAATATAACTTTAAACGTTTATAATATAATAATAAATATATACCAACATAAGTGTGATATGAAATAAAATAGTAAGGTGAAGTACTGAGGCTAACTTGTAATGAGCAAATAATGAACGGTGCTGCGATGGAAGGTTGTTTCTTTATACCTTCTGGCTGGGGCGTTGTCGATTGTTGCCTGTCTGGTGTCTCGAAGGGGCACGTGCTTTTCTCTAGAGTCAGCTTTTTCTTCTCTTCATTGATAATTAATTTAAATTTAGCTCTCCTTTGTTTATTGATAATACTACTTAATATCAACATAAGTGTAATTACCTCTGTGTTCATAGTTCCGTTACTTTGTATTATAAATAGGCTATTGTGTTAGGTGTCGTTATTTCGCGGTCCCTTTGGACACATATTTATTTATTTGACTAAATTTGCAGAGGCTAATAGTGTCTTGAAATAAGAGGAGCTCAATATCGTCATTCCCTACAGCTGCAATACGTAACATATCATGTAAAACTTTCCTAACACTAGTGGGGGGTCGTTATTTAACTATCTGTTACTTTTAACGGTTGTAGAGCCGCAACGGTAACCACCAGTTATGGATTTATAAACATAACAGGTACAAAATTACGCGTTTTACACTAAACGAGAATTCGGACTCGTATCTGTTTCACTTCCACTGCAAGTAGGTTTGATGAATAAACATCCGTTTTCATCCGCAACTGTTAAATTTAACTATTTAACGGGATGAATGGACATAAGACTGGGAATGCTAAATATGTATGGGTATACAGTATAGAGCGGACTTTACTTCATAACATATTACTTAACACGTTATTTATACTAGTGTGCTCGCTCTAGCTCACAGCTTTGGGAATGTAGGATACTATCGATCGACTATCCAGTTCTAAATAACAGATAAATAAATGAAGCTGTTATTTTCAACAGTTATTATAAAATAACGTTAACGGCTTCAACTGATAATAGAAAATAACCATTTTGCCCATCACTACCTAACATAAATATACTAAAGAAACAAGGGCTTTGTGCTGCAGGTAAAGAACATCTATCACCGAAACCCTTAGGGAATGGTGATAGGGTTTTAAATGATAAAAATACAATTATCTACCTACTCAAACATTTGTTAATAAAAAACTCACGTATGCTGCAGTGTCGGCGCTATTTAAATTATTCGTGAACTGACAGGACAGGATACTAATTTGTGACGTTGACTCATACAGGACACCATCGGTTATGGAATCAAAAATGGCACCTGTTTCGGGCCAGTGTCCAGTTTTATCCCTCGTTCCTCTACTATACTATAATATTAAAGTTTGAATCGTTAGATTTTTACGTTTATGTGAGCTTCATTTCGAGCATAGTCGACCTAATTAAAAGACTGGGCACTGTGAATGAAAACTAACACAAATATCAGAATAATCCTATTAATCATAATTAAGATGAATCGATTTTGACACCATTTGTTGTCATAATAAGACTTTTCTTTTTCATAGGTGCAATAAAATTTTATCTTTAAAGATGTAAGATTATCTTAACTGCTTCTTTTCATTCCATTTTGTTAAAAGTTCATAATTTAAAGTATTGTATGTTCAAAATAAGCCTGTATATTTTTTGAATCTTAAATTTGTTGGTCGTGCAGGTACGAAGTACTACGGTAATCCTATAATATTAGTACAAAACCTAATATCAAACAGCTATCCATGAATCTGAAATGGAAGGCATATAATTTGTTAACGCAAAGCACATCTGCTTCAAATGACTACGTAAATGAGTGGAAGAGTTTGAAATTTGTCTAGAATGTAAGTTCAACAATGATTTGAGAACTTCTTGTCTTCTCCACTCGTTACATACAACACATCTGGCTTGCAACTATTGTTTCAAAGTGTGTGAGTGTGTGAAAGACCACAGCCATTAAGTTTCCAGTTTGGTTGTAAATTGAGAATATAAATAATAATAATAATTTTTTTACTGATAATATACAGTCTGACTTTTAACAAACAATACAACAACAATATAACAGAATTAATATTGACATTTTTCCCCAATCAGCAAATAGTAGTAAACCGGTAAAGTCAGAGACTATGTGTCGGTAAACTTCAACATACATTTGCCTACCTTGTAGGTGATTGAACAGAAATGTGTCCCGAAAACCAAACTCTCATAGCGAACAAAAGGATATTACCACCACATACACCTACACACAGAGAGCTACCTACACACATTCGCAATCCTATACACTCGCATACTCTTCCTCTCTCTCTCTCTCTCTTTATCTCTGTTTTTTTCTCTTAAACACACACACCCATGCACACACATTTTGCAAATCCTTCTATTACAATTTTCAAACCAAATCAGCGGCTTTTCAAATCGACACTCGACAATACACAGTTTGATTTTTTAACAACAACAAATAACAATATCAACATTGAAATTTTTTTTCACGGTTAGCCGTTTCCCCCCTTATTTATACACCATCAGCAAATAATAACAAACCGACAAAGTCAGAGACTTTGCGTCGGCAAAATTCAGTATAGATTTACCTACCTTGTAGGTGATTGGGCAGAAATGTGTCCCGAAAACCAAACTCTCATAGTGAACAAAAGGAAATTACCACCACATACACCCACACACAGAGAGCTACCTACACACAATCACAATCCCATACACCCGTATACTCTCTCTCTATCTCTCTTTCTCTTAAACGCACACACACGCACACATATTTTACAAATCCTTTCATTACAACTACTAAACCAAATCAGCTGTTTTTCAAATCGACAATACTTCGCATTAATTTCCGTGGTACTGCAAGGAGCCAAGTTTTTACCCTCCCTCTGAAAACGGACTCCGATCTTTTTTTTTCTAGTGGTAGTATGTGGTACAACCTTGGCGTAATAAAGGTATAACACCTCTGTCCCTCCGTTTTATGCACTCTAGGAACCTTCATGTGCTGTTCTCTTCGCCCTCCATACGTATGAACCACAATATCAAATTCACTCTTGTGCTTATAATAATATGCGAAGGCAGAATATGAGTACAACTGTCTCATGTCTAACACATTGGCCTCTGCGTATAACAGATCACTGGGATACACCGAAGGTTTATCATTTATAATTTTCAAGAATAGTTTGTGAATAACTTCCAAATGCTTAATATGGCTTGCCAGCATTCATCCCCACGCCACGATTCCATATCGAAGCAGACTTTCCACCAGAGCAGAAAATATTCGATTTTGATGGAAATGACGTATGTAAAGATGGCGGTTGACGCATGCGCAAACCAACTTTCTTATTTTTTGGATAGTGTTTGGTGTCATGTTACTCGCCTCGATGAGTGGAATTCAAATGTAGACGACGTAGTTTAAGATGGCGGCTGTTAGCGCGAAAATTCAAAAAAATTAAAATTTGAATCGAGATTTGATCTGACCTGTCTAAATAAGAGCAACCAACTAACCAACCAACCAACACAACCAACCAACCAACCAACCAACCAATCAACCAACCAACCAACCAACCAACAACCAACCAGCCCATCAACCAACGACAAACAGAACAGACAGGACAGACAGCTGTCTAGCAGGACAGACAGCTGTCTGTCCTGTCTGTTCTGTTTGCCTACGGTTGATGGATTGGTTGGTTGTTGATTGGTTGGTTGGTTGGTTAATTGGTTGGTTAGTTGGGTGGTTGGTTTGTTGTGTTGGTTGGTTGGTTAGTTAGTTGGTTACTCTTATTTAGACAGGTCAGATCAAATATCGATTCAAATTTTAAATTTTCGCGCCAACGGTCGCCATCTTATACTCCATCTTGGATTATGTCATCTCAGGTTAGGTCTCTTTTCTTCCTATTTCTGGCCGCCATCTTGTTTCGTCACTGTGACGTCACTGCGCGCAGGCGCAGTGGCTGGGTGAAGAGTGGAGATGTTAGAACCGGCTATCTATACCTACTGATAAATCATAATATTGCTGAGCATATTTGGTATAATAATCATCATGTAGATAAAGAAAATCTCAAGTTAATCAAAAATGTCAGGCATATATAACATGTAATGCTGTTGTTAGTACTCAGAACAGGAATTTTGACCTTACCTTTTTGTACTCACTTGGTAGTGTACTTCAGTAAGAAATGGATAAGGCAGATATTAATATATAGCTGTTATATGCGTATCAGCCACATAGAGCTCTTTACCTAAAGCTTTAGTGGCGTTAGATTATTTGTTTGTACTATATTGCAGGTATTGCATTATACATACATGTATACGAGCCCTCTCTCAGCGCAGCTGGTCCACCCATTCAGAATATAAAATTTGTACATTGTCTTGACCGCTACGAATCCAGTTTTTTGCAATTTTTCTAATGCCGTCTGTCCAGCGAGTTGGTGGTCTTCCTCTGTCTCTTTTATCAGATCTGGGTTTCCATTCAAGTAATGGTTTTGTCCACCTGTCACCTTGCATGCGAGCCACATGTCCCGTCCACTTCCATTTGAGTTTTGCCACATGTACGACCACATCAGTCACTCCTGTTCTTCTGCGTAATTCTTCATTTTTAATGTGGTCACGTAACGAAACGCCAAGCATCGACCTCTCCATTTTGCGCTGTGCTACTTTAAGTTTCTTAGCAGAAGCGTTGGTAAAAGTTAGTGTTTCGGCGCCGTAGGTCATAACCGGTAGAACACATTGGTTGAAAACTTTTCTTTTCAAGCATACTGGAAGGTCGCCTCTGAAAACGTCTCGAAGTTTGCCGTAAGCCGCCCAGGAGAGTATAACTCTCCTGTTTATCTCGCATGTTTGGTTGGCTTTGGATATGCTTATCTCGTGGCCCAAATATGTGTATTTATCTACCCATTCCACCTCAGAGTTTTCAATAATCAGGTTGTTACTAGGGACGAGGTTTGTCATAAATTTTGTTTTTCCGATGTTCATTTTTAGACCTACTGTTGTACAGGCTTCCTGAAGTTTCTGTGGCATTACTCGAATATCTTCCAAGTTGTCAGCCAGTAATACAATGTCGTCTGCACACCTTAAGTTTGACAGACTTTGGCCGTCTATTCTTAGACCTTTCTGGTCCCAATCTAGCTTCTTGAACACATATTCCAGTACGGTGATAAACAGTTTTGGAGACATCGTATCTCCCTGGCGTACTCCTCTCCCAATTTTATAGGATTCGTGTTTTCATGTAGTTTTACCACAAGAGTAGCATTTATATATATATTGTAAATCAGTTTGGTGTAGCGATACGGCAGCTTCTAGGGACTGCATCACTGCGCCCAGCTCCACAGTGTCGAAAGCCTTATGGAAATCCACAAAACCAAGGACAAGAGGTCTACCATATTCGATGGTCTTTTCAATCACCGTTTTGACGCTCTGGAGATGATCATTGGTTCCAAACCCACTTCGAAAACCAGCTTGTTCCACTGGCTGGACGAAGTCCAACTTCTTTTCAAGTCGTGTGGTAATTATTCTAGTAAATAATTTGTAGAGGTGGCTAAGTAGACTTATCTGCCTGTAATTTTCTAGGTTCGAGATGTCTCCTTTCTTGTGGACCAGTATTACGATGGTGTTGTGCCACTTTTCTGGTATCGTACTATTGAAGAGACAAAGATTGAAAAGAGATTTGATTTTTTGGAGCAAGCAAGGACCGCCAATCTTTGTCGCATCGGAAACAACGCAGTCTTCTCCGGACGATTTTTGATTTTTCACCTTTTTCAGGGCTAGTTTAATCTCATCTAGTGATATTTCCATTAGTATTTCCGAGCCTTGGTTAACCACATCTTTTTTACGGGTTAGTATGTCAGCTTTAGTGGCGTTAGATTATTTGTTTGTACTATATTGCAGGTATTGCATTATACATACATGTATACGAGCCCTCTCTCAGCGCAGCTGGTCCACCCATTCAGAATATGAAATTTGTACATTGATGTCGTGTCAAAGCAAAAATTGTTTTGAAAAGACAATATTTTTGGTCTCTATATGTTATCAAAGGGGAGGGCAAGCAGATACAGTTATATATAGAGACATTTTTAGATATATTCAGCTTCACGATGGCCGTTTTGTAAAATTTGTGTTTAGTAAAATACACGATGAAAACAGCTTAAAAGTGATGCTTAATTTCTGGAAATGAACTAGGCGCTATAAAATAAATGATAATATTCGACGTTTCATTGTCTCTGTGAGTAATCTGACAGTGATATGTCAATTCATGTTTGTGTATTCGTTGTTATTGGTGAATAACAATAATTGTTGCTGCTCTGTGTATCATTACTTTTCGGACACCTTTAATATGGAGTTTTTTAAAGAACTCGCCAATCATAATAATATCATTAGGATAAAGTGATATTGAAACGCTATATAGGTGCAAGAGCAAGGAAATAACAATAGTTGTAAAATAAACGAGTTTAGTAATAAAGTTACATAGGTTTAATAAAAAATAAGTCTTGTGCACGAGAACGGTTTTCTTGTAGTTGTAAGCGTTTAATGCGTACACGTGTTAGGATCGTTATGCAAAGTAGGATTACAGTTAACAAGGGCTTTGTTCAGCCATTTCAACATTCAAGACTACTGCAAATATTCTCAACTTTCTGTGTTAACGTAAGTAAAATATACGTAAGAAAGCACTAACATTTTTTAATTAAATAACGGTTTGTCTTCTTACTTCTCCTGTTTCATAGTACTCTGCAAAGTTCAGGTAAAGTTGCATCGCAATGTCGATCTCACTATGCAAGCATTTTTTCTTTTTAAGCAACTTCGAGATTAGATTTTTTTAACAGTGTCAAATGAAAAACTTTAGACAGTTTTTCCTTTAGAAGCTATCAAGAGTAATTATCTTTGTTTGCAAAAATAGCAGTTATTTTATATGTTCTCCTTGGGCTTGGTTTTTGTAATAATATCTGCAACAAATTTTTAGAACTTTTTAGCATTGATAAATTGATAAAACTAAATTACATAGAAGTACAATACAAGCTTACTGTAAAGACATAGCGTATAATTTAATTCAATAATTTTTTTTATTATTTAATATTATTGGCTGCGGCATCTCAGGCCATTAGCACATTATTTCCCACCATTCAATATTTTTTTAAATTTTCCAGACAGAGTCAAATTGGCTCGCCCGGGAATCGAACCCGGGACCTCTCGCTTAGCAGGCTGGCACCTAGCCACCTGCGCCACGAGGGCGTCTAATTCAATAAATATAAATAAATAAATACATAAATATTAGTAATTTAATTCTTATTTTGGTGGAAATGAAATACAAGTACAATTTGGAGGCCCCAATTCACCACAATACAGTTTTTAGACCTGACAATCGTTTCGCTTACAAAGTTAGCGTCATAAGAGGGATGAGTAAACTAAGCGGATAAAAACTACAACTACTATTTATACGTGTGTGTGTGTGTGTGTTTTTGTTTCTTTCACGTCGTCTTATTTCCGCGACTAGGGCCAATCACCGTCGCCAGTGAGCAGTTTCACCTCACTATCCTGGAAATTTTGTCGAACCCCTGCCTTTCTGTATAGAGTCAGGCATCTTTAACGTGCCCAACATCGCATGAACACGGACCCGACAGCTTTACGCCCCCTCCAAAGGGCGGAACGTGCAGACATTCAACTTGCTCAGATACAATTCCAAAACCTCGGCTGATGTTAATGTTACAGTTTGTACTGAAAAAGTGAAATACTATTTCTATGTTAGTTGCGAAGCAGTTGCGAACAGCATCCTCTACGAAGGTATACAGACAGACCCCCAACTGTTAATTCTTAAATCGCTGTAATTAAAATTGCATACCCGCTTTTGTAATACTGTGTGTTGTTACCAAATATTCCTTCTAAGAAGGACATACTGCTTATGAGGATAACTGTTCAAAGAATGGACTACATAGAACCGGACCTGCTCTATTTATCGAAATATTTTTATACAAATTTCTAACGATATGTATGTTATATATATATATATATATATATATATATATATATATATATATATATATATATATAGTAGTCCATTCTTTGAACTGTCTTTTTGTGCTGATATCATTGATGTACAACTTAATGGCTTTGCATTCAGAAATGGCGGAGATATTGCCGAAATTCGTAATATTTGTCTGAAAAACACATTAACTGTGTAACAATTTCTGCTTGAATTTAAAGCATGAAGAACACGAAATTTAGCATAGCATCAAAGAATGACAAAACATTAAAGAACATTATATTTGTCTATGCATACAAAAACAACCGTTTCCGTGGTTACCAATGTTTTTTTTTGAAAAGAAAAAAAAAAAAAGAAAAGCAGTATAAAATTGTAATTTTTTAGAATAATCATATCGCGTTTCATATCAGTATAAAGAGGAAAAAATACCTCTTTAATGAACTTACAGCCAACTGTTGTTTCAATTAAAAAAAAAAAAAAGTTTATGTTGCAACTCAAAAGTAACAGATCTTTTTAAAATTTGCATATTTTTGCTCTATTTAGAATATATTAGTCTACAACTTTTTCCTTTACATCTTTTTAGTAAACCCACTACTAACGCAGCTAAATGAATCGGAAAATATCAGTTTTTCAAAATATTTGATAACCGGTGACATTTTGTATGGAAACAAAAACAATTCTGAATTACACTCATAAAACTGCAGTACTTTCTCCATTAAACCGTCTGTCTAATTACAGTAGTTTACGAGATCCCTGTACTAAACATCGAAAAAACTCAGCCTGTATATATATATATATATATATATATATATATATATATATATATTACTGAACTCGTAATAATGTTGTTTTGAAAAAGCGAAAAATATACAGGGTGTTACATTTTTAAAAATATGAGTTTGTGTGGGTTGATTTTTCTTATAACATACAACTGATAAAACCTCACATTATTATACCCATATTTACTAACATACCAGATATAAATACTTGTATATTGAAACAAGCGTTAAAACCATATAAAGAAGCGGTCAAAATTTATACTGATGGGTCAAACATTCAAGATTCAGTGGGATATGCAGTGTACATTAAACAATCAGATTATGTTGAGCTATTTAGTCTGCCAAAGTTCACTTCAATTTATACTGCTGAAGCTGTTGCCATACAAAAAGCGTTAGTACTAGCCTGTAAGAAAAATATGGGTAGCTTTGTTGTTTTGACCGATTCCCTTTCACTGTTAAGAACTACATCGAATGTTCAAAATGCCATATATCAGTCCAGGGTAATATGTGATATTGCTTATCAATTAGAGGTCTTGGAACAACAGCACAAAAGAGTTACTTTCATATGGGTAAAAGGGCACTCAAAGCTTGAGGGTAATGAAATGGCCGACTATTTTGCTAAAAAGCAACTAAAACAGGTTGTAAACATGACTTTTACACTAACAGAGATCTACTTCCGCAAGTAAAACATGTGTGTAATATAAGATGGCAGGATCATTGGAATAAGTTGAAAAGTAGCTGTAACAAGCACTTGAGTAGTATCATCCGTAATCTAAGAAAAAAGCCGATTTACTAAGAACTGTTGCATCCTAGGTATTTGTCTACGACACTTTATAGAATTATCATAGTGCTTTTACGTCTCATTTGTATAAAATAAAAGTTGAAGACAATCCATTTTGCTCATGCGACAATATCAGCCCAGCTAATCTAAATCATTTGATTTTTTCCTGTATTATGCATCATGAACAAAGAAAAATATTATTTTGTAATTTGATAGAATACAATGTTTCCTTTCCACTTGATGTAACATCACTTATGTATGAAGCTGTTTGTAATAAAAGTGTCATGGTAGCTTTCATGTGTTTTGTTAAAGACTTTAAGTTAGCTAGGTTTATATAGCTCTTAGTATATAGTCTTAAGGAATACTAAATCAACGTAGCAGTTTAATGTATAGTCAGAGAGATAAAAGTAAGTTCCTTTGTGTCTTTCCTTGTGTTAACCTATTTTGACCGCAGCCTCCCCAGTATGTTAAAAAGTCAACATGACAGGCTCCATTGGTGTGAAAAGTGTCCCAGTGTTTCTCCTGCAGCAACTTGTAGCGTAGATGTGTGCATGCATATGTATGTGTGCGTGGATATGTATGTAAGCTTTAATTTTACTATCTATTTTTAGTAAACAGCAAGTGTAAAGGGAAATAAAAGAAAAAAAGTTCGAGACGCAGCAAGTGCGTTATGGTAGTGAATTTTCATAAGATTAAGATGTTTGATTTATGAAAAGAAAGGTACTCTACCAAAGGGACAAATAAAATACAATATCTCTAGATAAATCTTTATAGTGGGATAATTTAATAAAATAAATGACAATCAGGAATTAAATTTGTCTAAACAGCACAAAATGAAATATATATATATATATATATATATATATATATATATATATATATATATATATATATATATAATAAATTTGGTAAATTAGCAGTTTACCTCATGGAGGGTTTTGAGAATTGTTTTCCGAAACATGCTTAGTGTTCTCTTAGGTGCATAACCCACAACAAACATTTCTTATAAACAACCTCTAAAAAAGTTACAGGAGCAGGAGTTAATAAGGGTGTAGGGCGAGGAAAACGAACTGTAAATATGAGTGGAAAAGCGAAAAAAATAGCTTAGTCGGATCTCTAACAGCTGCCTTTTTCAGATTTTGCAGTCGTACCTCCTTTAAATGTTTTTTAACTTATAGTAACAGATCATGAAGAAGTTCACATGTAAATAACTCAGTAAAGACAAGGAATGCAAAGGGAAAGAGTAGTGTCGACGTGCATTAGTGATGTCAAATTATATTTATCAGCAGTTGATTTATCTAAAAGTGTTGGATGTGGGAAATTCCCTAATAGTTCTCACAGAAAATAAACAATAAGTTAAAAGAAAGGAAGTTTAATACAATTTTAAAAGTGTAATTAACAAAAAACAATACAAGGTATATTTAAGTGAGGGACAAAATTCGCTTATTGTGACAATACAATCAAAGGCTGTTAATGAAAATCGTGTAAAATAATATATTTACTAACAGGTGTAAGATTTACATTTTATTATTATAATTACGTGGCAGCTGTTTCCCTCTGATATGGATAAATTATCTAAAAAAGACACATCGTTGGGAAAGAGCTGTCATGTAAAATCAATATAATATATAGGTCATATTAATAGTTTTAATATACATTTGAAAGTGAATTTAGTTCTAGTGTTATCTACTATCGACTAATTAAAGAAGACTATGTATCACAATTCCAACAGCTTAGTAAATGTAAAATTACATGAAATATAATTCTTCAACAACAAAAAAAAGAGGCAAAACAATACGCCTAGTTGGTTTTAATTTAAACGTTTTTAATTAAATCAATTCTGATAGTGGTTTGAGATGGACAAATGAACTATTTTAATTTATAATTAATTGTTTTCTACAAAAAATATTGGTTTTTTTAAAAATACAGACGATACAATGTTTTTATATGTTGAAGCTTAAGGTTTCTCTGGTTGGCGTTTCAAGGAATTGTTACACATGTTGATTTCCTAGCAGTCCAATGTGACACTGTACATATCTCTTCTTGAACTCATTGTGACACTCGAGTAAATTATTGAGTCCTCGCGACTGAACGTTGCTTATAAAAGTCTATACACTAATAAACGGATTTGCGTAGTATGTACATATATACGAGGCCCACTCATTGTTGTTTGATGATGTATCGCTACCTTACTTAAAACACATTAAAAGCAATCTCCTCGGCTCTACTGCCTGGTTGGTCAAATTGACATGTCAAAAAAAATTGGAATCTTCTGCCTGAGGTTCCAGAAGTGCACAGTCCATTTTTGTTACAATTTGTGCATTGTGTTGCTTGGAGTTTATGCAGGTACGTCAAAAACTTTTGTAGTTTCAAAGTTTCCATTTATTTTGATTGTCCAAATAACTAATACTGTCCCATACACAAATATAAAAAGCATGATTTGGAAACATTTTTTTTTGGTCTGTAACGAACGGTTCAGATTATTTTAAAATTGCTCCAGGGGATAGGTGATAAATGATTTTGAGAAAATTGAATGTTTTTTTAAACCTTCAGTAATATGTTTCTTTGTTTATTAAAAAACTTTGAATTTCATCAAACATCTGGTATTCTATGCTGAAATCAAATTTGGGGTTAAATGTGTAAGGGTGGAATATTGATGCCAAAAATTTCAATTTTTTTTAAGAAAAAAAAAGACAAAACATCTGAAAACGTACACAACTTGATTCTGGAATGGGATTTGTTTTGTCTTTGGCAAAGGAACACTTTATATTGTCTTTGGGTTGGGTCACTTCAGGGGGTAGGGGATCAATGGGGGGTGATTTTATGAAAATTTATTTTTTTTTGTTAAAAGTCGAGTAATATAACCTTTCAGAAGTTTATCGGTAGAGGAATACGAATATTTTCTTTTTGTTCAAGTCATGGATCCTGAAATCATTTCATGAGATAGTATTTCTAGCAAGAGTAGATTATCACAGCAATTTGGATGTAGTGATTTAATTTGCAATAATTTCTCGTTAGAAACGATTCTGACAATTGTAGTGGGGTTACCTTCCACTGCATTGAGAACTGACTCTTAAATTTGAGGAGGTCATTGGTATCTTTTGCATATAGAATTAGATTTTACAGATTTTAAGGCATCTATTTCCCTAAAACATCTGCAGATATGTTCAAAAATATTTCTGCTGCGTGCTATTCATCCGGGAAAACCTGTCATAATAAATTCTCACTGCTTCTTTTCCATTTTGTATCGCTTCACCACAATGTAATAACAAATTAGCTAATTCACCCAAGGTATAATTGAAAAGTGCATTTTAAAAGCATATACAGCATCTATTACAAGGCTTGTTCAATTAAAACCCATCTTTGGTCAGGTTAGCCTTGAAAACAGTTGTAATCACTCAAATGACGTTTTGCAATGTTAGTTTTGTTTGTAAAAATCACACTTATGAGTTCCTGTCATTTGTATTTAACAGCGATTTTAAGTATTGTGACTTTAAAATGGCGTTTGTTGTTAACAATCCATCTAAATATAATCAGTGTGCGGTCATTCAATTTTTGTGTGATAAAGGTTTGCAACCATTGCAAATTCAAACACGAATGCAAGCAGTGTATGGAAACACATGTTTTGCATATCCAACTGTCAAGGAATGGTTTCGAAAATTTAAGAGTGAAAGAGAGAAGATGAATGATAAGCCGCAACTAGGTGCATTGAGTACTGCATCAACAGACAGGAATGTGGCATGTGTAGAAGACCTGATTAGAGGAAATCTTCTATTGTCATTCAAAGCAATTTCAGAAGATGTTGGTGTGATTATAGAATCTATCCGTAGTATAGTATACAAACTGGCTTACAGCAAAAGGTGTTAAAAGGTAATCGTTTTCAGTCGGATGAAGAAGTACTAAATGCCTTAAAAGAATTTTTCGGGCATTAGCCACAAGAATTCTTTAAGCAGGGTATACATCAGTAGGTGAAACAATGGGATATGTGCCCTAATAATAATAGTAATTATTTGTAAATATATTTGCCAATAAATTTGTTCTGAACCAAAAATGGGTTTCAATTGAACAAGCCTATTATTACCTTGATAAATAAATGACAATAACAGCCTAATTTTTTCTTTCTTTCCAAAACACATTCGATACACAACATAAGACAACATAATTGCATTTATCTCATAAGCGAGATGAAAATCGACAAAATATAAAAAAAATTATCAGCACTAAATGACCTACATAACTGCTAAGAAAGAAACGTCAGTGACAGATTTTTTTTTTCTTAGAAAATTATTAGTAATGGCACCAATGTACCGCCCCTTTAAAGGTAGCCACACTCTTTTAGCAGTAAAATATGTACCAGTCTGAATATTTATCACCTTCCAAATTTCATGCAGCTTGCTGGTCATGATCTTCATTTTGATATTTTTGACACATCGATCCTTACCAGATACCAAGTTTGTTTTTTCAAATGAAACCTCCGGTATATATATATATATATATATATATATATATATATATATATATATATATATATATATATATATATATATGTTTTAATATTAACTAATAAACCAGATTTTTTTTTCAGCTTTATTTGATAATATGACAGGTTGTTGAGCAATGATTGGTATTAATCCACGGAGTTTCAAAATTTTACTTGCAATATTTTGGTTTTTTGCTAATAAGTCGAAAACCGCTAAGAATAGGTAGAACATTATATAGTACTTTAAGAAAGAAAATCAATTGATCTTGCTATTCCTATATAATACAGGATGTTCCATTTGAAAATCTCACATTACCTGCCATTATATGTTCTACCTAAAGACCATTTTTATTGTAGACAGCCTATATGCAATAATTGGATTTTCTATATAAACTGTATAAACTTATAAAAATTTAAACTGACCCCGGATGTAGGTTCTAGGGGTCCTAGTTCGCGCTCATTTAATATTTCTTTTATAACACTCAAAAGTCAGGATCTCCCCAATAGTGGATTTTTTCGAAGAAAATTAACTAAAAAGCGTTCGGCTGGTTCTCTGCAAATTTAACCAATAAACACTTAAATGTAACAATATTATGTTTTTTTACATTTTTTTGTAGATGCTGTTGGACCTATTTTTAGATGTATTTGATACAGGCAAAAATATATTAAAAAGTATAAAATATGTATTACATCTTATTCAATAAAAAGAAGTACAACCCGACAACACTGTATGTGGTATTTACGTTTCTGTTACATATCTTGGCTGCGCCGTCTGACACCCTCAATTCAAAGATTACCGATAGATTACTTGCAGAAAGCCTCCTGCAAGTTTGTTGCAAATGGCAAATCTACCCCCCCCCCCCCCCGTTACTTTACGGTAATCCTGTATTGTAGACACCTTACTAGTTAACAAACAATTCGGGTGTAATCGGAAGGCAGAAGTGGACGCTGGACGATGTGCAGCGTTGCCAGATGAGTATTGCCAAGGCTCATTTTAAATATAGAAGGAAATCAAGGGGTGAACAAATGTTTTTATAATGTAAATAAATTATAATATGGCGTCATCTACATAAATTGATATTTGACATATTTTGCGGACAGCAGTAGGAAAACGGAAATGTAAAAAGTTAATTTTCAGCCATGGTGGTCCAGGGGAAAAACGTGGGCCTCTGGACCCAAGGGTACTGGGTTCAATCCCAAATTTCCCCTCTCCTCCCTTTGTACGTGCATCAGTAACATCAACAGAGGTTGTGCCATTCTGATTGAGCAAGGTAATCTGCACGTTCCGCCCTTCCCAGGGGGCGTAAAGCCGTCTCCCGTGCGCATGCGATGTTGGGCACGTTAAAGACCCAAATTTCCCGGACAGTGAGGTGATTGAATCACTAGTAAAGTCAATGAAGCAATTTCTGGTGCGAATTGCCGATGATAAATACAACTGTATATGCTAATAGCAAACGGTATCCAGTATATTTTTTTCAAATCGCAATGTTTCATGGTAATGAAGCAATTTCTACTGACAACTGTCAATGATAAACAAAACCGAGAAAATGGCTCAAAATAGGCTTCCCTTCGGACTGTTTGTTTTTATTTTAGCTTCAGACTTTAAATGAGTGTGAAAAGTAAGTTAAGCAATTTCCTTTGCGAATTGCTGATGGTTAATACAACTGTATATGATAATAGCAAACGGTATCCAGTATATTTTTTTAAAGTCAAAATGTTTCATGCTAATGAAGCAATTTCTACTGACAACTATCGATGATAAACATACCCGAGAAAATGGCTCAAAATGGGTTTTCCTTCGAACTGTTAGTTTTTCTTTTAGTTTCCGACTTTAAATGAGTGTGAAAAGTGAGTTAAGCAATTTCCATTGCGAATTGCCGATGATAAATACAACTATATGCTAATAGCAAACGGTATCCAGTATATTTTTTTTAAGCCAAAATGTTTCATGGTACCCTATGTGAAAACTGGAACCTGTGATGATCACTGATAAGTACACTTGGAGAACCCAAATCACCACAACACATATTTCAAAGACCTTACGATCGTTTCGTTGACCACGTCAACGCCATCAGAGGATGAAAAATTCTATAAAAAAAAATTGATAAGTACAGTGAATTCTTAATCAGCTAACTTTAATAGGTGTATTCATGTCAATGCTTATTTACTCCCAGAAAAATTACTTGATTAGCTGGCGCCGGGTTAACTAGCATATTGATCATCTAACTAATAAAGTTTGATTAGCTCCATAGTCCTATTTCACAGAAAAATATCAGATTCTAAATATGAATGAGTTTTGCACTATATTATATCGATTTTTAATTTTATTAGTGAATTTTCTTAAAAGAAATTCACTAACGAGGAGATCCCGACTTTTGAATTTTGAAAAAATTTCTCCAGATGTGTGCTAATTAGGTCCCTTAGAACACATCCGGGGTCAGTTTCAATTTTTATATGTATATATATATATATATATATATATATATATATATATATATATATATATATATATATATTTATATATATATATATATATATATATATATATATATATATATATATATATATATATATATATATATGTGTGTGTGTGTGTGTATGTATGTATGTATGTAGTGGCTTAGATAAGTTAATTAACCAGGAAAATCGGTCCAGCTTTTCCTAGAACATTTTGTGTTTCCTTTCGAAAAAAAATATCTCTGGAAATAACCAGGTAAGGGTAACCAAATTAGGTAGGTCTGTTTGTATTATAAAGAGTACATCATGTATCAAAATTTAGGTCTATAAGTTTAAAGACAAAAAAGTTATTGGTAGATACTGAATTGTATATTTTAAGTTTGGGGCTCTTTTTTTATTGAGCTTAAATTTTCAGCAGCAAACTCTGGCAGAATAGGAAATAGAAGTTAAATATCAATAAAATGAAAATGATTACCAGATGTAATGTTATCAATGTCAATGGATTATATATTCGCAAGTCATACAATTATTGAATTAGCAATTTAAGTAAATGTTACGTGATAGCAGTTAATATGCGTTGCATTTCTAAAGACACAATATAAATTGGCGACGAATCAATGGAAGAAGTTACGCAGGCAGAACATGTGATTTGTTTAGTTTTGTGTAGTGTGGTAAAGTCAAGAAATTGGAATCATAATAATGTCTGAGTTTTTTATTTTTTTATTTCAACAACACAACACGAGGGCTTACAGCCTAAATACTATCGTACTGTGGGTGTCGACAAGGAGGAAAGAGGCAACTTGTTAATTCTGGACTTGAAGGTTTGGAGGTTCGGAGGAGAAGAAAAACATGTGCCGGCAAGGAATTCCACAACTTGGAAGTCCTCGGGACAAAAGAGCGGGCACAACAAACTGTTCTATGTCTGGTGACCTGGACAGTAAAAGGGTGCATTCACTCTGTTCCCCTGGTAGATCTGTTGGGGACAGCAGGTGAAGGAACTATGGAAGAAAGCTCCTCTGAGCAGTGCCCGTGCAGATATCTATAAATATATATATATATATATATATATATATATATATATATATATATATATATATATATATAAACTTTTAAAATGTTACTTTTAACATAAGAGTGTCGCAATACATACATTTTTTTTTCATTTGAAAAAATAATGTTATCGGACGACACCGCAATGTCATAAAAATAATTTTAAAATGAAGACCATAACCACTTATGAACATAACCTAATTTCAGATTTCTATCAGTTTTGATTCACTATATACTTCTAATACTCCATCGAGTTTGGCCCACGCTTTATATATAATTTTGATACAAGTGTATAATGTGGTGGTATTTGGTGGTTTCAAATTAGTAATGAAAATTATGTTAGCTGCGATTTCTATGAAATCCTGTTTTCGAGATTGTCATCTTAGGACTAAGGGTACGACAATTATGCTATTTAACTAATCTGTAAGTATGTACAAAGTTTTCACATGACCAGACAGACGATCCTAAATCTGATGTCTGTGATGGACAAACCTTCCCTTTAAATCTTCATTCATGTCCATGAGGCGTTTCTTGTATGGTTGATAATCTGCAACACAATTATAAAAAAATTAGATGCATACAAACTTCTAGATTCTACATCTAACATTCTATATGTAAGGTGTATAATAAACCTAACTACCCAACCAATAGGATCCAGATGAAAGCCCCACTATTGACAATACAGGACCGCCAAGCGACAGTTTGATCTCTTTCAAGTCTATGGTTGAATACACCAAGGCTTTAGAGATGATATCTGTTGAGATTTAGAGAGTAGGAAGATTAAGACTCCATAATTGAACTACAACCCAACCTACACCTAACCATCACTCTATAGATTAGGCAGATTAAGGCCTAAAGAGTTCTATTCCATCCATATTTTACTCGACCTCTTGAAAATGACAAATGGCTACTTTTTGAAATAAAGATGTAATAAATATTTCATAAAATGATTATATATTTATTACCACACTGTAACCACTGCCATGGTTGGGATATTAATTAAAGAAGTATATATATATATTTAAAATAAACCAAAAGTTTTATTTGTGTAAATTCAGCTGTTTATCATTTATAAAAATGAACACATTAGCTTCCACGGGAATCATTTGGAGCAGGGGTAGATGAAGACATTAATTAACCAACCGTAAATTCACGGAATGAAGTATATAGATCGTCTTTGAGGCAGTTTGCTTTTACTAATGCAGAGAAAATAAAAACTTTTTTTATTTTGAGACCTGGGGAAATTCTCAAAGTCAATAAAGAATGAGATATATTAGATTAGATTATTATGGAAACTAACAAAAATGTTTTAAAACACAAATGAAACTGCAGCACTGTTTGTGCCTAAACAATGGAAAAGTTTTTTGCTGTTTTGCTGTATAGGACTTGCCAGATTACCAAAAAATATCAGATCACTGATCACGCAAAATTCTATATCAACATTACTTTGTACATCATAAAATAATAATAATGGTGACTTACAAGCCGGATGTTATTTTTTATAATACGTTTAAAATAGGTATTGACCTATCAGATAATTAAGATTAAGATTAACATTAATGAAAATTCACTAACAAATGAGTAAAACGGTAAAAACCCAAACACATACTGACAGAGTTTTTTGACAAAACATTTTTTTTTCAAATAAAAATTCACTAAAAACAATCAAAAATTCACAAAAAAAAAAAGAGAAAACAATGTGTTGGATAGTTGGATGTTATGACAAGCAGTATAAGTCACAAACAATCAGAGATAGCATTACAACAGGCTGAACTGCCTTCCACTTTTTGTAAGGAGTGTCCATATGCTCCTGCGCTGGGTTTGTATAAAAGAACATTTCCTCATTACAATAGCAATTTTTTCTTGTTTTAACTTTTTTTTCCACATTTATTACAAATAAACAATATTCCTTATCCACTTCGACTACTCTCTTATTACGGCATACACAACTTGACGAAACTGAGTCACCAGCGATACCCACTTGTCATGTTACTTGATTCATTTATATACCACTGCCATATTTTATTCATCCACTTTTATATACATACCAGCAATTTTTACAATCTACTAAATATAATATTACAAGATATCTACTCAGTATGGAAAAGCTTTCTGATAATGTAATAAAATTGTTCAATAAAATTAGCTTAAGGGAAATTACAAGTTTGACACTAGTAAAAAAATTATTACCTGGACAGTACACTTCCTGTTTTTAATACTCCATACTACATATTTCAAAGAAGCCACTGTAACATCAAAGGTCATAGGTCATACCTCCTGCATGACCCTCTTAATCTTTCTCATCTTTAAGAAAACTCACTACTATTGATTTTGTGGAAACTATTCGCTACCATTGCTAAAAGAGGAAATAATTTTTTAAATAAGTTCTGATTATATCTCCATAAATCAATAAATAATAACAAAAACTAATTCAAGCTCACAAAACAGAACAGAAAATAAATCTTAGGCTTTGCACATGTGCTAAATTATTTCAGTTTGGGTAAATACTTCAAAGTACATAAGATTACCTCTAAAATGATAACAAAAAAATAGGAATACATACCTTTTATATATAGTAAACATCTTTCAACTTTAATTATATAAATCCATCTTTGGATAAGAGAGATTCCGAAATTTAAAGTTACTTTCTTAAAAACAATTCACTACTTGAATTTTGCTGTCACTTGGCGTATCTTCTGATATTTTTTGTAAGGTGTTTCTGCTTAAATAAATATAATATCACGATTACCTGAATCATTCGTGGTAGTGAAAGAAACATTTCACCGTTCTATTTGCTATTTATTGACAAAAAAACAGAATACGCCCTGGATACTACGTTTCCACCAGAACGGCGTTTAAAAACACAGATGACATATGACAGTGACAGTAGACATTAGACAATAGACAGTGCTGCATTGACATATAATATAAAAATTCACTAAAAAGTTGTAACGTACAGATCAGTTTTAATTTAAAATATCATACGGATTTGGTAATTCAAAATGTTTGGTTATTGTACCGCAATTATTGTTTGAATTATGTCATTAATAATTAAAAAATATGTTAGGTTCATATGTTTTCATCCTAAGAATCGATTTAAATTTTATTATTTGTTAATTTTTATTATATCTGACAACCCTGCTTATTTATATTTAACTACTGTTGTGAAGCCGTCTAAAGTAATAACAAACACATTAATACTCTAACTATCCTTGTCAACGTTGAATGTGCGAAATGCCTATGCAATTCAAACTGATGTCGTAGATTATTTATTTCTAAACATTATTTATTTCTTAACATTTTTTCATTTTCGAACAACTTCTTTCCCCGTGGACCATTTAAGTTGAAATTGGGTTACCAACTTTATTTTGACATCTCCTTTATATGTGCAAATTTTCATTTGAATCACTGCAGTACTTAAAACAAAAAAAAATATTGCGTTTTAAAAATTTCCTTTACATTTTTTATACAAAAAATTAAACCTACGGTGCTCATCTTCGAACTCATCCAAGCCATTAACAAAATCAAGGTAATCTCCAAATTTAGTGAAGATCGGTCAAGTATTTTTTGAGTTATCAGTTGGATACATATATATATATATATATATATATATATATATATATATATATATATATATATATATATATATATATATATATATATATATAAGCATATAAAAATCAAAACCGACCTTGGATATGGGTTCTAGAGGTCCAAATTCGCGCTCATTTGAAGAAATTTTCCAAAAGTCTCACCATCGATACCTCTCTATTAGTGAATTTTCTTAATGAAAATTCACTAAAAGTTAAAGAGCTTGTTAGATTAACATTCTTAAGACAGGTTTTGCCATTGTGAAAAGCAAGGTCAGATGCATCCTTGTTCATTTTGAAGAGACAGTGACTGAATGAGCCAGCTCTCAAAGTCAAAACTTAAATAAAAATAAAATAAAAAGAGTTTGTTTGGATGCACTTTTATATAACACCCTGTATATTTACATATATTATCAAAAGAACATTTATAAAACCCTTACAGGCCCTTTTTTGAGACGCCTTTCTAACTCAAAAAATAACGGAAAAAAGTGGGGTGGAAAAGTTAAGTGAATCACCCTGTACAATAATTGAGACACCGAGTTTATTCTATTCGGCTGTTTCATACTGTATACTCGTCACTAAATCAGGTAGCATGCAAAACACTGGCGTGACGAATACCTAACAGAGTGAGAATATTCTGGTGTATGTGGATGCAGCATTGTTCATCGTTCTGTAAAATCAGAGTTAATAAAGGCACTACTGATTTCATTACTACTAGCTGAAATATCACGAACCAGTTTGTTCGGATAAACTTCATTGTAGGTTGACGCTTGTAAATGTAGTAACTAAGTCCATAACTTTACAGAAACAGTAGGTAACACTGTGAAGTTATATATTATTAAAGTTAGTCCAAATTCAGGTTATGCGGATGACTTGAAGCCACATAATTACATCAAACCAAGATACTGTCATTTAGCGTATGTAGCAAGAAAATTTGTGTACTTAATTCTACTAGGTAATTCCATAAACATAAGAGTGGCAATGTCAGTACGTTTTAGAATTTTGGAAGCCTAACAGCAGTTTTCGCAAAACCAAACACAAGTATTTTGAGAAAGGTGTAAACAATTTTTTCCTGATTTATTAATATGGTGGCTTTAATAGGTGAAACTGTTTTATACTAAATTAACACCTACAGGCTTTTCATCTAGTTGTACAACTTCTTATGTACCGGTGACCCATATAATAATTTACCTCCTTAACCTTTCTGGTTTTCGTTTTAGAAAAAACATTTTGAATAAAAATTCTGGGAAAGTTAGTTTTGAGTATAATCTTAGTTTTAGAAAATGAGTTTTTGAATATTGCGTTTTAAAGATAAAAACCAGGCATTGTTTTTTTTAATAGAGCACATGATATACTATCAGTCTGTCCTAATCTGTTATTTTTAGTGAGTTTTCATTAAGGAAATTCACTATAGAGAGGTATCGATGGTGAGACTTTCGGAAATTTTCTTCAAATGAGCGCGAATTACGGCCCTTGGAACCCATTTCCATGGTCGGTTAAAAAGCTTTATATATATATATATATATATATATATATATATATATATATATATATATATATATATATACATATATATATATATATATATATATATATATATATATATATATATATATATATATATATATATATACATATATATATATATATATATATATATATATATATATATATATTGTGCTGATAAATTGCACAATATAAACTATTTGTACATCAGATTGTAACTAAAGGAGCAGAAATAAATTTCACTACAAAAACAAAAGGAAAACCTTTACGGTAATTTAAACTGATGACGTTAAATTCCGATTATGTTGCAAAACCATATAAATAACCAGACATAGGCATACTGTTTTTTTTTAATTTCAATAACACACCACGAGGGCTTACAGCCTAAATACTATCGTACCGTGGGTGTTGATAAGGAGGAAAAAGGCAACTTGTTAATTCTGGACTTAAAGGTTTGGAGGTTCGGAGGAGAAGGAAAAACATGTGCCGGCAAGGAATTCCACAACTTGGAAGTCCTCGGGACAAAAGAGCGGGCGTAACAAGATGTTCTATGTCTGGTGACCTGGACAGTAAAAGTGTGTATTCGCTCTGTTCCCCTGGTAGATCTGTTGAGGGCAGCAGGTGGGGTAACTATGGAGGAACGC
This sequence comes from Tillus elongatus, assembly GCA_964006375.1. Taxonomy (NCBI): domain Eukaryota; kingdom Metazoa; phylum Arthropoda; class Insecta; order Coleoptera; family Cleridae; genus Tillus; species Tillus elongatus. The sequence continues at coordinate 111,230,628 of OZ023268.1, forward strand.
TTCTCTGAGCAGTGCCCGTGCAGATATCTATAAAAGAGAGAGAGGTCACCAACGGCAAGTCGATGGGCAAGGGATGGCAGTCCTTTGGGTGAGGGTAGGATCACCGATGAGACGTGGAGCTCTCTTTTGAATGGAGTCCAGGAAAGCGAGTGTAGAAGCAGCATCTGCACCCCAGATGTAGGAGCAGTATTCGAGGTTTGGCCCTATTTGTGAAGTATATAAGGTATAGAGATTAGCTGGTAAAAAGTATTTGCGAGCCCGGAATGGAAAACCTAATTTCTTAGCAGCCGCTTCTGCAATTGATGTGACATGCTGGTGCCAATTAAGATTTCGATCCACAGAAATGCCAACAAGAGAAAAGGACTCATTACCTTGAATAACTTGGTTGTTTATTGTGATGGGTCTACGGCTGGTGTATATCTTATGAGAAAGAAAGCAAGACTGCGATTTGGTTGGGTTGAATTGTACAAGATTTCTACTTCCCCAGTATAATATTTTTTGGAGATCCACGGAGACAGAACCCTCCATGAGTCTGCGATCCTCATCTAATTGGGCTAAAGATACAGGCTTAGAATATTGTATATTTTAATGGAGGGTGCTGTCGTCCGCGTAACTGTGAACTGGGTTGGATGTGCTAGAGAGGAGGTCATTGATGTGGAGAAGAAACAAAGTAGGGGCTAAAGTTGAACCTTGAGGAACTCCTGCATTAACTGGATTTAGTTTAGAGGAATGACCATCCACAACAACAGAAATGCTCCTGTTGGAGCGGAAATTTGCTGTCCAGGTACAAAGTTTTAGTGGTGGGCCATATGCAGGAAGTTTATTAAGCAGCGCTGCGTGCCAGACCCGGTCGAATGCTTTGGATATGTCTAGAGAACAATCCGGTATTCACCGTGTAGTTCCACAACAGACTTTTTCCAAGAATGGGTGACAAAGGAAAGGAGGTCGGCAGTCGATCTGCGCTGACTGAATCCATACTGCCTGTCGTGGATTAGACTGTGTTTTTCAAGAAATTTTAGTGATTCGGTGTTTATATATTTTTCCATCACTTTAGAGACGACTGAAAGAAGAGAAATATGCCTGTAGTTGCTAAGAAGCGCTTTGTATCCTTTCTTGGGGACGGGTTGTACTCGATCAGTTTTCCAGCTACTAGGGAATATGCCTTTATTGTAAGATATCTGAAACAGACGAGTCGGGACAGGAGCAAGTTCTGGTGCGCATTTTTTGAGAACAATTGCTGGGATCTCCTCAAGGCCAGAAGCTCTCCTGGTATTAAGAGAAGAGAGCATCTTTCGTAACTTTTTAGTTTTGAAAATGATATCCGTCATTTTATGCGCGACATTGGGGACTGTTGGTGGTTGAACATTTGGAGGTGGGTTGAGAGTAGATTTTCCGGCGAACAACAAAGCAAAAAGTTCAGCCTTGCCCAGGGCGGTAGAAACAATTTCATTCCCTGAGGCAAGAGGTGGGAACGTGCTTTTGCAGAAATTATTTCCAATAGATTTAGCAAGAGTCCAGAAGGGTTTTCCGCCGTTGGAGTTTAAGAGGATTTTGTTTTTGATGTGGTTATTAAACGAGTTTTTCGCCTCAGAAAAAATGCGGACATAGTGGTTTCTTGCGTCGTTAAATGCTTGACGATTTTCTTGACTGGGATTGTGTAAAAGCTTTTTGTGAGCTTTGACCTTTTCAAGTGAGGCCTTGTCACAGGATTTAGAGAACCAGGGCTTTTGAGTGGCTGAAGAGGTTTCCTGTGTACGTGGAATAAATAATTCCATGTCACCTTGGATAACTTCGGTAACGTTTTGTGAGATATCAGAGGGGTCAGGATGAGAGAAGCAGACAGACGCCCATTGAAATGAGGAAAAGTAATCCCGCATTTCGTCCCAGTTTACGGAGTTGTAGTGCCAAACGATGGGTTGTCTTAGTAATATTATTAATAAGAACTGGACCACAGATCAGCAGTAAGTGCAATACTTACAGTTTACACGTGATGATTATGGGCTTTTTGCAAATCATGTCCATCTCCATATCAAACGACATTTTCTTCACACTAAAACATAAACAGATTATCTATAATTATTAGTCAGTGCCAGTTAAGTGAGCAATGATAGATATAAAAAGCCATGGATTATTAAAATGGTCAATAATAACAATTTTAAGATTTATAACCTTAAAAATTTGGAATATTATCTCAGAAAAGGGTTAATTTATCCACATATCTAAATGTATATGTGCAGCTTTAAAATGTCAGTAAAACCAAAGAATTATGCTCAAAAAATATTTACCTACCTATAATTTAGAATAAGATTAATAAAATCACTCTATATATGTACTATATAAGAATGTATAATTTAAAACCAACCACCATGCAAAAGGCAGTTCTGATTGATGCATGCAGCCTGACCAGTGCTTTTCTTAATCAAGGCCAATAGACGGGAACTCAAGCTGCCCTCAGTAGGGCCCTTGCGTACTATATTTACTTGCCAAAGTTAGCAAAGAACCCGTAATTATAGTAATAATAATACTTGATGGGCAACTGAAATATGACTACAATAATTGCATTCAAATTCACATAAAGGTTGTTTAAAATCACAATCATATTACAGTATGTAATTAAACACTTTAGTTTACATTTGACATTAATGCAGTTTGTGTTGTTAGAGTTAAAACTGATATAATAATTAAAGTTTAGTGCAAGCGATTAATAAAATTATTGTGTCAGATTTGATAAACAGATGCAATTTATATGGTAATATTTCAGTGTAATGCACTGTGATTTTGTTACACAATGTATGGTCCACTTTATTACAATAATATAAATCGACTGCTGTTGTACTGAAAAAACTCGGAACGCAGCAAGTGCGTTATGGTAGTGAATTTTTATTAAATGCTTCAAATATAAATAACTCAATTTTTTATAAACTTAGAGAGTTTAATTTTAATACGTAGTAAGGTCTTTCCTAAGGCAAGATATCCACAAAATTTCATTAAAATAACTTTGTAATTTTCGGAGAAAAAAAATTTTTTCAAAAGAAAATTTAAAATTTGGATAACTCAATTTTCTCTAAACCTAGAAAGTTGAATTTTGGTACGTAGTAAGATCTCTCCTGGTGCAACATATATAGTAAATTTCATTAAAACACCTTTGTTACTTTCGGAGAAAAAATTTTTTTTCGAAATACAACTCAAAATTTTCTCGCAAAACCCCGTCCGATTATTCTGGATAACGAACTCATCCAAGCTATTTATAAAAAAAGGCACTTGCCAAGTTTGATCGAAATCGGTTAATTATTTTTTGAGTTATCAGACGGATACATATATATATATATATATATATATATATATATATATATATATATATATATATATATATATAAACATATAAAAATTGAAACTGACCCAGGATATGGGTTCTAGGGGTCCTAGTTTGCACTCATTTAAAAGAATTTTTGCAAAGTCTCACCATCGATACCTCTCTATTAGTGAATTAGTGAATTTTTTTTTAAATAAAAATTCACTAATTATGCATATTGTGCTTTTTCCATATTCTGTGTATTGCCCAGATAGATAAACTCAAATCTTGAGACCTACTTCTTAACGAACTATGTAGATGTTGCTTCAAAATATGCAAGAACTATAATTTCATTCATTTCATTGTCTTCAATTTTGAAACGTTGAACAACGCGTCGTGTCAGTATTATTCCATGAGTTGACGACTTACTTTTAATTCTGCTGAATTTTGTTCTATTTATTGGAGCCAAATAAAGGAATCTGTTGTTAAATATTCGAACTGTTGTCTCAACTATTCTGTTACATTCACCATATATTGAAAACAAATTGAAAACATCATCTGCAGAATAACAAACTAGCATGTACAACATTTGTTTTAAACACTGCCACTGCCTATCCTCTCATGTGATCCTGATACTAGAGACGTGAAAATCGTCTCGTCGTTTCTACGATTTCTGTGATAAAAACTTCATGTTAAATATTAAATGCTTCAAATTTGAATAACTCAATTTTCTATGAACTTAGAGAGTTTAATTTTGGTGTGTAGTAAGGCCTCTCCTAACGCAAGATATCTACTAAATTTCATTAAAATAACTTTGTAAGTTTCGGAGAAAAAAAATTTTCGAAAGAAATTTTAAAATTTGAATAACTCAACTTTTTATAAATTTAAAAAGTGTAATTTCAGTACGTAGTAATATCTCTTCCAATGCAACATATATAGTAAATTTCATTTAAACAGCTTTGTTACTTTCGAGAAAAAAATTTTTTTTCGAAAGAAAGCTCCATATTTTCCCGGAAAACCCCGTCTGATTTTTCTGGATAACGAACTCATCCAAGCCATTAATAAAAGAAAGCCACTTGCCAAGTTTCATCGAAATTGGTTAATTATTTATCGGATATGGGTTCTAGGGGTCCTAGTTCGCGCACATTTGCAAAAATTTTTGCAAAGTTTCACCATCGATACCTCTCTATTAATAAATTTTTTAAATAAAAATTCACTAAAAAGCATAATATATTATATGACATAAATATATCACATTTAACGGGTGATCCAATTTGACTTTCCTATGTTCGTAGCACCGTAAATCAAGAAGTTGTCAAAAAGCACATGTTTTTCAGGTATCAACTGTCAGTCTGACACTATATATTTACGAAATGGATCGCTTAACCACCGCTCAGCGCGTTAAAATTGTTGAATTGTTTTACAGAAATAACAATTCTGTACTTACTGTGTACATAAATTTACGGGAAGATTATGGTCAATTTAATCGTCCTACTGAGCGAACCATTAGCAACGTAGTGCAACAATTTCAAGAGACTGCAAGCATTGGAGATAGAGTAAGGCATGTGCATCATCGTTGCATCCGATCAGCAGAAAATATTGCTGCTGTAAGTGAAAGTGTGGCCGAAGACCCGGAAATGTCGATTCGTCGGGGTTCACAGCTTTTAGACTTATCTTACGGCTCCCTTTTGCGAATTTTGCACCAGGACTTGCATCTAAAGCCATATATGATTCAGTTAACATAAGAACTGAAGCCGAGAGACCATTGACAGCGAATAATTTACGCAGATTGTGTGTTAGAGCAGCAGGAAGTTGATGCAGACTTTTCAAAAAAATATTCTTCTCTGATGAGGCATATTTTTAGTGAATTTTCTGAAAAAAAATTCACTAATGAGGAGATCTCGACTTTTGAATTTTGAAAAAATTTCTTTAAATGAACGCTATTTAGGACCCCTGGAACCCAAATCCGGGGTCGGTTTCAGACTTTATATGTTTATATATGTATATATATATATATATATATATATATATATATATATATATATATATATATATATATATATATATATATATATATATATATATATATATATATATATATATATATGTTTATATATTTATGTGTCACACCTATAACAAAAAAAATAATTGACCGATTTTGATAAAATTAGGTGAGTACCTTCCTTTCGCGAGTGGCTTGGATAAGTTCGTTAGCCAGGTAAATCCGCCGAGGTTTTCCCGGAAAATTTTGTGTTTTCCTTCGAAAAAAATCGAAAAAAATTTATATCTCCGGAATTAACAAAGTAAGGGCAACGGGTTTATATCATTATAGGTAAACTACCTACCAAAATTTAGCGCTGTAGGTTAAAGGACAAAAAAGTTACAGGCATTTAAAGAAAAATAAATTTGGGTTTTCCTCAAAACGTCAAAGTCGCGATTTTAAACGTCAAAATTGTTAATATTTAGGCAATGAACCTGAAATTAATATGATCTGTGGAAGGAAAATGTCTCAAGAATAATGTTTTACAAAGCCTGAACTCTTAGTTTCAATCGTCATTGTCCTTCATTTTACTAAAATATTCCCAGAAAATCGATATCAAATACACCCTTTCTCTGATGCTTTAGCAGTAGTGTTGGCTATAGAGTTTATCGTTTAATGGTGTATCATTTTTGTCGAATTTTCGTAAGAAATCATTAAAGCGCAATATATCCGTTATTATGCAAGTTACAAAAAAAAGTTGTATACATTAATTGTAGGGTGTCTTAAGCTACATCTTAAAAAATATTTCCACAATTACAGGGTGGCCCATAAGTCGTTGGTGATTCAAATTTTCTTTTTTTTAGTGAATTTTTTTAATCGAACACGCCATATGTTATTGCATTTTTGTATTTTTTATCGAAATATAATACATCTTTGTAAGAAAATAAATTAGGGACGCAGCAAGTGCGTTATGGTAGCGTATTTTCATTAAATGCTTCAAATTTTGAATCAATTTGTTATTAACCTATAAGGTTGACCAGAAAACCAGTTTTTTCGGGAACAATTTAAGTTTACTTTCGGAAATTTTGTACATTTTCAAACAATAAAGTAATTTTGATGAAAAATGGCACATTGTTTCTAATATATAGATTATACTGGTAACCAAATTTGGTGCCTGCTTTCTTAAATAAAACATATTTGCTGTTTAAAAAAACATTTTTATGAAAATTCACTACCATAACGCACTTGCTGCGTCCAGAGTTTTTATTTGTCTGGCTATGTCAATAAACAGAATTGTCGAATATGGGGTAAATAAAATCCTCATGTGATCCACGAAACTCCATTACATGGCCAAAAAGTAACTGTTTGATATGCATTGTGGTCAGGTGGCGTTACTGGGCCTTAGTTTTTTGAAAACAATGTAACGGTCAATGGTGAGCGCTATAGGCGCATGATAGCCGATTATTTCTGGCATTCAATCGAAGATATTGACATCGACGACAAGTGGTTCCAACAAGACGGCGCAACTTGTCACACAGCGGGAGCAACGTTGGATGTTTTGCGTTCCCGGGTCGCATAATTTCACGTTTCGGTGAAGTCAGCTGGCCGCCAAGATCATGCGACTTGACGCCACTGGAGTTTTTTTGTGAGGCTACGTTAAAAGCCGTGTCTACGCCAACAAACCTGAAACACTGGAGCACCTAAAATCCAACATCCGTCAAGTTATAGCCGAAATACCGCCCGAAACATTCGAAAAAGCAATCGGAAATTACCTTAAAAGAATCGGTTGCTGCAGAGGGTCCAGAGGCGGCCATTTAATCCATATTATTTTTCATCATTAATTATATACATAATATTTTTGATTAATAAAAACAAATCCGAATATCTCTTTAAATTTGTGCGTGTGTTTTTTTTTAACAAGTTCGGAAACTCAAGTTGGATCACCCTTTATAATAATTATTTATCGAAATTTGTTTACACTTATCCGTCCATACAGAAGGTTCATGCTGCTAGTAAAAATTTCCGCACGCAGCAAGTGCCTTATTATACTGAATTTTCATAAGAATGTTACACTATTAGTACAGAATATTACTAAAAGTGTGTGTGTGTGCGTGTTTTGTTTCTTTAACGTCGGCCTATTTCCGCGACTATGGCTAATCGCCGACGCCAGGGAGCAGTTTTACCTCACTATCCTGGAAATTTTGCCTGAAACATATAACTTGTGAAGCTAGAAAATTAAAATTTTGTGAATCTAAGTACTGTGGTCTTTTTAAAAGAATCTGGTAGTAAAAATTTCATTAAAGTTGCAAAAGCTTTGCAGAAGGAAATTTAATTCATGTTAGGAGAAGGAATATATCTGCCAAATTATAAACGTGGAAGGTATTTTCCCTTGTTAATCGCCTGGATGATTTAGTTTTAGTCAACCTAATCCAACTGGTTTTTACAAAAACAAAAATATTTTTAAAACAAATTCTATCAATGAATTTTCTTAATAAAAATGTACTAATAATAACAATAAGAGATGTCTGCTGAAAAGGCTACTTTATCTAACTTGTAATATTTTCTGTGAGCTTCATTTTATATAAGAATCCATTATGGTGAACTAAACCCTGATTTCCTCTGCGATTCATTTTATTAGTTTTTTTCATACAGCAAGTCAAAACAAACAAAACGTTCCTACTGCTGAATTCATAAAAGCCAGGAAGTTAATTGATTATTCAAATAACTTACCTACTTGAAAAATTCATCAACGAATATTAACTTTTATATCCTTATTCTTTGATTTATAATCTTAGAAACACATTATACAATCATTTACTATTTCATCTCAAAACAGACCTGTAAAATCATTATAAATAAACAAAACACGTTATTATTCTTTGGTTTCCAATTTTAAAAGCATAAGACACAAGTTTTTAAATCTATTTCGATGACAATCATTTACTACTTAACCTCAAAACAGAACTATCAAATCACAATAAATAAACAAAACACGTTATTATTCTTTGGTTTCCAATTTTTAAAGCATAACACACTATCATTTACTACTTAACCTCAACACAGAACTGTCAAATCATTATAAATAAACAAATAACGTTATTATTCTTTAGTTTTCGATTTGAAATCATATACAGTCATTTACTTAACCTCAAAACAGAACTGTCAAAGCATAAGAAATAAGCAAAACACACTATCCCATCTGATTTTAACTTCAAATAGCTGATATAAAGCTTTTTTATTGTCTCCCTCTCACTTTCACATTAGGATATTGCTGAACATTTTGAAAATCCACGCATCTGAATATACCCACAGGCCGTCATTAGGGTGGGATCGCCGCAGTTCGGGTGTGAACGTTCGTTGCACATTGGCATGTTGTGGCAATCCCGCCTTACGTGTGTTAATTTAGTTGGTCATCGCTGCAATCAGATGCATGCCTGTAGTACATGGATCAATCTACGCGTGGCAGGTGACTACTCTGTATTTGTCTGGCATCATACTTTAACCACTTTGGTTGTTTCAATTCTGGTTTTTCAGATGTTATTTTTAATTTGGGAAAAACTCAAAGTTGCTGTGAACCAAATTACTTAAAATTCACAACAGAGGTGCTCGTCCGTGCCTGTGACGAAATGAAGACATTTGCCAAGTTTTGTTCAAATCAGTTGAGTATTTTTGAATTATCGTTCGAATATATATATATATATATATATATATATATATATATATATATATATATATATATATATATATATATATATATATATATATATATATATATATATATATATAAACAAAAATTCAAACGAACATTGTATGTAGATTCTAGGGGCCCTAGTTCATGCTCATTTGACAAAATTTTCTGAAAGTCTGACCATCATTACCTCACTCTTTTCTTATGGAAATTCACTAAAAAGCATTTTCATCTACCCTAAATTATTGGCCCTATAGACTAAAGTTTGGTACACAGCAAGTGCAGTATAGTAGTACATTTTCATAGAATTATACACTATTAATTCCGCATATTACTAAACTGAATACAATAAATTTAAACCGATCTTGAGACCAGTTTTAGAGGTCTTGATATGCGGTCGTTTAAACTTTTTTTTGAAAGTGTTACATCAATGTCTCTCTACAAACTGCTTTAAAATAGTTGTTGTAGAGACTTGAAGCTATTTCTTTCTTTATTTCATATCTTTTAATATTCTTATAATATGACACTTTTTATTAGAATAGAAAAGGTCGGTGCATTTGCAATCTGCTGATCTTGTGTCATAATGGTTGCCAAACGATTTAATCGGTGTTTATGATTTTTGTGGCCGAGGCACACGTTCTTACACTGGGCCACTTAGCCTGCTAAATAATAGCTTAAACCATTCAATAATTTCTATTACTTAAAATTTCCTCGCTTAGTCAAAGACTACAATTTATTGTAAAACAAACTATTTTCTTACAGGTTAACTTAAAACGGAGCAAGAGTTTGATTTAAAAAAACACATTTATCTGTTAAAGTGTAAATATTGCTAACAAAGCATTAATGTGTTTTTATAAACTTGTACAAATTACCCTTTTAATAGAAGCGCTGGCTATATCACATATTCGGCCAAAATGAAAATTACAATCAGACCATACAAATCGGATTTTATATTTGGAGTTAGCAATTACGCAGTTGCATTTTTAGTTTGTGTGCAAACGGTATTTGTTTATTCGCAAAATGATTACACTCATGCGCATGAAAAGGAATGAAGCAGTCAGATAGAATAAAACATACTGCATTTTCAACGTGATCTGTTTGTTTTGTGTCTTGAAATTTTCACTTCTAAACGTAAAACTGTCTGGGATAGACATAAATAAACACTCAATTAAAAGGCTTTTTTTTTAAGCAGTAAAATTTATTTTGCTACGCGTTTCGGCTATCTACGTAGCCATCCTCAGAGGAAGATCTAGATTAACAATCAAAAGGTCTGCCAGAAAATGTTGTTTTCTGGTAGACAATTACAATGATCTTAAAACCTTTAATACAGAAATGAATCCGTCAGATAGAATAAAATAGACCGCATTTTCAACGTAATCTGTTTGTTCTGTGTCTTGAAAATTTCACTTCTAAACGTAAAACAGTCTGGGATAGACATAAATAAACACTCAGTTGAAAGGCTTTTCTTTCAGACCGTAAAATTGATTTTCCTACGCGTTTCGGCTCTCTACGTAGCCATCCTCAGAGGTAAATCTAGATTAACAATCAAAAGGTCTGCCAGAAAACGTTGTAGAACCAAACAGTAAAATAGGCCTCAAGCTACAGCAAAAGTGAAAACATGCAATTAAAATCGGAACAATGGCAGCCGAGCAAACTATTACATAGCAAATAATACCGAAAACACAAAAATATATGTCAAATGTAAAGCTATAGAGTCAACTGCCTACCAGAAAACAACTTTTTCTGATTGACCTTTTTATTGTGATTCTATATTTACCCCTTAGGGTGGCTACGTAATTAGCCGAAGCGCGTAGAAAAATAATAAATTTTGTTGTCTGGAAGAAAAGCCTTTTCATTAAGTCGAATTATAGAAAAAACGTCGCTAAATACAATACATTCTTAAATTTTAGTCACACTGATATTACAATAATTTTATTTCTTTGGTAATTCAACGAAAGTAAAGAATAGATACCCTAATTGACGAAAATCAAGAGCTTTCTAATGTGATAAACATACAGTTTTACATAAAACCTATAGATCTGCATGCACTTTACAGATTACTAAGTCTAAGAAGTCTCAAGCAACTAAGTATGGTCACATACGGTAGGTAATATAAAAAAACGTACTTTTAAAGAAGCAGAAAATCGGAAATTACTACATGACCCCGTAGGTTAGCTGGTTCTATATGTCAATGCTGCGTAACTGCTGTCGAAATAATAAATGAATAGAATTACTGAGTAATCTCATATGTCGCCTCCACCATTTGTTAGCATTGCTAATTCTATTGCATTTTAAAGACCTTTTTGTGAATTTTTACATCAATATAAGGTTACGCTTATAAAGCCTTTTGCTATGCAAAGGTGTAAACTAACGCTTAAAATGTATGTGTACCTGAGAATAAAAATAATTATGTGGCAGCAGTTCCAAAATTTACTAGCACGGTTTCTATGACTTGCAGGAAATGCATTATGGAATGAATTATTTATTAATAGCCTGACCTTATCCACGTATTCAGGTTATACGACTGCAAGATTAATTGTCACATAAAGCTATAAAATTGATGGAAAATGGCAGATGAAATAATTTTTTTTTAAGTTCGGACGCAGAAAGTGCCATGTGGTAGTGAATTTTCATAAAAATTATATATGATATGTTAGTGATTTAGCCTTATATTAAGAGTTATAAAAAAATGACATTATTTAGTTACGAACAGTAAAAAATAGTACTGCAAATTGAATCATAAGTTCCACAGCTGTGATAATTTACTCTCTTCAGAACGACATTCTCATGGAATTAATTTAGGGTCCATGACTTGACCACAAAGGAAATATTCGTACCCATAAACTTCTGAAACGTTATGTTACTCGAGTTTTAACGATAAAATGTCAATTTTACGCAAATCATGCCTACCCCTCGCAGCGCTTTTACACAAAAACAATCCGAACCGATCGTTTGTCGGGTGTTAACTGTACCGAATTTAAAGACGATATCTCAATTTGTTCTAAAGTTATCGTGGCTACAAACACAGAGACATACAGACCGACAGACTGACAGACAGACACACCGACAGACCGACAGACCGACAGACCCACAGGTAGACACACCGATAGGGCGACAGACAAAAAAAAATTAGTTCCGAGATCATGTTTTCTATATGTTTTGACATTTTTTACGTTTAAGCGCAAAAAAAATTTAAAATTTTGTCGCCAAAACGATACTTTCATACGTTGTGACGATGTGGAAGTTAGAAGGTAAAGAAGGGAAAGCAAAAGCGTGGTCTCTAACATATATTCATGCATGGAGGGTGATTGTATGCATACAGAAGGGGAAAGATGACCCTCTGAACGAAGAGGGTTTCCGCCTCTTCACTAAAAAACATGTGCATGCATACAACTGCCTTCAAAGCATAAAGCACAAGAAAAATGTCTCAAGAGCAACCTCCAGGAAAGTAACGGGACCTGGGGCGAATATGGGCGTTATGCGGGGTAGACAGAGTTTAAACGTCGTATTGCTGCAAAATGTGAAGACCGCATCTTTCTTTTTTGGAGGTTGTTGGCAATAAATTTATCTTGTAGCTTGTGCATGCATGTTTTTGAGAAAAAAAAATGCAAAAACTCTCCGTGCGGTAAACTCTAAATTTACCAAAATTACATTCCACTTCGTCGTCTATAATGTCTTTTTGAGATAATATACAATACAGCACTAATATAAGTAGGCTCACTTGCATTTTTATTTCTTTTTTATTTTTATATTACATATACAAGCACAAGATAAGTATAATTAAGTGAGGCCTTATATTAAAATTATGGCAAGATAAATTTGAAAGTAGAAAAGTTATTTAGAGCGAGTATAGTCATAAACTTGATTCTGTCATCACGTTACAGTAGTATGCTGAGCATAAAGGGTTACATCTAACTGTATGCACACAAAAATCAATAAAATACATTTGTATAACCTAATAAAAAACATCAGTTTCGTAATTTGTTAAGAGGTTCTGAGATGTGATAAAACGTCAAACTCATTGTACCTCAGCATAATATTATTATGTTGAGATGGTACTGACCCAATGCATGCGCCTGACAGTGCAAAAATAGATAGCCGCGTTATCATATCTCGCTATAATTGTATCACGTATAAAACCTAAATTTGAGGCTACATTTTCAATTTCATATTGACAATTGACAATAAATGACATTACCACTAACAAATGACAGTGGAGCTCAAGCGTAAACGCAGTGTAACAACGTTGTCAGAGTGAATTAGAACTGGATGGATAAATTAAAATTAAAAATCATTAGAACAATACTTAAGCCACTTTTTGTTAAAAAAACTGCTGATGGTTTGTGACAGAAATTGTTTGCCAACTTCCATATAAACATTTTTTCAAATCTTTGTCAAAAAGCTTTTTATGAATAAGTGAATAATTATATCGGGGCAGGTCAAGTTTTTGTATGAATTGCTTGAATCTGTTCTTTGGCCAGGAAAAGCGGACCAGTTTTATCGAGATATTTTGATGAAATATGGTGCATTGTTTCTGCTATAAAGGTTATATTATGTCTACCAAATTTTATGTATAGTACAGTCAAGCACAATTTTTATTGAGATTAATTTTTCAAAAAAGTCATATTTACATCAACATATTTTTATGGAAATCCGCTACCACAACGCACTTGCTGCGTCTAGTCTTTTTTCCATTGGATCTTGTCTTGTCACTCCCGATATTAAAAAGAATCTAACGATACTCAGTTATTAAAACTATCCAGCCGTTCGGGTGCTACGAGGCAATAAAGAAATTCGCATACTTGAATAGATATATGTTCGACGCTGCAGTTTAAAAAACATTTTTCTAAGCGATTTTAACACGAGTACAGTGTGATATGCCTAATAAGTCAAAAAAGTCTGGACGCAGAAATTGCGTTACGATAGTGAATTTTCATAGAAATGATCTGGCAAAAAATATGTTATTATTACTTTTTTCTTGTAACATAGAAATCTAAGTTTTGGTGTATAGTTTACTACAGCCGAGCTTTGGCATCTTATAACCCCTTCAGCGAATATTCAATGCTAGTGTAATCCTAGGCTATATATTACAGGCGTGGAAAGGGTGGTCGACAGGAAATAAGGTACGAGGATCCCGGGTTCGATTCCCGTACAAGCGTTAAATTATTTTTAGTACATATTGTAAATGAACCACAACGGAGGTTCTGGCATTATGCATTGTGGCTAGTTAAATATCTGCACGTTCCGCCCTTTACAACGAGTGTTAAGCCATCGGTACCATATACCGTGCTATGTTGGACACGTTAAAGATCCCTGCCCAAGTTACAGAAAGAAGGAATTAGGCAGAATTTCCAGGATAGTGGTGTAAAACTGCTCCTTCACGTTGTTGATTTGACAAAACCGAGGAAACAGATGACGTAACAGAAACAAAAAACAACAACAACAACACTTCTGAACGGCACATATGGCTTTGTCTGTTGTCGAAAATAATTCAGTTTTTAAATATTTTTTGAGCTTTCGGAATAAATAATAGTCAGATGGTGTTAAATCCGGAGAAAAGAGCGGGTGTTCAATCAATTCAATATCTAGTTTATCAATGCTCTGCAGTGCAATCAACAACCTGCGGACAGCGGTATTGTCTTGCAAAGAGAGCACATATTTATTCAATTTTCCGCGGCGTTTTCCATAATTTTTCCGCGTAATTTATTTAGGTATTCACTATTGTATGGTCCCATGACAGTTATACCTTGTTTAGGGATACTTGGGAAGATATTTTCATTTTTGTCTATAAAAAGAGAAGAAATAGCCTATCCAGCCAACTCTTGAACGCAGAATTTTTAGGATCTGGCGAACCATAATGCCTTCACCCCTTTGATTGCTGAATCTTCTTTGAAAGGGTAGCACAGTTATTTCAACATTGTCAAGCGGTCTTCTGATCCGCGTTCAAATACTTCATAATCCATTTAACCGAAAGTTTTCTCATTCCTCCGAATCGTGATGATCAATGTAAAACACGCGTTCATAGAAAATGCACAATGTTTCTTCTACAAGTTGCAGCTTCATTATTCGATCTTCTCAGATGATTTCGTGGGCAGAATCAACGTTATTTTTCAAAGAAATTGGTCTTTCAAGGGTTTCCTTTTCTTTGACATTTGACCATGTTCTTTTAAATTCTGCAACTCAATTTTTGCTGTCAGCGAAACGACATTGATGGCTTTTAGCGTATCAGAAAAAAATTCTTTGCGCGATAACCCTTTCAAAAATAAATAGGCAATAACTCAAAACACTTTTTATCAAAACTTACTGCTTTTAAAAAGTCTGGGCGCAGCAAGTGCGTTATGATAGTGAATTTTCAAAAAAATGTTTTAAATAGCAAATATGTGTTTTTTTTAAAGACAGCAGACATCAAATGTGGTTACCAGTATAACATATATAGTAGAAACAATGTACCATATTTCATGAAAATAACCTGTTTAAGAATGTACAAAATTTTTTCGAAAATAAACTTAAAATGTTCCCGAAAAAACTAGTTTCCTGGCCAACGAACCTTATAGGTTAATAGAAAATTGAGCTGTTCAAATTTGAGGCATCCAATAAAAATTCACTACCATAACGCACTTGCTGAGTCCCGAATTAATTTTCTTACAAACATGGATTATAATTTCGTGGTCGAAATTCCATGCATTTAAGGTCAGCTCAGAACTGATACTGACCGGGGCAATCCGTCTGTCAAATTAAAACAAATCATTGTTTAATCTATTTCAACTGAGCAGATTTTCCTCGCTAACGAACTTGTCCAAGCTACTGGCAAAAGAAAGGTACTTACCAAATTTTATCACAATCGGCCGAATATTTTTTGAGTTATCGGTGTGATACACACACACACACACACATACACACATATATATATATATATATATATATATATATATATATATATATATATATATATATATATATATATATATATATGGTGGCGCATTGAACACGAAACAGACCGATTTGCGCCCAGAGAAATTTTTTTTAAGAACCGTGAATATAACCGTTATATAAATTGTAACTGACTAACTGACCCCGGATATGTGTTGTCGGGGGCCTAACTAGTGCTCATTTGAAGGAATTTTTTCAAAATTCAAAAGTCAAAATCTCCTCATGAGTGAATTTTTTTAAGAAAATTCACCAAAATCACAGTTTGGTCACCATTTAACTTTAAGATGTCAAGATTTGTCAGATTATTTATGAAACATCATAGCTGTTACCATAGCAACCAATTTTAATTTTGCCCCCCGGAAAGTCTACAAGTTAACTGGATATCAATATAGTCTCGTATTTAAAATACCCCTGTAATTACAAACAGAAACAAGTTACCAAAATCCCAAAGATTTTGATGCGAACTAACGTGAATCCTCAAATTTTCATGTCACTTCTTAAAATACCGCGGCAAGCTCCAATTAGATTAAAGTTAGCAGACGGATAATTATTATTTCATGAGTTTAAAGAATGTTATCTTCCCATTCTAATTTAAACTTGTGTCTCACAGAACTAACTGTCTAATTAGCTAATAAGATTTAGTCTGTAAAGACACGGAAGGATGACAATGAAGTTCAGATGGCGCAGAACACTGGTTTGCTTTATCTTATTATCACGCCGAGTCTGGCTAATGACGAATTTTATATTTGAAAACAGCGGGCGAACAGAGAAAAGGACTTTGCAGTTTCATCCCCTAATGTGTTTCCTTCAAAGCAAACAGAGAAGCTCGGCTCATCACAGCTCCGAGTGTTTATTGCTTATGTAATGGAGACAGAGGTCGTGTACTTTCTGGCAACGCGACAATCTCTATAATCCATAGGTCAATTGACCTTCTGGGGAGCTAGTCAGTTTCATCTGGTTAAATTCAATTGTTTTCACTTTCCCAGCTTACTACATAAGCAAGATCCTTACAATCACGAAAGGTATATAGAAAAAAGCATTAGATGAAATTGTGACCTAGTTTACATTTATTCGTTTACGAAAGCGGGTCATAATATTAATAATACAAGTGAATTAAAGCGTGATAGATATAGATGTGGATACTTTTTTTACGTTTATATTTAGTATGGAACGGTTACACCAAACAAAAGCAACAACAATTAATTTATCCAAGCGTAATGTTTCAAACAGGCTCAGATTAAAATAAAAGCAGCTTAGGTGGCACAGTGGTAAGAACGTTAGCCTCTGAAGCCAACGATCGAGGATATAATTCGCAGTTGGGGCCTAATGCCATATGTAGTAGTAGATATTACACATATCCATCTTATTAGATATTCGAATATATATATATATATATATATATATATATATATATATATATATATATATATATATATATATATATATATAGCATCATCATCAATCAGCGCTCTGCGTCCCCTGCTGGACATAGGCCTCCCATAGTTGAGTCCATTCTTTTCTGGCTTGAGCGCTACGAATCCAGTTTTTTGTAATTTTTTTAATGTCGTCTGTCCAGCGAGTTGGTGGTCTTCCTCTGTTTCTTTTATCGGATCTGGGTCTCCATTCAAGTAATCGTTTTGTCCACCTGTCATCTTGCATGCGAGCCACATGTCCCGTCCACTTCCATTTGAGTTTTGCCACATGTACAACCACATCAGTCATTCCTGTTCTTCTGCGTAATTCTTCATTTCTAATGTGGTCACGTAACGAAACGCCAAGCATCGAACTCTCCATTTTGCGCTGTGATACTTTTAGTTTCTTAGCGAAAGCGTTTGTAAAGGTTAGTGTTTCGGTGCCGTAGGTCATAACCGGTGGAACACATTGGTTGAAAACTTTTCTTTTCGAGCATACTGGAAGGTCGCCTCTGAAAACGTCTCGAAGTTTGCCGTAAGCCGCCCAGGAGAGTATAACTCTCCTGTTTATCTCGCATGTTTGGTTGGCTTTGGATATGCTTATCTCCTGACCCAAATATGTGTATTTATCTACCCATTCCACCTCAGCGTTTTCAATAATCAGGTTGTTACTAGGGACGAGGTTTGTCATAAATTTTGTTTTCCGATGTTCATTTTTAGACCTACTGTTGCACAGGCCTCCTGAAGTTCCTGTAGCATCACTCGAATATCTTCCAAGTTGTCAGTCAGTAATACAATGTCGTCTGCAAACCATAAGTTTGACAGACTTTGGCCCTCTATTCTTAGACCTTTCTGGTCCCAATCTAGCTTCCTGAACACATATTCCAGGACGGTGATAAACAGTTTTGGAGACATCGTATCTCCCTGGCGTACTCCTCTCCCAATTTTTATAGGATTCGTGTTTTCGTGTAGGTTTACCACAAGAGTAGCATTTTTATATATATATTGTAAATCATATATATATATATATATATATATATATATATATATATATATATATATATATATATATATATATATATATATATATATATAGTGGACCATTTTTAATCAAATTTAACACGACTGTTTCTTTGGTAAATGGCTTAGATAAGTTCGTTCTCAAGAGAAACTCACCAGGTTTTCCGATAAAATTTTGGGTCTATTTTTCAGAAAAGTTTGGTATATTCAAAAAAGTTTTGGACGCACCAAGTGCGTTATGGTAGAGAATTTTCATTAGATGCTTCAAATTTGAGCAAGTCAATTCTCTATAAACTTATAAACCTAGAAACTTTAATTTTGGTAAGTGGTAAGGTCTTTCCCAAGGCAACATATCCACCAAACTTCATCAAAATAGCTTTGTAATTTTCAGAGATAAAGATTTTTTCCAAAAAAAAACTCAAAATTTTCCCGGAAAACCTTGTCCGATTTTCCGGAATAACGAATTCATCCATATTAATAAAATAAAGGTATTTGCCATGTTTCATCAAAATCGGTTAATTATTTTTTGAGTTCTCGGTTGGATATATATATACATATATATATATATATATATATATATATATATATATATATATATATATATATATAAGGTGCCCCATAATTAATTGGACATTAGCTGAAGGGTGATGGCTGGCAAAAAAAAGATGACTCATGACTCAAGAAGTAATTAACTGATTATGATAAAACTCGGCAAATACCTTTATTTTATTAACAGTTTGGACAAGTTCGTTAGCCAACCCGATAAGACCAGTTTTTACACACAAAATTACTTTTCCGAAAAAAAAAAATTGTATCTCAAAAAATTACAAAAGATATTTTGATGAAATTTGGGAGGTATTTTGCATTGGAAAATCGCTTACTACATACAAAAATTCAACTTTTGAGGTTTATAGAAAATTGGGTTCTTCAAATTTAAAGCAGTTAATAAAAATTTGCAACGATAACGCACTTGCTGCGTCCCGAAGTTTTTTTAAGGGTACCGGATTAGAAGTCTATTGCACTATTTTGTTTCATGTTTCTCAATGTACTTTCTAAAAAATTATTATTAAATCATGTAAACGAAAACAGGAGCCTCATTCAGAAAATCTAGTACTCTAGGTAGAGAAAGCTTCGAGCGTTAAAACTTTGAATAACTACAAATGTCAAATCAAAGGATTTATAATTTTTATGATTTGTTGTTAATACCACAAACCTTTCTATAATCAATTACACAATCGAAGAGAAACTTAAAACTAAACTAAACTAAACTAAACATAAAATTATACAATTCGGGTAATAGTCTACAAAATGTATGTGAATTGTTCAGTGTTCAATATACATATCGACCAATACCAAATAAATCGACAGTTCAACAATCGGTGGCAAAGCTTGAACAAAGGGTGCGCTTTTGAATAACTGTAAGTGCGGTAAATAATTAAATAGGAATCAAGTAACAGCAAATTAAAACGAAGAGGAACTAAATATTTTACTGCATATCGAATAAAATAAAAATCTGAATATTAGGCAACTTGCAAAGGAAACTTGTGAACATTCTTCAGCAATTTTAGAACACTGAAAAATCATGCTTATAAGTCATTCCAATACAACTGCCATCAAGAACTAAGGGATGGTGATAGAGAGCGAGGAGTCCATTTTAGTTATCAAATGATAGAAATCTCACATAATGACAGACATTTGAACATTTGCTTCAACGACGAGAGTACGTTTACATTAAATAACGAGTTGAATGTTTAGAACTGTAGGTACTGGAGCACGATCAATGAACAAAGAGTTATTGACACCAGAACTCAATATTTCCAAAAATGTTTGGTGCGAAATTTTTGGTAGGCATATCTTTGGACCGTTTGATATTGATTGAAATTTGAATCAAGAAGGCTTATTTCAGAAGAGAAGGAGACCTTTACTAAACGATGTTGCTATGGAAAATCAAGAGATCTGATATCAGATGAATGAATGTCCTGCATACAATACCCTTGCATGCGAGAATATTCGCGCAATAGTTTTCAAAATCATATTATTGGGCCAAACCATAATGTTTTGTGGCCTCCGAAATCTCCAGATCTCGCACCAAATATATATTTTTTGATCCACATCAAAAAATGTATACTGACGTTCGTTTTGAAAACCTTCAGTAACTTAAAAACACTATTTTGGCAGAATGTAATAGAATCACACAATACCAACTGAGAAATGTTAGATCTGAACTTCACAATCATTTACGATATTGTTTGGTAGCTGATGGATGATTGTTTGAGCATATTATTTAACTTTAATTCCACCCTTCTGTCTTTTTGTTTTGATTTGTAAATAAACTTCGAGGCTAAGTACCGATCAGTTTTCTCGGAAACATTTTAAAGATATTTTCGGAAAATTTTTGTAAATTTTCAAAGAGTAAGTTATTTTGATAAAATATGGTACACTATTTTTACTATATAGGTTATACCGGTAACCAGATTTATGCCTGCTTGCATTAAAGAGACATATTTGCCATTAAAAATATTTTTATGACAAGTCACTTCCATAACGCACTTGCTACGTCCAGACTTTTTGTTGTTTCAGAAGAGTTTTTTGGATAAACAGTTTGAAAAAGATCTGTTTTTTTAAGTAAAATAACGTTAGTCCCATATTAAGGTATCGTGATGCTAGTCTTGTAATCTAGGGATAAAATTTTTTTTAAATACCCACATAGTCACAGAAATACTAGGTATATGAATAGGAAAACAACTGCAATAATTTTGTCGTGAGGGTCTGATCCAGTGGGGTATTACAGAGGCGTTTCTAGTTTTATTGCAGTTATGATGACTTTTCTTATTCTCTTGTGGTTATAGATAGTCTATTTGGCCATAAAATGGCTGAGGTCACCAGGAGCCAACAGCTGAGTTCAAGCGCTCATCTTCTGACTACCGATGCATTTCATCGGTTGGAGACTGATGAACGCAGTGTTGGCTTCAAGCACTATTTTCTGACGTTTGTCTGTCATTTCATATTGACAAATCGGTAACAGTTGAGTTCCAGCAGAAACTCAGCGAGATTGGTGAACGCATACGTTATTCAACTGTTCACGCCTGGTGAACTCTGACAATTATGTTGATTGATTGATTTATTTATTTATTTACTTATTTATTTATTTATTTATTTATTTATTTATTTATTTATTTATTTGTTTATTTATTTATTTATTTATTTAACATTACACTACCCAACAGGACAAGCCCATTTATTGGGTAGGAAATACGGAAATGACCCACAAAAACAGGATTAAAAGTTAAAATTAAAACTAAAAATAAGCATTTTAAACCATAATTGACAATTACATAACAGAATGTAACTAAAACAGAAAAATATAAAAAATCACAACAATCAACAATGAGTAAAAAATAATCAGAAACACAAATCAGTCCTCCATAACTGTGAAATACAAACCAATCCTTCATAACCGTGAGACCGGCAACCCTTTGAGCAACCTTGGATCCGACACAAAGATATATATAGACGTGTGCCTGTTGGCAATAGAACAAAATCTATAAAGCGGTGAGAACTTCACAAGATTAGTTCGCGGCGTAGGTAACCAAAAGGTGACCGGATTTTGCGAAGACATTCTCGGAACATTAAAGTTTAGTTGCTCAAGTAGACGAGAGTAGTTACAGGATACCCTTACTAAACCATTAAAAATATAGTCCAGCTTGTTCCCTTCTAGATTCTAGACTTGGTAGCAAGAAGTCCCGCTGCATATATTCCGAAGGGTAACCCACAGAGGGATATATACCAGTGGGGCGGAAGTAAAGATATTTTAGAAAGCGTCATTGGATCTTTTCCAACTGGAGAATATGATTCTGGTAACCCGGAGACCATACAACTGAAGCATACTCCAGCCTATTACGGATAAAAGTACAGAAAATCATTTTAAATGTGTCACTATTACTAAACTCGCGGCAATTCCTAATAATAAAGCCGATTAGTTTAAATGCGTTGGATACAACATTCTCAATATTAGATAAGAAAAACAATTTTCTATCAAATATTTCGCCCAGATCACGGATAGATACCGGCCTAGCCAGAGACACATTATTAAGACAATAATCAAATTGTATGGGCACCAACCTAAGAGTAAAGGAAAGACAGCTACATTTGGAAATATTTAAAGAAAGATTATTTATATTGCACCACTCATCCACATCCTCTAATGCTAATTGAAGTCGAATACAATCATCCACCGACTTCACCTCACAGAAAATTTTGATGTCATCGGCATACAGGAGATATTCAACCGTCAAACCACCAACGAGATCTCTAATGAAAATATTAAAGAACAAAGGACCCAAAATCGATCCCTGAGAGACTAATGATGTGGCTGAAATATATTTTGATCTGCAGCCATCCACAACCACATATTGCTTCCTGTCTATAAGGTAATTCGCAATCAGTTTTCGGAATGATTTAGATAAGCCAAATGCTTCTAATTTACGTAACAGAATAGCATGATCAATGCGGTCAAATGCCTTTGACATCTCAAGGTAGATGACATCGACTTGACTACGATCATCTAAAGCTTCCGCAATGTATTGCGTAGCGCAAACCAAGTTTGTAACTGCTGATCTACCTGGCATGAAGCCGTGCTGAGAAGGAGTGATGAAGCTCTTTATATGAAAGAATATATGCCTGTATAATAACATTTCCAAAGCTTTAAGGAAGTTACAGGATAACGATATCTGCCTCTAATTATATATGTCTTTTATCACCAGCCTCGAAGTCTTCCACACTATTGAAATTTTGTAGTTTTTTAAACATTATATATATATATATATATATATATATATATATATATATATATATATATATATATATATATATATATTTACTTTACTGTGCGATAGTGTGATACAACGAGTTGCACTGGTATTTCCCCCACACATGACTTGTTGATATAGTTTGCATCACAGCGTGTAAATGGAAAAAATCACTTCAACAGACGTCCACCGTCTATAGCTTCTTACAACTTTTAAATCCAATTTCGACGGAAGTGCTTTTACCACCAATTAAATTAAACTAAAAATTTGTTTTCAAATTGAATCTCTTTCTCCAATGGAGTAAAATTTAATCATGTTGTATAACGCAATTTCCTTTTAATTGCATGTTATTTACTCTGTCGCGGAAGTCCCAAATAATATGGGAAATATAGATGTAAAACATAACGCGAAGAATTTGTAAATAAGAGTTTGGCATTGAAAGTTGTGGTCGCCATACGAAAAATTTGTTTCCATTTTATACCTTTACTTAAGTGGGCTGTAAGATGTCTTCCTCGTTATGTGGAAGCAAGGATGTTCATTTTAGATTTTAAATGCATTGACTTTAATTAATTTTAATTAGGCCGGCAACTTTTAAGAAATCAATTAAATTTGATAAAGGCTTCTGGTTAATTGTACAAAAAAAGTTAAAATGAAGCCAGCTTAATTAGAGAGAAATTATAAACTTCCAAGTATTCCCTAAAATTAATGATACAGAAAAGCAAGCTTTGAAATTTACTCATAGAATCAATTTAATACGAGGGCAGATTCTGCAGCTCCACCGCTGGCCTATTGTTAATCTACAGTTACTATATTTTGACATTTCATGGCATTTTTTTTATATTTCATCGACACACCATGAGGGCTTACAGCCTAAATACTATCGCACCGTGGGTGTCGACAAGGAGGAAAGAGACGGCAACTTGTTTATGCTGGACTTGAAGGTTTGGGGGTTCGGAGGAGAAGGAAAAACATGTGCCGGCAATGAATTACACAATTTAGAGGTCCTCGGAATAAAATAGCGGGCATAACAAGATGCTATATGTCTGGTGACCTGGGCAGTAAAAGGGTGCAGCAGGTGGAGGAACGTCTGGTGAGCTGGGCAGTAAAAGGGTGCAGCAGGTGGAGGAACTATGGAAGAAAGCACCTCTGAGCAGTGCCCGTGCAGATATCTATAAACGAGAGAGAGAGAGAGGTCACCAACGGCAGGTATGTGGGCAAGGGATGGCAGCCTTTGGGTGAAGGTAGGGTCACTAATGAGACGTATAGCTCTCTTCTAAATTGAGTCCAGGATAGCGAGTGTAGAAGAAGCAGCGGCACCCCAGATGTGGGAGTACTATTCGAGGTTTGGCCTTATTTGTGAAGTATATAAGGTATAGAGATTAGCTGGTGAAAAGTATTTGCGAGCCCGGAAAAGGAAACCTCGTTTCTTAGCAGCCGCTTCTGCAATTGATGTAACATTTTGGTGCCAATTGAGATTTCGATCCACAGCAATGCCAACGAGTAAAAAGGACTCATTACCTTGAATAACTTAATTGTTCATTGTGATGGATCTAGGGCTGGTGTATCTCTTATGAGATAGAAAGCAAGACTGAGGTTTGGTGGAGTTGAATTGTACAAGATTTTTTCTTTCCCAGTCTTATATTTTTTGGAGATCCACAGAGACAGAACCCCCCGTGAATCTGCGATCCTCATCCAATTGGGCTGAAGAAACAGGCTTAGAGTATTGTATATTTGGGAGGATGCTTTCGTCCGCGTAACTGTGACCTGGGTTAGATGTGCTAAAGAGGGGGTCATTGATGTGGAGAAGAAACAAAGTAGGGGCTAAAGCTGAACCTTGAGGGACTCCTGCATTAATTGTACTTTGTTTTTGATGTGGTTATTAAACGACCTTTTTGCTTCAGAAAGGATGCAGATATAGCGGTATCTTGCGTCGTTAAATGCTTGACGGTTTTCTGGACTGGGATTGTGTACAAGCGTTTGGTGAGCTATCACCTTTTTAAGTCTGGTCTTGTCACAGGATTTAGAGAACCAGGGCTTTTGAGTGGCTGAAGAGATTTTCTGTGTACGTGGAATAAATAATTCCATGCCAGCTTGGATAATTTCGGTGACGTTTTGTGAGATATCAGAGGGGTCAGGATGAGAGAAGCAGACAGACGCCCATAAAAATAAGGAAAAGTAATCCCGCATTTCGCCCCAGTTCGCGGAGTTGTAGTTTCAAACGATACGTGGGTGTGATGACCGTGTGACCTCGGGTTGCATTGCGCAGGAAGCAGTGACCATGCTGTGGTCTGAGCGAGCAAGGGAGGCGGTGACTTATGTCTTATAGCATTCAGGTTTTGTAGTAAGAAGGAGATCCAAGGGAGTTGAGCTGTGTGTTGGGATGCGAGGAAAGTAAGTAGGTTGCTGAACCATATTGGTTAAAGAATTTCTGACTGCAAAGTCCTCCGCTGCTCTCCCTTGTGGATCGGTTTTTGAAGATCCTAGCTACTCCTTATTATGAATATTGAAGTCACCAAGAATAGTGACCTCGGAGAAAGGGTATTCAGAAATCAGATGGTCGTTTTTTTCAGAAAGGTAGTCGAAGACCTGGACAAAATTGTTGTCAGAAGGTGACCGGTAAATGCAACAGATGAATTTAGTTGCAGCCCTGAGAGAGAGTTTTATCCAAAGTATGTCTTTTCTTCCAGCTTCTAAATTGGGGAGTCTGGTGCAGGGTAGATTGCTACGGACGTATGCGCAGACACCTCCATGCAATATAAAGGAAGTAAGGAGCTTATACCCCGGGAAATTATGGTGATTAGTGGCTGTTTTGGCAGTGATTTGGGTTTCGGTGAGGAAGAGGAGTTGAGGCCTATTAGCCTGGAGGAAATGGTGGAAGGAGTTCAGGTTAGAATTTAGGACACATATATTCGAGAAGGATATGTTAAATCTTTATGCGGGCGCTTCCTGCACACTCCTCTTGCGGAAATCCGAATGGAGGGGTATTTTATCTCCGGAATATTTTGTACAAGAAGGAGCCTTCATTATTTTTGTTTCTAAGGAAAACCGACTCATTCACCAGAAACGGAAACGTCCATTGGGACTTCACTTGATGTAAGAGGCGGTACCTCCTCGGGCGTGAAAAAATCCTTTACTATCACGTAAAGGAAAAGTCCACTACCACCTATGCTTTGTTTATTTGGTCTTGTTTACGAATGAATTTTATCAGTGTGTTTTATTGATTAGGGTTTTTTCTTTATTAACTTCTAATATATTAAACGTTTTGGGCGCAATACAGTTGCAAGTTTTATACAAGTCTCTAATAGAGTCATGAATTAATTATGGGTGGTTGATATAAGCCGGTGCAGTAAATACTCACTTTAAAAAAATGGATTCTTTCAAATACGTTTTTTAAAGATAATGTATTTTAAATACCATAGGTATCGATCTGCGCTTCTCTATCAAGAAACAAATACTCTTGATGTAAGACCGCTTTTTCTTAGAGCTCTTGTTGTCTACCACTACAATCGTCGACATGCGTTGCCATATGTTAAACGTGACCAAGATACCAGATCCAGAAGTCAGAATGATGCTAAAGTTCCATACTTTTTGAGGTCTATTTGCCAGAGGAGTTATGTTTAGTGGTCTCCTCGGTGTACAATTTTTTACAATCTGAAATCAGAAACATAAATAATGCAATATAATTTTTAAAAAAACCGAATGAATTTTTACTTACCATGGATAGGGAGAGAATACGTAGATTGTTCGACATAACATAGATATAAAGATTAATTTTGCTTTTGGTTTTGATATAATTTTAAACTTGATTTAGAGCGTACGACAGCGTTATCTTAGAAATTTTAATTGAGAAACTGTGTAGTTTAAATATTCTCAGAGGTATTGCAACTAATCTTGTTAAAATATTTGAAAATAGAAGGGTGTATGCTCGAACAAGAAATGTTATCATTGGACCTAGGCTAATTAATGTTGGCATTCCCCAGGGTTCAGTTTTGAACCCTGTTCTCTTCAACATTTATACTCACGATTTTCACAAAATACTGCCTAAAGAAATACAATGCTTACAGTATGCTGATGACTTCTGCGTGTACACTATTCAAAGCACCTATAATCAATGCCTAACTGAGCTCTCTTTAGCTATGTCAAATACAATTCATTTTAATTTCACTAATGGTTTTACTCTTTCTGTAGATAAAACAGTGGTAACTTTTTTCACAAGACATAGAATTAAAGAGCTCAATGTGCCAATTTCATCCATTTATCTTACTGGGACTAACTTTCCATTGCGATCCTCTGTCAAATACTTAGAAATCACTCTTGACCAGAGACTGGATGAAAAAATCATATAGATTCACTAAAAGATAGAGCAGAGGAAAGCTTAAATATTTTAAAATACACTACACGCAGAAATCATGGTGCAGACATGTCGACTGCAATGACATTTTATCGAGCATACACTAGGTCTATCTTAGATGATGGCTCTATATTTTATGGATCGGCTTCTAACAGGCTATTGACAAAAAATGACAGAAATCAATATAAAGCTATAAGAATCATAACAGGAGCAATAAAAACTTCTCCTGTACAATCTCTTTTAGTTTTAACAAACGAACAACCACTTTTTGTTGAAAGATTTTTGTTATCCTGTAAATTTCTTATAAAAAACTTTAGCTCACACTCTCAGGACGCCTTTATGAAAATTACAGCTAACTGTGATCCCTCTTACGCACAACTATTGGAGAAACAAAACTCCACCACCACTATTTGACGCTTCTTTGGAAATCAAAAATTCTCAATGGTATGCGAAAGAAATCCTTAATTTTAGATTTGATTTCTCTTATAATATACAACTGATAAAACCTCACATTATTATACCCATATTTACTAGCATATAAATACTTGTATAAGGGGTAATTGGGTCGGTGGGTTCGTGTAATATTCACCAACAATGGTTAGCCTTAATAGTTTAATGAAAACAGATAGATTGATTAACATAACGTGTGAATTCTAAAGAATAATAATATTAACTTAGAACAATTCTAGAAATAAAACATCGCGAGAGGGGACGACACGCACTCTTCACTTTTAAGTCTGCCATTTTTATATATGTGTGACCTGCGACCTGCGATACGGTCGACGCACTTCAATTGTCTCAACTTTGGACATCTGGCTGGTGTTGGCACCTGCCGTTGAGGGCGCTGGGACCTGTTCAGGTACCTTCTGCCTTACACTTGTATATTGAAACAAGCGTTAAAACCATATAAAGAAGCGGTCAAAATTTATACTGATGGGTCAAAAATTCAAGATTCAGTGGGATGCGCAGTGTACATTAAACAATTAGAATATGTTTTAGATTATTAGATTAGATAAGAGAAGATTGTGGCGGTGGTTCCGACCGCAGTGTTTCAGACCGCAGTGTTTCAGCCAACACTACTCTGTGTTTCTGCATTAATACTCTTGACAGTTAAAAGTTACGTTATGCGACAGAGTTACGTTATGCGACAGCCATCTGTCAAGAACTACGGCAACTATAAGAGACACTAGGCATTCTCTCTCCTTCCTCTTCTCTACCAACCGCTACAGTGAAGACACGTCATCCACGCTCGGTCGGTTATCTGCTATCTACTTGTGTACTGTTGTAATTGTTATTATATCATAAAGTTTATTATAGTTAAATGTATCATAAAGTTTAACCAAGTGAAGTAATAAAGTTATATTAAATGTTTACGTATGGATTTAATATCAACAAGTGCAATTAACATCCATAAAGATAAAAGAAAAAAGTTAAAGAGCTTGTTAGATTAACATTTTTAAGGCAGGTTTTTCCATAATGAAAAGCAAGGACAGATGCATCCTTGTTCATTTTGAAGATTGACAGTGACTGAATGAGCCAGTTCTCAAAGTCAAAACTCTAATCAAAAAAAAACTTGATTTAATTTTGATTTGTATTTGATTTTTTTTGTCCTGGTTTGTGTTTTGAATTTATCTCATTTGATTTAGTTGTAATAATTGGTTGATCAATTGGTTAATTTCTTGTGCAACGTGCTGTGAAGTGAATTTGTTTTGTTGACGTGTATTTGTTAGACATATAAAAACATTTGTAGTCGGACCTAAATTATAGTTTGAAAGGCAATCAAATGACTACGACGACAAGCATTGGCTTTGTCGAGTTATTTGATGTCAAAGAAAATACTGCACACTGTTTTAGGGTTTACTGTATTGTATTGTGAGTAACGTTCAAGTAAAATTTCTAAATGTTTTTACGTTAAGTTATAAACCACGATATTGTCAATGTGTTTTTTTTTGCAACTTCAATTGGGTACAATAAATAATTATTATTATCATCAATAAAATATTTTAAATTTGAAATGGTAATGCAATACACTGAGTGAAGATTGGAACCTGTGATGAGCTCTGATAAGTACACTTGGAGAACCCAAATCACCACAACACATTTTAAAAGACCTAACGATCGTTTCACTAACCAAGTTAGCGTCATCAGAGGATGAAACATTCTAAATACTTAACAAACTAACATCAACTTATATACCTGATCTCAGGTAAAGAGATCGAACTGAGATGAGACACTACTCGTAGGCAAATTCCAAAGTGTATTGTATTTTTATCGCCGGACCAGGTCTTTGCGCTATACTGCTTTATCTAAAACGTGTCCATTTGTAATAGTTTTGAGAAAATTCAACGACAGCTAAATTAACAGCGGTTCCTTTGGCGGCAATAACTGTATACTTGTGTTATCGGTAAAAACGTGCCGAAAACTTGGGAATTTTATTTAGCAAAGCAATAGATAAAGTGACTCGTAATTGGCGCTAGTGAAGTGTTCATACATTTTTTTTGTAACTATATTTCGTAATATATACGCTCTCGAACCCATTTAGGTGTCCTGGTTTTCTAACATTTTTTATTAATTTCAGATTATCTTTATCAACGTGATGATTATTATCCCAAATATGTCGGGCGACGGCAGACTTATCTACAGTACCGTAACGTAATTGGGATATGTGTTCTTTGAATCTTATACCAATCGATCTTTTTGTTTGTCCGACGTATTTAAGATTACAATCTTTACAACTAATTTCATAAATTCCCGACATTTTGTCCACGCTATCCTTGTCTTTTGGGTACCTAGCAAGTTTTTTAAGGTATTTGTTGTTGAAAATGTTAGCTGCAAGTCGACTTTTTTAAAATGCTGTCTAGACCCTTCGTGATTCTAGGTTCAAATGGTAAGCAAATAAAGTTTTTTTCCGATTTTTCTCTTTTGAGCGTCGTTGATTCCGTCAACATTTTCTTTGTTTTCTGTTTATTGATTAATTTTTCCACTAGGCAAGCAGTATATCCGTTATATTCGGCCACGTTCTTAATATAATTTAATTCTTTGGTATATCTACTTTTGTTTAAAGGAAAATTAATTAACCGATTTACTAAAAAATTCAGGCTGGCCATTTTTTGTGCGTACGTATGATGTGAGTCGCTCGGGATGTAGCGTAAGGTAGTGGTTTCTTTTCTATAGACATAGAATTCTAAAGTGTCTTTATTCTTGATAACTAGTACATCTAGAAAGGGTAGTTTATTATTAATTTCTAATTCGTGGGTAAATTTTATAGAATCAAATTTATTGTTTAATTTGGCAATAAAATCTTCTATTCTGCAAATGTTTGTGTTAAACACCGCGAAAATATCATCCACGTAACGACACCACACTCTTGGAAAATAACCACTTTCACTTTCAAGATATGTTTCAAATATGCTCATGAAAAGGTCTGCAATAAATGGCCATAGCGGATAACCCATTGCCGTGCCTTGTGTTTGTTGAAAAAATTCATTGTTGAATTAAAAAATATTTTGTTTGATGCAAAGGTTTGTTAGAGTTAAATACTCTTTGCAGATATTTTCATTTATGTTATTTATTTTTAGCAACTGCTCTAAATATGTTAAAGTTTGCTCCGTGGGAACGCTAGGAAACAATGAGGTTACATCAAACGAAATTAAAACCTCGCCTTCGGTCAAGTTAACCTCTTTGATCTTATTAATAAATTCAAGAGAATTTGTTACTGAAAAACTTTTCTGTTTTACAGGCAAGCCTTTAAACTCATCCGTCAACCATTTAGCTAAATTATAAGTCGGGGAATCTATAGCCGAAACAATAGATCTAATTGAATTTCCCGGTTTATGAATTTTTGGGAGACCTTACTTCTTGGGAACTTTGGGATTAGAAACTTGTAACTGTCTTCCTAAGTCTTTTGATATGAGATTGTGACAAAAATCGGAAAAAAAACTTTGTTTGCTTACCATTTGAACCTAGAATCACGAAGGGTCTAGACAGCATTTTTAAAAAAGACGACTTGCAGCTAACATTTTCAACAACAAATACCTTAAAAAACTTGCTAGGTAACCCAAAAGACAAGGATAGCGTGGACAAAATGTCGGGAATTTATGAAATTAGTTGTAAAGATTGTAATCTTAAATCCGTCGGACAAACAAAAAGATCGATTGGTATAATATTCAAAGAACACATATCCCAATTACGTTACGGTACTGTAGATAATAATCATCACGTTGATAAAGATAATCTGAAACTAATTTAAAATGTTAGAAAACCAGGACACCTAAATGGGTTCGAGAGCATATATATTGCGAAACATAGTTACAAGAAAAAATGTATGAACACTTCACCAGCGCCAATTACGAGTCACTTGATCGATTGCTTTGCTAAATAAAATTCCCACGTTTTCGGCACGTTTTTACCGATAACATAAGTATACAGTTATTGCCGCCAAAGGAACCGCTGTTAATTTAGCTGTCGTTGAACTTTCTCAAAACTATTACAGATGGACACTTTTTAGATAAAGCAGTAGGGATAGCGCAAAGACCTGGTCCGGCGATAAAAATACAATACACTTTGGAATTCGCCTACGAGTAGTGTCTCATCTCGGTTCGATCTCTTTACCTGAGATCCGGTATATAAGTTGATGTTAGTTTTTTAAGTATTTAGAATGTTTCATCCTCTGATGACGCTAACTTAGTTAGTGAAACGATCGTTAGGTCTTTTAAAATGTGTTGTGGTGATTTGGATTCTCCAAGTGTACTTATGGTAATGCAATAGACAACAAAACAATTGTAAGCTCTTTTTCCTTACATATTTCGCAAAACTTGCAGCCCTTCTTTGTTTATGTATAGTGAAGAGATAATTCGTTTGAACTTATACGTACAACAGGCTAACTAGGCTAACAAGCT
The DNA here is from genome assembly GCA_964006375.1 of Tillus elongatus. Classification (NCBI taxonomy): domain Eukaryota; kingdom Metazoa; phylum Arthropoda; class Insecta; order Coleoptera; family Cleridae; genus Tillus; species Tillus elongatus. The sequence goes on from OZ023268.1 coordinate 111,263,008, forward strand.
GTTACGAAATTGCTGTTATAACGTAACAAACTTCTCCCCGCCATTTAGAAGGAGCCTGCTTTTAAATTATTCAACACTTTATTAACCATAATCAAGACGTTAGAATAGGCAAGTGTTATCTTCCGTTAACATAACTCTGCCTTATTGCCTACTCGGATCAATATTCGATTAAATGATAACAGATATTGAAAATGCTGTTTTTAAGTGGCCCATAAAGGACAAAAATAGAGTACCCGTCAAGCTAAATAGGCCTTTCGTTTCTTTTTTGTTCGCCATAAATCACAATTGAATATATGAAACGTTTCGTTTGGGAGGCCGGAACGATTTTACGCGTGTTGCTTGTCACCCTAATGATGACAAATATTCGTGATTTGTTTTATATGCATACATTATCTGGTGGGAAGGTGGATATCAGTTGAGGTTTGTAGCAGAATTCAAAGTGTAACATCGATTTTACTCATTATATGTGTCAAAATTTAAAAGTAAAATATTATTTCCTTGGCAAACAAGGTATAATCGATATACTTAGGATTGTAATAAGAAGTACAAAGTTGTCTTACGTTAGCACCAACGAAATGCTCTACAAAATACAGCGCGATTTAAATGAAGTCTAGCTAACAGAAAAAAGTTCGGGACGCAGCAAGTGAGTTATGGTAGTGAATTTTTATTAAATGTTTCAAACTTGAATAACTCAATTCTCTATAGACTTAGAAAGTTTAGTTTCGGTATGTTTTAAGGTCTTTCCTAGGGCAAGATCTCCACCAAATTTTATTAAAATATCTTTATAATATTCGGAGAAAATATTCTTTTTCTAAAGGAAATTCAAAATTTGAATAACTAATTTTTCCAGAAGCTTAGAAAGCTGAATTTTGGTACGTAGTAATGCCTCTCGTAAGAAAACATATACAGTAAATTTCATTAAAACAGCTTTGTAATTTTCGTAGAAAAACATTATTTTTAAAGAAAATTTAAAATTTTCTCGGAAAACCCTGTTCGATTTTCTTGGATGACAACCTCGTCCAAGCCATTAATAAAGGAAAGGCACTTGCCGAATTTCATCAAAATCGGTTAATTACTTTATGAGTGATCGGATGGATATATATATATATATATATATATATATATATATATATATATATATATATATATATATAACATATAAAAATTGAAACTGACCCCGGATATGGTTTCTAGGGGTCCTAGTTCGCGCTCATTTCAATAACTTTATGCAAAGTCTCACCATCGATACCTCTCTATTAGTGAATTTTTTTTAAATAAACATTCACAAAAAAGTTTAGAGAAAAAATGGTTTTTAAATTTTTTGACATAAACCTTTAACTGTTATAAACTTATTCCAACATTTCTCTAATAACCCAAGTCGTCGTGTCTAGCCTTTTGTTTATTTATTTTTTCCATTCCGATATTTTTCTCTACCCATGGATATTAGTGAATTTTTTTCAAATAAAAATTCACAAAAAAGTTTGGAAAAAAATGGTTTTTAAATTTTTTGACATAAACCTTTAGCTGTTATAAACTTATTCCAACATTTCTCTAATAACGCAAGTTGACGTGTCTCGCCTTTTGTTTTTTTTTTCCATTCCGAGATTTTTGGGAAGTTTTAGTTGGCACACCCTGTATTTTAGAGGGTGATACAGGGTGTGCCAACTAAAACTTCCGATTTGAAAAATATCGGAATGGAAAAAAAGTAAACACAAGGGGAGACACCGCGACTCTGTTTTCAAGAGTCACATGTTGACGTAAGTTTTGGTGTCTACCCCTTAGACATAAATTACCCTTACATTTTAAATGGCACCCTATGTTAGGTGACACCTCTAGTTAGAGATTTCTCAATTCTGCTCACGACAACAAGACTTTTAGTGAATTTTCTCAAAAAACTTCTTCAAATGAGAGCGAACTAGGCACCCAGTGCACACATCCGGGGTCAGTTTTAATTTTTATAGGCTTATAAAGGTTAAGGGCAAGGCCGCAACGAGACAACCTCATATACATGTTTCAAGCTTATTAGCTATCATCGAACGGTATAGCTAATAAACTTGAAACACGTGTATGCGGTTGTTTCCTTGCGGCCTTGCCCTTAACCTTTACCCTTGTATAGTATACAGAAATGCCGTGTTAAAAATCCTGTTATATATATATATATATATATATATATATATATATATATATATATATATATATATATATATATATATATATAATTATGTGTCACACGATAACTTAAAAATTAATTAACCGTGTTTGATAAAATTTGGTGTATCACTAATGACGAGATTGCGACTTTTAAAGTTTCAAAAAATTTCACACACACAAATATATATTATTATATATATATATATATATATATATATATATATATATATATATATATATATATATATATATATATATGTATCACACCGATAACTCAAAAAATAATGGGCCGATTTTGATAAAATTTGGCATGTACTTTTCTTTTGTAAATAGGTTTGACAAGTTTGTTAGTCAGGAATATCAGACAAGGTTTTCCGGGAAAATTTTGAGTTTTCATTCGAAAAAAATTTTTATCTCAAAGAATAATACGCCGATTTTGATACGATACGATTTTGAACATATAAAAATTGAAACTGAGCCCGGATATGGGTTCTAGGGGTCCTAGAATTTTTTCAAAATTCAAAAGTCGAGATCTCCTCATTAGTGAATTTTTTCTAAGAAAATTCACTAAAAAGCTATGGCAACCAAATTTGGCACATGACTTTATGATATTAAAAGGAAACTATATGCCAACATTTATATTTCCATGTTGAAAGAAAAAAAGCTATAATGAAAATATTTTCTGTCAGATCATTACTATGAAAATTCACTACCATAACGCACTTGCTGCGTCCAGACTTTTGTATTTTTGCATCTCAGTTTTCTTTGTGTTGAGCAAATTTAGTTGTATTTTGTACATTTGAGTGTATTCTCGTAGAAAACATTGCATTTTTAATTTGTAATGTGTTGTTATGTAGCTTTTGTTATGCTATGGAGACGATTGCCTATATTTAATATGTAAATCTTTTTAAATGTTATCTTACGATATGTTATTGTATGTTGTTATGTTATGTTATGTTAGTGTCACATTTGTCTATGAGAATTAAGTTTCTGAACTTTGTTACTTCTATGGTCAGAGGCCGGTTGTAGTGTGTTGGTAACAGCGAACAGTCTGGAATAATATTTCTGAAGGGACCAGAAGTAACAGGTGTAGAACAGTTAAGAAGGTCTAGGATCTCTATCGACAGTATAAATAGGCGAGCTGCACACAGAGTAAGTAAGTTCAGTATTGAGCTAGTGTAGTGCAGAATAAATGATCATAGAGTATTAAGCGAGTCAGCATTAAGTGTTAGTGTGTAAGAAGCGATTATAGAAGGCGGATAGTGGAATATAGTTCTATGGACACTTAATAATATTTTAGTTGATCTTAGTGTTGGAAAATAGTTGGTTATAATAAATTAGTAGTTTGAAGAGCTGTATTTGGTAGTCAACAAATTTAGAACCTCGTAGAACGTAACAACTAGTGTAAGAAGTGGGATTTTCAAGCTGCTAGCGGAAATATTTTTCAGAATATTTATTGAACAACGTGGAAATTTGTAAAATACCTTGAAGATCAGTGTCTGCAGTAATTAATTACTGTGTGTGTTTTTGAGACGGAATAAACTGTGTACCGGCTCTAAGTACGTCTATACCTAAGACACGTAGCGCAATAGTCAATATGGACACCCAGCTATGGGAATTAATTAAATAAATAAAAAAAGAAGCCATAAAAAGAGACGAGGAAGCCAAAAATAGTTATGAAGAAGCCAAAAAAAGAGATCAAGAAGCTAAAGCAGAGCTAAGAAAAGAGGCGAAGAAACCAAAGAAATGATGAAACTAGATGAATAGGTCAGAAAAAGAGACGAAGAAGCCAAAGAAGAAATTAGGAAAAGAGATGAAGAGGCCAGAAAAGGGACGAAGAAGCAAATGAAGAAGTGAGAAGAGGAGATAAAGAAACAAAGGAAAATCTACAAAAACAGGCCAGCAGAATTGAGAATATTGCTTTATGTGTGGACGAACGTATGAAGCAGCTAAAAGACAAAATCTTCCAGCAAGTAGAAAGACGAGTAAGGGGTATCAGTGACGGTGTACAGGACAAGCTGACGAGTATACAAGAAGAAGTTTAATGGAAAATGCAATTACGGTGTACATGACAAGCTGACGAGTATGCCAGAAGTTCAACAGAAAATGCAATCACCAGAAAAGAAGTGTGAGACCCTAGCCAAGGGAAACATCAGACTCGACTTGAAATAGCCCGGTCGTAAGAATTAAGGTCCCCACATTTGATGGCTCAGTCCTATGGGGTGTTTACCTACGCCAGTTCGAAGCCGCTGCTACAGCAAAGGGCTGGGGCGAGAGAAAGAGAGAAAGCGACTTCGTTAATAGTAGCTCTCAGAGGAGATGCTCTAGATGTGCTTCAAGGTATTCCCAGTGAAGAACCGCTGAGTTTTGACAGCATTAGACATCAATTAGAAATGAGGTTTGGTGACCAGCATTTACAACAGCTCTATCGATTGCAGTTGAAAAATCTTTGTCAGAAATCGGGCGAAAGTCTACAACATCCCCATGCCGACGTTGGCAGACTGACCCGATTAGCCTACCCCATAGATCCGATGGAGTTTTTAAACCAGCTGTCGCTGCAAACCTTCATTGACGCCATCAGAGATACCGACACGCAACAGGCGCTGAGGATGGCGAGACACAAAAATTTGAACGATGCTTTGGCACATTCCTTGGAGTTTGAAGTGGTAAAGCAAACATTAGCAAGTGAGGTAAAAGTTCGCAGTCTCTAAGTTCAAGAAGAAAATAAAACAGATTTATCCCAGATCATACAGCTACTAGAGAAAATAGCAGAACAAGTAAGGCCCACGTCTCATGGACACCCTATAAGAGCTCACCGTGCAAATGCCTTGCGCTGCTGGAACTGCAGCAAGTTGGCACATATAAGGGGCGAAAGTTGGGCACTAAGATCACGCGCAAGGGAGAAAGTGAAGGCCAATAATCATTTCTCCGATTAGCGATTCTGGCAGCGCTCTCGTATGTGGATACGTAAGCGGTAATAAGACCCAGATGGTCGTCGACACTGGCGCACCGAGGACGATTATTCGCCGCGACATGGTTCCAAGATGGCGAGTAGGAGAGCCAGAGTGTACAGAGTAAATGTAGCCGGTGGTGATCGGATCCAAGTATTTGGAAAAACTGACGTCGAGCTGCAAATTGGGACATGGAAGGCAAAGCATAGAGCCCTAGTCACCGTCATATTAGACCCGATTATAATTGGCTTGGACATACTTGAAAGTCAGTGCGCTAAACTTGATCTTGGCACTAACATCCTGGCCATTCGCGATGAAGAAATAATAATGTCGCCTAGCAGTAACTTGGTAATGCGGAAAATCACCATAGAGGAAAATAGCAACGCCTACCGTGAAAGTGCCATTCCAGTGAAGGGAGCTGTTAGAGGAAGAGACGACCCAGTTACTCAGACAGAAGCAAGTGGAGAAGAAATTATGGGAGAAGTGCAAGACAAAGGATGTAAAGACCATGTAAATATGAAGCCAACGCAGAAAAAGGTCAGTGAACACATATATTGGAACAGAGCCGATGTCGACAGGATGAATAGGACCTGCCGAGATATTTGTGCAAGTAGAAACAGCAGAACAAGAGCAACTATACGGAAAAACCAATACCACATAAAAACTTCGCTTGAAGAAAGCTACGACATATTGACGAGAAGGAAAACCATCCACTCTGCTGTCTGAATGCATATACCGACAGAAAGCTACCGCATGAAGACCCGTTATGACATGCGAGCTAATTCAGTTGGTTTAAAAAAAGAAGATCGAGTGTGTTTCTACAATCCAGTACGGCGCAAGGGACTGTTACAGAAACTACAGAAATTATGGGAGGTTCTTATAAGATGGTCAAAAGGATCCATGACGTTATCTATCCATTCAGAGGAGCCCGAAGAGCAAGATGAAAGTAGTCCATATGCACAGACTTACGCCATACCAAGAAATGTCAGAATTAGACCGCGACGATCGAATGTAAGAAGGGGGTAGTGTCACATTTGTCTATGAGATTTAAGTTGCTGAACTTTGTTACTTCTATGGTCAGCGGCCGATTGTGGTGTGTTGGTAACAGCGAACATTCTGGTATGATATTTCTAGAAGGAACCAGAAGTGACAGGTGAAGAACAGTGTAGAAGGTCTATAATATCTACGGACAGTATAAATAGGCCGAGCTGCACACAGAATAAGTAAGTTCAGTATTGAGTTAGTGTGGTGCAGAATAAGTGATCATAGAGTATTAAGCTAGTCAGTATTAAGTGTTGGTGTATAAGAAGCGATCATAGAAGGCGGATAGTGGAATATAGTTCTATGGAGATTTAGTAATAGAGAGAAATATTTTCGTTGATCTTGGTGTTGGAAAATAGTTGGTTATAATAAATTAGTAGTTTGAAAAGCTGTATTTTGTTAGTCAACAAATTTATAACCTCGTAGAACGTAACAACTGGTGTCAGATGTGGGATTTTCAAGCTGCTAGCGGACATATTTTCCAGAATATTTATTGAACAACGTAGAAATTTGTAGATACCTTGAAGAAAAGTGTCTGCAGTAATTAATAACTGGGTGTGTTTTTGAGACGGAATAAACTGTGTACCGGCTCTAAGTACGTCTATACCTAGGACACGTAGGGAAATAGTCAATATGGACACCCAGATATTGGAATTGGTTAAAGAAATGAAAGAAGGAGCCATAAAAAGAGACGAATAAGCCAGAAACAGAGATGAAGAAGCCAGAAAAAGAGATGAAGACGCTAAAGAAGAGCTGAGAAAAGAGGCGAAGAAACCAAAGAAGAAATCAGGACAATAGATGAACAGGTCAGAAAAAGAGATGAAGAAGACAAAGAAGAAATGGGGAAAGAGGCAAAGAGGTCATAAAAGAGACGAAGAAGCAAATGAAGAAGTGAGAAGAAGAGATGAAGAAACAAAGAAAATTCTACAAGAACAGGCCAGCAGAATTGAGAATATTGCTTTATGTGCGGACGAACGTATGAAGCAGGTAAAAGACGAAATCTTCTAGCAAGTAGAAAGACGAGTAAGGTTTATCACTGACGGTGTACATGACAAGCTGACGAGTATACAAAAAGAAGTTCAACAGAAAATGCAATCACTAGAAAAGAAGTGTGATACCCTAGCCAAGGGAAAGATTAGACTCGACTTGAAATAACCCGGTCGTAAGAACTGAGGTCCCCACATTTGATGGCTCAGTCCCATGGGGTGTTTACCTACGCCAGTTCTAAGCCGCTGCTACAGCAAATGGTTGGGGCGAGAGAGGGAGAGAAAGCGACGGCGTTAATTGTAGCTCTTAGAGGGGATGACCAAGATGTTCTTCGAGGTATTCCCAGTGAAGAACTGCTGAGTTTTGACAGCATTAGACATCAATTAGAGATGAGGTTTTGCGACCAGCATCTACAACTGCTGTATCGATTGTAGTTGAAAAATCTTTGTTAGAAATCGGGCGAAAGTCTCCAACATCTCCATGCCGACGATGTCAGACTGACCCGATTAGCCTACCCCATAGCTCCGCTGGAGCTTTTAAACCAGCTGTCGCTGCAAACCTGCATTGACGACATCAAAGATACCGACACGCAACAGGCGCTGAGGATGGCGAGACACAAAACTTTGAACGATGCTTTTGCACATTCCTTGGACTTTGAAGCGGTAAAGCAAACATCAGCAAGTGAGGTAAAAGTTCGCAGTCTCTAAGTTCAAGAAGAAAATAGAACAGATTCATCAGATCATACAACTACTAGAGAGAATAGCAGAACAAATAAAGCCCACGTCTCATGGACACCCTATAAAAGCTCACCGTGCCAATGCCTTGCGCTGCTGGAACTGCAGCAAGTTGGCACATATAAGGGACGAATGTTGGGCTATAAGATCACGCGCAAAGGAGAAAGTGAAGCTAAGGCCGGTAACCATTTCTCCGATTAGCGATTCTGGCAGCGCTCTCGTAAATGGATACGTAAGCGGTTATAAGACCCAGATGATCGTCGACACAGGCGCACCTAGGACGATTATTCGCCGCGACATGGTTCCAAGATAGCGAGTAAGAGAGCCAGAGCATACGGAGTAAATGCAGCCGGTGGTGATCGGATCCAGGTATTTGGCGAAACTGACGTCGAGCTGCAAATTGGGACATGAAAGGCAAAGCATACAGTCCTAGTCGCCGTCATATCAGACCCGATTATAATTGGCTTGGACATACTTCAAGGTCAGTGCGATAAACTTGATCTTGGCATTAACATCCTGACTATCGGCGGTGAAGAAATAATAATGTCGCCTAGCACTAACCTGGTAGTGCAGAAAATCACCATAGAGGAAAATAGCAACGTCCGTCGTGAAAGTGTCATTCTAGTGAAGAGAGCTGTTAGAGGAAGATACGACCCAGTTACTCAGCCAAAAGCAAGTTGAGAAGAAATTATGAGAGAAGTACAAGACAAGGGGTGTAAAGACCATATAAATATGAAGCCAACCTAGAAAAAGGTCATTGCACGCATTTGGTGGAACAGAGCCGATGTCGACAGGATGAATATGGCCCGCCGAGATATTTGTGCAAGTAGAAACACCAGAACAAGAGCAACTACACGGAAAAACCACTACCACATAAGAACTTCGCTTAAAGAAAGCTACGACATATTGACGAGAAGGAAAACCATCCACTCTGCTGTCGGAATGCATATACGGATAGAAAGCGACCGCATGAAGACCCGTTATGACATGCGAGCTAATTCAGCTGATTTTAAAGAATAAGATCGGGTGTGGTTCTACAATCCAGTAGGAGGCAAGGGACTGTTACCGAAACTACAGAAATTATGAAAGGTTCTTATAAGGTGGTCAAAAGGATCAATGACGTTGTCTATCCATTCAGAGGAGCCCGAAGAGCAAGATGAAGGTGGTCCATATGTACGGACTTACGCCATACCAAGAAATGTCAGAATTCGACCGCGACGATCGAATGTAAGAGGGGGGCAGTGTCACATTTGTCTATGAGAATTAGTTGCTGGACTTTGTTACTTCTATGGTCAGAGGCCGGTTGTAGTGTGTTGGTAACAGCGAACACTCTGGTATGATATTTCTAGAAGGGACCATAAGTGACAGGTGTAGAACAGTGTAGAATGTCTATAATATCTACCGACAGTATAAATAGGCCGAGCTGCACACAGAATAAGTAAGTTCAGTATTGAGTTAGTGTGGTGCAGAATAAGTGATCATAGAGTATTAAGCTAGTCAACAGTAAGTGTTGGTGTATAAGGAGCGATCATAGAAGGCGGATAGTGGAATATAGTTCTATGGACATTTAGTAATAGAGAGAAATATTTTCGTTGATCTTGGTGTTGGAAAATAGTTGGTTATAATAACTTAGTAGTTTGAAAAGCTGTGTTTTGTTAGTCAACAAATCCCGAACCCTGCAGAACGTAACATTATGTTATATAATGTTATGTTACCTTAAGGGCATCTAAGTATCTAACATTTGGTAACGTTGAATACAATCAAGATATGTTATTTAAAAAATGGCTGTTAACACACACAAATTAAATTGACCTTGATATCTAAGGATTCTAGTTTACGCTCATGGTCTTGCTAAGAGATTTCGTCAAATTGAGAAATGCGGTGTACTTGAAAATAAAAAAACTCGGGACGCAGAAGGTGCGTTATGGTAGTGAATTTTTAATCAATGCTTCAAATTTAAATAACTCAATTTTGTATAAACTTAGAGAGTTTAGTTTTAATACGTAGTAAGGTCTTTCCTATAGCCGTCACTAGGCGGCTATATGGAAAAACGTGGGGACTAAGACCTAGTATGGCCCACTGGCTGTACACAAGGGTGGTCAGACCATCGTTAACATATGCGGCACTGGTCTGGTGGCCTAAGGTGACACAATCCAGTGCCAAACAAAAACTAGGCAAGATCCAAAGGATGGCTTGCCTAGGCATCACAGGGGCCATGTCTTCACCCCAACAGCCGCCATGGAGGTGTTGCTGGATCTACCCCCCCTACACTTAGTTATTATGGGAGAGGCCAGGCTAGGACTATACAGACTAGCCTGCAATGGTAGACTGAAGATCAACCCAGGCTTCAGGGGCCACTGCAAAATTCAGGAGATCGTGAAGGAACCCATGCTTGAAATGAGGTCAGACTTCGCGAGCCCGCGAATGTGCAGGGAAAACAACTTCACAGTGGAAATCCCTGACCGCGGGGCATGGCGGGAGGAGACGCCGGGCATACCACGGGACGCGCTCGTCTGGTTCACGGACGGATCTGGCGGGGAGCGTGGGACGGGGGCAGGTGTTTACTCGGAAGGACCGAGGGTAAGTCACAGTATTTCCCTCGGAGCCCATGCAACAGTGTTTCAGGCCGAGATGTACGCCATCCTGCACTGTGTGCGGGAGAACAAGAGGAGGGGCTACACCAACAAGCGGATCCTCATAGCCACAGACAGCCAGGCAGCCCTTAAGGCACTAAGTAGCCCACGGGTAAATTCCTGGCTGGTGAGTGAATGCCGAGACGAGACGAGCGACCTGGCTGGGCAGAATGAGGTGACCCTCATCTGGGTGCCGGGTCACTCGGGGGTCAAAGGCAATGAAGAAGCTGACAGTCTCGCGAAGAGAGGGTCAGCAGAACCATTTATGGGACCAGAACCGGCTCTGGGCGTGTCAAAGAGCACTGCCAGGGGAGCCATTAAGTCCTGGGTCAGAAACCAACACAAGGTGTACTGGGCGGACTGTCCAGGGCTCAGACATGGGAAGTCAATAATTGACGGACCCAGTTCAAAGAGAGCTGTGGAGCTGCTAAACCTTAGCAGAGGACAGCTCAGAAACACAACAGGTCTCTTGACGGGACACATGGCCGTCAAGAAACACCTACATAAAATGGGGCGGTTCGAAGGGGACCTCGCATGCAGACTCTGCGGCGAGGGGGAGGAATCAGCCCAGCACATCTTGTGCGAGTGTATAGCTCTGGACCGGAAAAGACAACTGATCTACGGTCACTCTAGACCGGAGACAGAGCAATATAAAACTTCACCCTACCAATCGCTGTGCAGACTAGTTCAAGGCACAGTGATTTTGGAATAGGTGGAGTAAGACTAAGGGTATGCACAATCAACCAAGGGTTGCGGTGCTATCGGGGCGGCAAGGCCGCGGACGAGCCCTGAGGGAACAAAAAAAAAGGCCTTTCCTAAGGCAAGATATTCACAAAATTTCATTAAAATAACTTTGTAATATTCGGAGAAAAAATTTTTTTCAAAAGAAAGTTTAAAATTTGAATTACTCAATTTTCTCTAAGCTTAGAAAGTTTAATTTTAGTACGTAGTAATACCTCTCCTAAGGCAACATATATAGTAAATTTCATTGAAACAGCTTTGTTACTTTCGGAGAAAAAAATTTTTTTCGAAAGAAAACTCAAAATTTTTCCAGGAAACTCCGTCCGATTTTTCTGGATAACGAACTCATCCAAGCCATTAGTAAAAGAAATGCACTTGCCAAGTTTCATCGAAATCGGTTAATTATTTTTGAGTTATGAGACGGATACATATACATATACATATACATATACATATACATATACATATACATATACATATACATATACATATACATATACATATACATATACATATACATATATATATATATATATATATATATATATATATATATATATATGTATATGTATATGTATATGTATATGTATATGTATATGCATATGTATATATATATATATATATATATATATATATATATATATATATATATATATATATATATATATATATATAAACATATAAAAATTAACCTATTTACAAATGAACTTTAATAAGATATTATGCTGTGACAATACCTCTCTCAAGCAGTGGCGATTTCTTCTAGTGAGCTAAGTGCCACACACCCTAAAATATAATCAAAATGTGCACAGTTATATATGTTTTATTTCTTTTTCCCTTAGTTTTAATACACTACATATTTCATGACAATCGATTTAATTTACTTATTTGATTTCATAAATAGTCGGTTAATAGTGACTTGGTATGAAGTAGATACCAGGTTTCTAACATATTCAGAGAATATGAGTAGATCAATAGCAACTGGGAATGAATTCGGTCAGTGCCCTGTATTTACAATAGTGAGGAAAATACCATTGATTTTAACACTGCAGTGAGCTATAAAAATTTGATTAACTCAGTTTCCTATAATCTTAGAAAGTTTAATTTTGGTAGGTAGTAAGGTATTTCCTAGGACAAGATATCCACCAAATTTCATTAAAATAACTTTGTAATTTTTGGAGAAAAAAAATTGTTTTGAAAGAAAATTTAAAATTTGAATAACTCAATTTTCTATAAACTGAGAAAGTTGAATTTTGGTACTTAGTAAGTCCTCTCCCAAGGCAACATATATAGTAAATTTCATTAAAACCGCTTTGTTGTTTTCGGAGAAAAATTTTTTTTTGAAAGAAAACTCAATTTTCCCGGAAAAACCCGTCCGATTTTCCTGCCTAACGAACTCATCCAAGCCATTAATAAAATAAAAGTACTTGCCGAGTTTCATTGAAATCTGTTAATTATTTTTTGAGTTATCAGACGAATATATATATATATATATATATATATATATATATATATATATATATATATATATATATATATATATATATATATATATATATATATGAAAAAATTTATGCAAAGTCTCACCATCGATACCTCTCTATTAGTGAATTTTTTAAAATAAAAATTCACTAAAAAATAAAAACTCAGAACCCAGGAAAACACAATATACAATTATCGACTGTTGCTGCATATACTACACATTCTAATGTACGTTCGTGAAATTTCAGCTTGATGAACGGCACGATTCAAAAGCTGCAGTAGCGTGTCCCTCGAAACAGCCACGCAACCTTAATAACCCGAAGTTCTCATAAACATGCCAATCCAGAAAACGTAAATGACGATATTTCTATTCGGGCTCATTTTTTATGTACCTTTTTATATCCAACAAGACATCATAATCGAATCAGATATATCAGAACAGAATTAGTATTTCTTTGCTTAAATTTAAAGTTCGTTAGTGCTCGTTTGCCGGTATATTTAGCAAAAAATTCACCTCAGCCTCGCTGACGTGCTGCGATATAAAATAATCGATATCTTAAGGATTTGCTTCAATTTAATTCTTTTATTATGACCGTGACATTTCCTTAATCTAAGTTGATATCTATCTTGGGTTAAAGCTTCTAAATTACCGTGGTAAAGGCGAAGTCAATCACAAAACTTTTCAGTTAATTTATACTCAGGACAGTGATTGCAAAGTTGGATTAGAGGAAAAGTTATATTTAATTGAGCATAATATATTGTGAGAGGCGTAGGTTGTTCATCAACTTCTGAGGTAAAACTTATAAGTCGCTCTTTGAGTGAGAGGCTCATAATTTAATATGAACGAAAATAGACTGTGTCAGAAAGCGGTTAAGAAAATGCATCTTCGGCAAATCAACAGAAATATAACATTCTGTAGTTAGGTAAAAAGTAAATTATAATTATACGGTAGGTTGGGAACGGCCACAAGGAAACTTATTTTATCTCGAAAATGGTTAATTTCGTCAGAGTAGAATGTTATCACTTTTCTACTAAAGAACGTTGAAGGAGAACACTTTTTTTTAATTTCACATTTATCCCAATGCTAGCAAAATTAGGGGTGGAAAAGGATCCTTTACCAATACTGCACGTCACTGGAACAAAATGGAAAGACCTTATTCATATTAAAACAATTAGTTCACTGACTTATTGATCTAATAATACTTCCTTCACTTCATTCATCTCAACACTCAACAGTTGAATTTTGGGAATTATTTAAATTCATTTGCATAGCATAGTTTACACAGGTTGACATTTTGTAATAATACAAAATATGATTTTGATATCAAAAGAGATAAATAATTTTTGAAAACTAGCAACGTATATGAAATTTATAACTAATAAAAGTCATAACAAATGTTGAAAATGACCAGCTTAAGTCATTTCACTAGAGTCTACACTTCGGCGCATAGAACTGCGTATTCGATTAAAAATTTCAGGAGAATTTACGATTACCATATACTATGCGGTTCGAGGGGGACCTGGCATGCAGACTCTGCGGCGAGCAGGGGAATCAGCCCAGCACATCATCTTGTGCGAGTGTAAAACTCTGGACCGCAAAAAACACTAAGTGAGTGGTGGACGTGCCGCCACCTAGTTGCAGAACCAAGTAGTATGTTGTCACGCCAGCTCCAAATAACACAAAGTGTTAAAAAAAATAGAGACTGTATACAACTAACTAACAATTTAGGTGGCGGCATGTCCACCACTCACTTTTTCTGCTACAATTTGTATGCCGTACTGAAGAGCTCTAATGAGAGCGAAACCGGTCTACGGTTCTAATTGTTGCGAGAATGCATCTAGCCTTACATACTTTGTCCCTATATTGGGGTAGAAATGGGCCAGGGTTGACCATTTTCTAAATTGTTAGTTAGTTGTATACAGTCTTTATTTTTTTAACACTTCGTGTTATTTGGCGCTGGCGTGACAACATACTACTTGCTTCCGCAACTAGGGGGCGGCACGTCCACCACTCACTTAGTGTTTTAAGGCTGGCTATACTATAGCCGTAATACTTTTGGTGCATTTCTCCTACAATTAGTATGCCGTACTGAAGAGCTCTAATGAGAGCGAAACCAGTCTACGGTTCTAATTGTTGCGAGAATGCATCTAGCCTTACATACTTTGTCCCTATATTGGGGTAGAAATGGGCCGGGGCTGACAATTTTCTAAATTGTTAGTTAGTTGTATACAGTCTCCATTTTTAACACTTTGTGTTATTTGGAGCTGGCGTGACAACTTACTACTTGGTTCCGCAACTAGGTGGCGGCCCGTCCACCACTCATTTAGTGTTTTAAGGCTGGCTATACTATAGCCGTATTACTTTTGGTGCATTTCTGCTACAATTAGTATGCCGTACTGAAGAGCTCTAATGAGAGCGAAACCGGTCTACGGTTCTAATTGTTGCGAGAATGCATCTAGCCTTACATCTAAGCCGCAAAAGACAACTGATCTACGGACAGCCTAGATCGGAGATAGAGCAATATAAAACTTCACCCTACCAATTGTTCTGCAGACTAGTTCAAGGCACAGTGATTTTGGAATGGGTGGAGTAGAAAAGGCAAAGAGCATGCACAAGCCAAAGGCTGCGGTGCTATTGGGACGGGAAAGACGCGGACGAGCCCTAAGGGAGAAAAAAAAACATATACGATCCAGTTTCTTAAGTCTTCTAAGTTTTTATCGGGAGTTATAAACACAAAGTCCGTAAAGGATTTAAGTCGGAAGATCGAGCAGGCCAAAACTGAGTCCTACCCAGACCTATCCAGCAAGTTTCGTATTGTCAATATAATCGCAGTATTACCACTAAATGATACTAACTGATACCTATTTCATTTCTGAACGTCACACCGTCTGGGATTGCCATAATTAATTTAAACGTTGAATGAACAGCTTCTCCTCCAGACACCAACATTTATTTCAGGTTTCTCTTACTCCCGACGCGTTTCGACACTCCAAGAGGTCATCTTCAGGGGATAAATCTACAAACATAACAAGATAGGTCTGTCAGAAAAACATTAGTTTTTCCGGTAGGCAATTGTGCATGTAAGAGCACAATGATGACAAGGTGATCTTCACAGAAAAGTCAAAGGTCAAAGTCACAAGTCACACAGTAAAAACATCAAGCAACAGTCAAGTTAAAATCTAAAAAGCTACAGATACAGTAACAACAGCTAAAATATGCTAAGTTTAAACATGCAATTAGGTTAACAAAACTAAAAGCACCAAAGCAGCTGAAAAGCGCTGAAAGTCACAAAACTGCCAAAGTCTAATATTTGATAATTAAACATTAAGTAAACAAGTCTATTGTAAAAGCAAAAAGCAAAGCCAATGAGTGAAACTGACTGGTTAAACAACACAATAGGCGGCAGGCAAAGTCAAGTAAGAAACCCAATGAGAACCTTTAGGACAAATAAACTGTGAAACAAAATGAGCCATACTCACTTGAACAATTCTAAAAAATTGAACTCGAAACTATACAGGAAGGTTCAACAGGTTACAACTTTATCCATTGTGCTAGGGGCCATGCAACACTGCATCCGCATAATGCCAGACAATTGTCTTCAAGAACAAAAATCTATGGAAAAGATCGGCGATTTTTTAACAAACACGATGAAGGGCGGCCATTATGTGTACTTGAAACGGGCAGGGTGCACCGGCGCAGGTGCGGGAAGAAGTGTCAGAAGCGAAATGTCAATTACAAAAGAGTCGGGAATGGAAGGGTACCCATAGAGCAGCCATCTTCAAATCATAATGTTCATGGTCATGTAGAAAAACTATAGAGTTCAGCATCACTGTTACACCAATTGGCTATAGAATGAATGAAAGTTAGTTAAATCCATGTTAGACTAGTTCAAAACACCACTGGTTTGGCACTTGGAATGTTTGAAAATCTCAATTTCCTCTAAGACGAATTGTTCAACGCCAAAGCTTAAAGGGTGCAAGATTTCAGCATCTGTATTTTTGTTGAAGCAGTGGCCACTCTCCCTCAAATGGCAACCAAAGACTGACGTGTCATTGTTGAGGTGGTTTCTACACCTAAGGTGTTCCGTGACTCTGGTGCCCAAAGATCTTCCGGTTCTTCCTATGTATACAGCTTTACAACCGGGGGTACCACATTTTAAGCCATAAACACTCGACTTCTTCAGGTCTGGGATGCTATCCTTGTTATGAATGAATAAATTGTTGACGGTGTTCAAAGAGTTAAATGAAAACCTGACATTGTCACATTTGAGAGCCTTGACAACGGCATTGGAAACAGGACCACAATAGGTGAACGGGAAATACGATATCCTCTCAGGTTGAGCAAGGGGTAAACTGGTGCTCGCTTCTATCAAGAGCTGACGGCTCTTCCTGTTGACAAACTTATCGACTATGTTGAGTGGGTACTCGTTGTTGACTTCGAGTTGTTTGATGAGCCTTAATTCTCTGATGAAGTCAATCCCTGACAGTGGGATTCTGAACCATCTGTCAACCAAAAATCTGAGAGAGGCCATCTTGTGGGGCATATGATGGCACGACTTGAATGGAATGAGGTGCTCTGTCTGAGTGGGTTTTCTATAAATATCTGGAGGAGAAGCTGTTCATTCAACGTTTAATTTAAACTGATACCTAATTAAAAACAATTAGATTATCATTACAGAACCGCCAGCCGCCTACTACCTAAATTACTAATCAATTAAAGTTCTACACTAGCTAAAAAGTTGCTCGCTGAATGACTTCTCGAGAGCAGACAACATCTCTTCAATTCATTTTCTATTACTTCTTTCATATTTAAGAAAAAAATTAAAAACTACTTTTTGGCACCTTCTTTAAGGGGTGGTATCTTCACAGGGCAGGGGTGTATAAGTACTTACCAAAATGTATCGTTTTCGAAAATTCATAGTTCTAACACTATTCAACTTTTGCATGTGAAACTTTAAGAGTTTATTTATAAAAACCTGGACGCAGCAAGTGCGTTATGGTAGTGAATCTTCATTAAAATGTTTTTAATAGCAAATGTGTTTTTTTAAGAAAGCAGGCATCAAATTTGGTTACCAGTATAACCTATATGGTAAAAACAATGTGCCAAACAACAAAATAACTTTATTGTTTGAAAATGTACAAAAATGTCCGAAAGTAAACTTTAAGTGTTCCTGAAAAAACTCGTTTCTTGGTCAACCTTATAGATTAATATGCAAATTGAGCTATTCTTTCTTTTCTTACAAACATGCATTGTATTTCGATGGAAAATGCAAAACTGCAAAAAGATAAGACGTGTTTGATTAAAAAAAAAGAGAATTTGTATCACCAACGACTTATGGGCCACTCTGTGATGGTAGAAATATTTCTTAAGATGTAGCTCAAGACACCCTATAATTAATGTATACATTTTTTTCTTATCTTGTATAATAACGGATATATTAAGCTTTATTGATTTTTTACGAAAATTCGACACAAATTATATACCATTAAACGATAAAATAGCTAAAACTATTGCCAAGCATCAGAGAAAGGGTCTATTTGAAATGAATTTTTTGGAAACATTTTAGTAAAATAAAGGACAATGACGAATGAAACTAAGACTTCAGGGTTTGTAAAACATCCTTCTTGAGACATTTTCTTTCCATAGCCCGTATTAGATTCAAGTTCTTTGCCCAAATGTTGCCAATTATGACGTTTTACCTCGCAACTTTGACGTTTTGATGAAAACCCCAATTTTATTTAAATGCCTAT
The DNA here is from genome assembly GCA_964006375.1 of Tillus elongatus. Lineage (NCBI taxonomy): Eukaryota > Metazoa > Arthropoda > Insecta > Coleoptera > Cleridae > Tillus > Tillus elongatus. The sequence goes on from OZ023268.1 coordinate 111,281,479, forward strand.
AACTTTTTTGTCTTTGGACCTACAGAGCTGGGTAACTTACATATAATGATGTAAACCCGCGAACCAAATTTGGTTGCCCTTTCTTTGTTAATTCTGAAGATATAATATTTTTTTCGAAAGAAAACAGAAAATTTTCCGGTAAAACCTCGATCGATTTGCAAAAGGAAGGTACTCACCAAATTTAATCAAAATCGGCCCATTATTTTTTGAGTTATCGGAGTTATGTGATACATATATATATATATATATATATATATATATATATATATATATATATATATATATATATATATATATATATATATATATATATATATATATATATATATATATATATATATATATATATATATATATATATATATATATATATATATATATATATATATATATATATACAGGGTGTTACTTAATGATAGGGCGTAATTTCAAGGGCGCGTTCCTGAACCAAATTCAGGTAGAAAAGTTCATATAAACATGTTTCCTAAAGAGTCTGGTTTTCAAGATACAGGGTGTCAAAGTTTAAAAAGAGCTGTTTTTTTTTATTAATATCTTAATTATCTTTTTGCCCATTTTGTTGAAATCTGGCAGGGTTATTCACTGTAATAAGACGCTAAGTTGGCACTAACTAAAAGATAATTATAAGTTCCAGTGGCGTCTCGGAGGGCAGTCTCACGAATAATATTGACTAAAAAAATGTACGCTACTGAGTTTATTTTTTAATTTTGATTTTTTTCAGTTTAAGCACCTAAAAATACAACTTTTTTGCCTCTTAATATCTTTTCGTATATTACTTCCTTTTCGAGGAAAAAAATAAAAACGACTTCATTACATGTCGAAAAATGGTTAAAGTAAAATCAAGTTAATTGTGATCGTTCAGAATATTTATTTCTAAGCAATTTTTTTAAATCTAACAAATGAAAAGTTATAAATATTTACAAAAATGTTGGAAATGACTACGTCCCGCTTCTATGCAGGCTTATGCTCTCCTTCTCATCGAGCGAAGAACTCTGGAAAATTCCATTAGTGTTCCGCATGGTTTCGCATCAGGCAACAATTATATTCCTTAGTTGTTCTTCTGTCTCGATTGGTGTAAAATAAACTAATGCTTTTAGGTGCCCTCACAAAAAAGTTGTATTTTTAGGTGCTTAATCTGAAAAAATTAAAATTAAAAAAAAAACTCAGTAGCGTACATTTGTTTAGTCAATATTATTCGTGAAACTGCCCCAGAAGACGCCACTGGAATTTATAGTTACCTTTTAGTTAGTGCCAACTTAGCGTCTTTTTACAATGAACAACCCTGCGAGATTTCAACAAAATGGACAAAAGGATCATTAAGATATTAATAAAAAAACATTTTTTTGTTTAAACTTTGACACCCTGTATCTTAAAAACCAGACTCTTCAGGACACATGTTTATATGAACTTTTCTACTTGAATTTGGTTCAGAAACGCGCCCTTGAAATTACGTGCTATCATTAAGTAACACCCTGTATATATATATATATATATATATATATATATATATATATATATATATATATATATATATATATATATATATATAAACATATGAAAATTAAAACTGACCCCGGATATGTGTTATGGGGGGCCTAATTAGCGCTCATTCGAAGAAATTTTTTCAAAATTCAAAACTCGGGATCTCCTCAATAGTGAATATTTTTTTAAGAAAATTCACTAAAAGGCGACAATTCTTACCATAGCAACCACATTTAATCTTGCCTTCTAGAAAGTCTCCAAACTAGATATTAATGTTTAGTCTCATATTTTTCCGTGTGTACAATTTCAAAACAAACCACCAAATTAGATTGGTTTGTTTTACCGTGTATACGAATGCAATAAATTTACTGTATATTTGTAATGTTTCAGTTGGGAAATCAGAACACAGTTATGCGTACCACTTGTCAGCTTAATGAAGACAAATATGCATGGGTTATGTTCTGCATACATCTTTAAAGGAAAGCTGTTTTCATAGCATATTGTAAAGTAATGCACCGACTATGAGTCAAACAATAAACATATTTCGTGAATCTAAACAGAAAAGTCTGGACGCACCAAGGGCGTATGGTAGTGAATTTTCATAACAAACTACATACAGACTTGGAGACTACTTCCCTGGCTTCACTGTTAGTTTTCGTTGGTGTAGGACGTAGCCAGCGCGTAAACTAACTGGAGCAAGTGGCCCTTACGAATTCTGGATGTTCTAGGATGTTCTTCAACGTTTCTGTGACTATAGTTTCGCTGCTTGACAGCATTCTCAGACATATTAAAATTGAATTAGTACGAAATCATGACAACTACAAATAAAGATCTGTTGCTATGTTATGATGTGATGTTTTGATCAAAAAATTTTATCAAATTGAAAATAAAAATGAAACACAGACGACAGATGAGGCTTTCAAAATGTCTACGTGATGTAAAAATAGAACTAGCCTATAATAACTATGATAACAGTTACAACAATAAAATAACTAAACAATAACAGTATAAAAGCAGTTTCTATACTTAGAAAATATCGACATACATCAACTCATTATCTTATTACAACTTTTTTGAAAGAATAGTTAAATTTATTTTCTTTGACTTATTTAATTAGAGAGAAGAATATCCAAGAAAGGGGAATTCATTAAATCAGTTTGCTTGTTTAAAACAAGGTAGATATTGTCGTGTGTGTGCTTTTTGACTTCCAAAGCTTCAAAATAGTTTAATTTACGCTTGTCATTATAAAAATGTTGTGATTGTATGCGGTTATTTACTGTAGGTCTATGTTCGGTATCAATAATATGTTTTGCAAATGTAGATTTGTCAGCGTGGTTATTTCTAAATGCAGAAATATGTTCTTTGTATCGGGTGTTAAAATTTCTAGAAGTTTGACCTATGTAGATTGCGTTACAATGTTAACAAGCTAATTTATAAACTCCAGCTTTTGTCAGCAAACAGGGTTTTTCTTTAGCGTTAAATAGTAAATCACGCGTCGTGTTGTAAGATTTAAAAGTCAGATTTGTATTTGTATAGGTATTTAAAATTTTTGAAATGTTTTCTGAAATTGTTCCAAAATAAGTTATCGAAACGTATCTGTTGTCTTCTTTGTCTCTAATATTTGGATAAATTAAATTAATCGCTAATTTGTATTCTTTTCTCTCGATCATTTTATCTATTATTTTAACAGAGTAGACAGTATTAAATGCTGTTTGCTTAATTATTGAAATTTCTTTTTCAAAATTGTTTTGTGATATAGGTATTGAAAATGCACGATGTATCATAGAATGATAGGCTGACAGCTTTTGTGAAAAAGGGTGACATGAATCGTATGGTATGGTTGTGTCAGTGTAAGTTGGTTTCTTATATATTGAAAAGTCAAATGAATTATTTTATAACTTTCTAATTGTTAAGTCTAAAAAATTTATACAACTGTTAGCTTCTTCTTCTAAAGTAAACTTAATATTTGTGTAAAGTTATTAATAAAATTCAAAAATTCATTTAATTCTGTATGACTACCTTGAAAACATGCTAAAATATCATCTACGTATCTGTACCAAAAGACAATATTATGCGAAAGTTCTAAAATTTGGTTTTCTATGTTTTCCATAAATATGTTGGCTAATAAAGGTGACAATGGACTACCCATAGGTAGACCTTCATTTTGCATATAAATTTAATTATTAAATTTAAAATAGTTTTGTTTTATACATTTGTTAAAAATATTCATTATTTCTTGTCTTTTTATGACATTTACGTTCTTTTCTATTAAAACGTTTTCTAATAGAGGTAAACATTCCCCAGGGCGTATCTTAGAATACATGCTACAAACATCAAATGAAACTAATTTACTATTTGTGGGAATAATTAAGTTATTTAGTTTTTGTGTAAGTTCATAAGAATTCTTAACTGAATATTTTGGAAAATAATTGTATTCTCTAATAATTGAAACCAGTTTGCTCGCTATCTTATGATTAGGTGTATTAACATTAACATTAACGGTGGTTGTGGGCTTTTATATAAAATATATTTCTTTTCTTGTTGACTAAACAGAGACACATTTTTAAGTTCATTTTTTAGTTTTGTCTTAAATGCGTTTGTTGGGTCTCTCCTAATTTCTGTTAAATTTTCTGTAGTAATAAAATCATTAATTTTAATGTTATACGCGTCCCTACTTATAGCTACAGTTGTATTTTCTTTATCAGCTTTAGTAAAAACTAGATCATTGTCTAATATTTTATGCTGAACAGATTTTAAAATTAGAGTTTCGTTAATTTGACGTTTGTCATATTTTGAAGTTAAATGTCTTAAAAATTCACATATTTTTAATCTTTCATATTGCCTTATAGATCTGGAAGCAATTTCGGATTCAGAAGCTAATATCTTTTAAAATTTTGTTTGTAAATTTAAATTTTGGGCAGTATTTATATCCTTTATTTAGAAAAGAAATTTTTTCAGTTGTAAAAATTGTATCGCTTAGGTTTTCGTCTTTTGTAGGACTTATGTGTTTGTGGGGGCGGTCTTTCTCGATTATGTAAATGTTGTGTGCTTTCTAGGTTTATAATTTTGTTTGTCTATGTTAAGCGTTTTTTAAATTTGAATTCACTAACTAGAATATGTATTTGGTCATCTAATATATCAAATTCTACTGGATGTAATTTATATGTAAGTTCTGAATGTATTACCTTGATATAAAGAAGCAAACTATCACAAATTGAAAACCATTTCTTGGATTCTTCTTTCAACCAGATGAAACTGGCTTTTCTAATAGCAATTTTTGATTGATTTGATGTTGCAGTAGTTGTTATAATTACGTACTTTGGGATGACCTTCTTTCTTATGCACTCTTGGTTAAACCATGCATTCTGGGAAGCGTTCCTCTGCTTGATTTTCAATAACACAGTTTTTAATTCCAAATATTTCCTTTGTTTAATGAAAGACAACAAATTTGGTAGAAAGTTAAACATCTAATCTATAGTAGAAACCATATATCACATTTCATCAAGATATTTTTATCCTGCGCAAAATAATAAAACTTCCGAAAATAAACAAAATTATCCCGAAGATCCCAGTCCATTTTTTCTGTACAGTTAACCAATTCAAGCAATTCACACAAAAACTACACTTGTCAATATATAATTATGCGGAACAGGCTTTTTGACAACAAAAAAATGTTTACAAGAAAATTTGCACGCAATCAGTTACAGAAAATTAGCAATTTTTTTACAAAAGGTGGTTTCAATAAGGTTACACGAAATTCATTTAGGGTGTGCCAGTTAAAATTTCCCACCTGGAAAGTATCGGAATTAAAAAAACTTCTGAACGCAGCAAGTGCGTTATGGTAGTGAATTTTCATAAAAATGTTTTTAATAGCAAACATATTTTTTTAAGAAAGCAGACATCAATCTATATAGTAGAAACAATGTGCCATGTTTCATCAAAATAACTTTATTGTTTGAAAATGTACAAAAATTAACTTAAATTGTTGCCGAAAAAACTGGTTTCCTGGTCAACCTTATAGGTTAATAGCAAATTGAGCTATTCAAATTTGAAGCATTTAATGAAAATTCGCTACCATAACGCACTTGCTGCGTCCCTAATTTCTTTTCTTACAAAGATGTATTATATTTCGATGGAAAATGCAAAAATGCAATATTATAGGGCGTGTTCAATTAAAAAAAAAATTGAATCACCAACGACTTATGGGCCACCCTGTATATGTGGAAATATTTTTAAATTTAGCTCAAGACACCCTATAATTAATGTATACCTTTTTTTCGCAACTTGCATAATAACGGATATATTGAGCTATAATGATTTTTTGCGAAAATTTGACAAAAATGATATACCATTAAACGATAAACTCTATAGCCAACACTACGGCCAAAGCATCAGAGAAAGGGTTTATTTTAAATGAATTTTCTGGGAATATTTTAGTAAAATGAAGGACAATGACGATTGAAACTAAGAGTTCAGGCTTTGTAAAGCATTCTTCTTGAGACATTTTCTTTCCATAGCTCATATTAATTTCGCGTTCATTGCCTAAATATTTTTTTGACATTTTAAATCGCGACTTTGACGTTTTGAGGAAAACCTAAATTTATTTTTCTTTAAATGCCTGTACCTTTTTTGTCCTTTAACCTACAGAGCAAAATTTTAGGTAGCTTACCTATGATGATATAAACCCGCGTACCAAATTTGGTTGCCCTTACTTTGTTAATTCCGGAGATCTAATTTTTTTTCGAATTAAAACTCAAAATTTTCCCGGAAAATCTCGTCCGATTTTTCTGACTAACGAACTTATCCAATCCATTTACAAAAGGAAAGTATGTGCCAAATTTTATCAAAGTCGGCTTATTATTTCTTGAGTTATCGGTGTAATACATACATACATACATACATACATATATATATATATATATATATATATATATATATATATATATATATATATATATATATATATATATATATATATATATATAAACATATAAAAATTGAAACTGACCCCGGATATGGATTCTAGAGGTCCTAGTTCGCGCTCATTTGAAAAAAAAAATTTTAATTCAAAAGTCGGGATCTCCCCGTTAGTGAATTTTTTCTACGAAAATTCACTAAAAAGAGAAAGAAACCAGAGACACGTCGACTTTGTTTTCAAGGGGGACACTAGATGGTGCAAGTTTTGGTGTCTTTGAACTTACCGCTTAGGCAGAGGCATAAAGTACCTGTAACGTTTTGTGGTGGATTTTTACAAGTAAATTAAATACCTTGTAACCCCAAATAAGCTTTATTCTAAAACGCACATTGATACAATACAAATCGCTTTTAATAAACTTACTGCTACTACAATTGACCAGCGTACCTGTGTGTGTGTGTGTGCGTGTGTTTTGTTTCTTTAACGTCGGCCTATTTCCGCGACTATGGTCAATCACCGACGCCAAGGAGCAGTTTCACCTCACTATCCTGGAAATTTTGCGGAACCCCTGCCTTTCTGTTAGGAGGGTAGGGACATTTAACGTGCCCAACATCGCATGGACACGGGACCGACGCCCCCTCCAAAGGGCGGAACGTGCAGTCATTCAACTTGACGAGCGTGCCTGTAGGACTGTGAATATTTTTGGTGACGGCAACAACGCATTTCTTATATCTCTACAAAAACATACAAGATATACTCACAGCCTTTATTAATACCCAATAAATATATGCATTCATATTTACATATATTACATCTTTCCCCCCTTGAGTAATCTGCAGATGATTTTTAAAAGCGAAACATTTCTACAGCTTTTCGCTCTCTATTACTTTGTCTAGGTACAACCGGTTCATCTTCAGTCACCTCAGAGGAGGCCTTATCTGATTCTTTGGTATTCTCAATTTCACTTTTCACTAGCGTTGGCAATCCGCAAAACCTCTAACTATTTCATCACTTTGTCCTGTGTCTTGATCTTGATGAAAATCATTGTCACAGTTCATCGCTGTCAGATCACTGGTTTGACCCTTAACATCTAGACTACCATAAGTTAGAATTTGCTTCAGATGACGGTGCCAAGTTTTATTTAATTCAGAAATAAAAAAGTTCGGGACGCAGCAAGTGCGTTATGGAAGTGAATTTTCATAAAAATGTTTTTAATAGCAAATGCGAGCAGGCATCTGATTATTGGTGTAGCCTATGTAGTAGAAATAATATCTCTACTATATTTTATCAAAATTACTTATTGTTTGAAAATGTACACAAAATTTCCGAAACTAAACTTAAATTTTGGTTTCCTAGCCAACAAACCTTACGTTAATAGTAAATTGAGTTATGAAATTTGAAGGATTCAATGAAAATTCGCTACCAAAATGCACTTACTGCGCCCTGATTTTTTTCTTACAAACATGCATCATATTTCGATAAAAAAATTCAAAAATGCATTAACGAATTTGATCTACGAAAATTAGCTAAAAATTATAGACCGTTAAACCATACACTTCACTAAACCTACAGCGAAAGCATCAAACTTAACTAAACCGACAGCCAAACCATCAGAGAAAGGGTCTATTTGAAATGAAGTTTCTGCAAAGATTTTAGTAAAGTGAAGGGCAATAACGGTTGAATCTGAAACTTAAGGGATCGCAGAACACTCTTCTTGCAACATCGTCTTTTCACAATCCGTATTTCTTTCACGTCCTTTGCCTAAAGATTGCCAATTTTGACGTTCCAAATTGCTACTTTGACGTTTTGCGGAAAACTCCAAATTCTTTTGTTTACCTGCCAATAACTTTTTTATGTTTAAACTTACGAGTAATATGTGTTTTACATTGACATGAGTATATTACCCGTCACAATGGGAATCAATCCTACTATCTGATTAGACGAGCGTCTCGCGACAGTAAAAACTTGGATGAGTTTTTTATTGTTTTGACGAAATAAAAGGCCTCTTTAACGTAATGCTACACAAAATCCTACCAACTACTTTTCTGACCTGCCCTGACATTTGTTTGCCTAATTAAAAACTAAAAGGAAAAGGAAAATCAACCCTGCCATATATCAAGGTTATGTGAGCATAATGAACTTTTCATTTCCCTTTTTAACTTTTTTTAGCTTTTTATTAGGCAAACTGATGCCAGGGCAGGTCAGAAAGGTCAGTTGGGAGGATTGTGTGTACACAGCACAGTCAGAGAGGTATTTTATTTCGTTGAAACGACAAAAAACTCATCCACGTTTTTACTGTCGCGAGACGCTCGTCTGATTAGAAGAAAGCAATGTTTAATCTATTAATCACATATTATACATACATTTTATCTTTCTGCTCTCCTTGTTTATATACACTTTAACTATGCCAAATATCACATTGCTTCGTGCTTAACAAGGGGTAGGTACAAAGTTTTTCTTCATGTATTATAACCCTATAGTTGAAACCACAGCTAAAACGTCAGAAAAAGGCACTACTTGAAATTCATTTTCTGCAAATATTTAAGTAAAATTAAGGATAATGGTGGCTGATGCTAAAATTTAAGGCTTTATAGAACACACTTCTTACAAAATTTTTGATACATCGCCCGTTATGATGGTAGATATACACTACCCCTAATTCATTACTAAAATGGTTATTTCTATATAATAAAGCTGTCAGCTGTGCTGTGTACACTGCACGCATGATATAATGACTTACAAGAAATATGATATTACGCATAATCCCCGCCCTCTCCTATACGTCACTACGTCACGTGGTGAGTAACGTTATAAAAGTCCAACTACACACTTAAAACAAAGTCATTCGCAATCAAAAAGTTTCTTTACGCCATTTTCATGCGGTTGACGTTACATTCCACTTTGTCACATATTGTCTTTTTCAGATAATATAGAACGCAGCACTAAATTTAATCTTTTAGATTCATATATTACATATTACTTTTAAATATTAGTAAAATTCGTAATTTGTTAAGAGGTTGTGATGAAACGTCAAACTCCACTGTACGACAGCATATTCTTGTTGCATTGGACTCACCACATGACGCTATGCGCGTGACAGTCCTAAAACTAAGTTGTCTCATTATCATATCTCTCGTTATTTGTATCATGCACTTCACGTACAAGTTCACGCCATACGTCACTTCCTACTATAATAAGAGGACTAAGAGGACTTTTTTTTTGGATGCAGGAGGGGGAAATGCTCATGCAGACCCCATTCACGGCCCCATAGCTTCCGTGGGATATCGAGGTACTGTGAGACTGTACTCACTGACACCCCCTCCCTGGGAGTACCGAACCTTAGTCCATACCTCCGTCGGAAAGAATTACACACAATGACATTTTAGGGTATGAATGTTTCCATTCTGTTTTTGCCGCGGGGGCGTTAGCGGGTAAGTATCAGCTTTGGACGCTTATGCTTGTGTGGAAGTTGCTCGTCGTAGTCGGTGGCACTACGGAGAAGAGCATTTGGATGAGAAGCGGCTTTTGCGAACTGGGTTGTGGATAGTTGAGTTATAAACTCAAGTATCGAAGGCATTTCCAGATCAGAGTGAATCTGATTGTTTCGGACAAACCATTCTCAGAATTTTGTTCTGGATGATTTGAATGGTCTTGATGTGTGTTGCGGCCGCGGTGGCCCATGCAGGTGATGCATAGGTCAAGGCTGGCCGGATAATGACTTTGTACATGAGCAACTTATTGTTCATGGACAATTTGGAATTTCTATTCAGAAGTGGGAACAGGTTCGAGATCAACATCGAGGCTTTCTTTCGAGCGTGATCGACATGGGGGCGCCATGTTAAGTGTTTGTGGAGGAAAACCCCGAGGTATTTGGCGGAATCTTGCCAGGGGATTAGACGGTTGTCTAATGAAACGTGTTCGTGAGGTGTGTGTCTCCTCTTGGAAAATAGGACAGCTGAACATTTATCGGGGTTTATGGCTAGAAGGGATTTCCTATACCATGATTGCAGCTCGACTACGGCGGTCTGAAGTCGTTCGGTTATTATCCTCGGCTGAGTGGAGCTGCTGAGGATGGTAGTGTCGTCTGCGTACAGTGCGTATGTCACGTTTAGGGGGGCTGTCGGAATGTCTGCGACAAATATATTGTACAGCAGAGGGGAGATAGCAGAACCCTGCGGGAGACCAGACGTGGCTGAGTACGTTCTAGATCTGGCTCCAAGGTGTTTGACCTGGTACTTCCTCTGTTGCAGGTATGACCTGATTAGCAGAATCAGAGGGAGAGGATAATTAAATGATAGAAGTTTTTTTAGGAGGCCCGCGTGCCAAACCCTATCGAAGGCTTGAGCAGTGTCAAGAAATATTGCACCAGTTGAGTTGTTTATGTTAAATCCTTTGGTGATGTTTTCCACCACACGAAGGACTTGGTCAGTGGTGGAGTGTTGGTGTCTGAAGCCGAATTGCTCATCCGGGAGGATATGATTTTCTGAGGTGAAAGAAGCTAGCCTTTTCTGAATCAGTTTTCGGCGATTTTGCTGATGACTGGTAGCAGGCTAATGGGCCTGTAGTTCTGAGGGAACAGCGGATCTTTGCTGGGTTCCGGGATGTTGATAATATCGGCAAGTTTCCACATGGAAGGAAAATGTTGAAATCGCAGCATGGTATTCATAATCGTAACTATGAATACCACGGCTTTGCGGGGGAGGTTTTTCAGGGCTACGTTGGAGATTCCATCGTATCCCGGAGCTTTCCTAATTTTTAATGCTTTGATTATTTGGGAAACTTCTTCGAAAGTTGTGGGCTCGATAGTTGTGTCTGGGGTGGCGCGAAGCGCACTCCTGACATAGCGGTGCGTTCTTGCTACGTGCGACAGATCAACGTTGTTATAATTTGGGCTGAATTGCAACTCCAGATGATATGCGAATGCAGTAGCTTTCTCCGCATCCGTGTATACGACACCGTTACGGCCGTGAAGCGGGGATATCGGAAGTTTTTGGGAGCGAAGGGCTTTCGCCATTTGCCAGACGGAATTGTCTTGGGTAGACAGGGTTTGCAGGCGCTCCTCCCAACGATTGTTGCGGAGTTCTTGTAGGGCGGATCGTACTTGTTTAATGAGTCTGTTAGCATCTCGTTTGTCGGTGGGGTTTCTGGTGCGTTGAGCCAGTCTACGCACGCGGTTCTTTTCGAGTATCATTTCCCTGATACTGGACGGAAAAGGTGGCAGATTGCTCTGGGCGGTGTACGTCCTTGATGCATGTTCGATAGAACATTGAATTTTGGACTGTAGATTATCCACGGCACCCTCGAGTTCGGGGATGCTGCGGATAACCGGAATATTGCCAAGGGTGTTTTTAAGGTGATCTGTGAAGACTGGCCACAGTACCTTTTTCCTTGGGAGGGCGGGTTCGTCGCTGACGTCGCCGAGCTGCAATATGACTGGGTTATGGTCCGACGAGAGGTCGTTTTGGGTTGTTATTTCATGGAGAAGGGTGGTGTTCGACATGATTACTATGTCAAGCACGTCGGGTCGACCTGCACTGCCGAAGTGTGTAGGTGTTTGGGGAGCGTCAACCGTGCAATTTGCACGGCTGTCGACGTAGGCTTGGAGGAATCTCCCATTTGTGTTGGCATTGCGAGAATGCCAATTGGGATGTTTGGAATTTAAATCGCCAGCAATTATTATGGGTTGGTTGGTATCGAATAAGAGGTCTAGGTCGGCGTCTAGAGTTCTCTTTTGTGGCGGTTTATATGCAGAAATGAGCTTAATTGGGCCTGCAGAGGAAGTGTTGACTACGATTTGCGTAGCCTCGATGTTTTGCAGGGCTGGCGTGCTGAGAGGGTGGTGGTCAATATTTGTCTTAACATACACTGCCGTGCCGCCACCTCTGGAAGTGATGCGGTCATTGCGGTACAGTGTATAGTTGGGGAGTTTCGGATTGGTTGGAAGATGTATTTTGGTTTCCTGGACTATAATAACGTCCAGTTTTAATCGTTGGGCGAATTCTTGGAGCTCATTTCTTTTGCAGGCTAGTCCGTTTGCATTCCATGATGCAACCTGCAGGGATTGTGGCTTTCTTGGAGAAATCATTTACTTCTTGCAGATTGATACGATTTCGGGGATTAGCGGGATGGCGGAGGTGATCAGCGTCAGCAGATCAGGGGAAGTTTGGAGGATGTTCAGGACTTTCCCCGCGACCAACTTCAGCTGTGCGAAGTTGATCGTGGTAATAAGGGAGAGTGCACTGGACAGGTCTATGGCGGGAGCTGCCTTTGCAGTGGAAGCTGCTTTTGCAGGGGGTAAGAAGACTTAGTCATCATTCATGGCTTATAATCACATTTAGCTGCTTGATCTCATATTGCGCACTACAAATAATATCAGGAAATTCGATATTATTTAATTATTCACTTGCAGTTAGGCGTATGGTTTAAATCTTTAAAATATTTATATTTTCTTAAAATTTTCTAATTTATGTTTCAAACACACTGATGAAATTCTACCAAAATAAAAATATTCTACCAAAATATCCGTTAACCGCTAGATATTATGTTCGCTAAAGCTTTACAAAATTCTACTAAATTTAGTAGATTTTTTATCAAGTTGGCAACACTGTTCAGAATAACACTCTCATTTAGGACATAATAATGGGATTCCCGCAAGCTCACGTATTTCGTATTTCATTTTAAATAATATTCTTTATCGAATATGCTCATGTGAGTCCTTTGTACTAACCCGCTAGAAAATCAGTAACCAATATTTCTTAGTTAGTTAATCGAGTATTGATCGAAGCCGGAAAATAAGGTGCTGGTATTCCTATTAGCAGACGATAACAACTTCTATTTAGGTATCTTGATTGCGGATAATAAAGTAGTGAGTAATTTAAGAATAGCTTTCCCGGATACCAAAAGCAATCTCGTTGTAAGAGCAACTCCACAGCAACCTGCTAACCAGGTTTTTCGCATGCACATAGCCAATTATCTTTCCACTGCACTGAACTAATCAAGTTTCCAGTTTAAATTGAACTCTCATCGGAAAAATTGCTATCAAAGAGATAGATGTAACCACAAATTTATGTATGCTTTTTCCGGTGTGATTTGAGAACAGTCAGTTTACAGTGGCAGTAATTATCTTTATAATAATAATAATTGATTACTGGCGTCTTTACGCACTGATGCATTACACACGTCAGAATGTAAAATGCATACAAACAAAATCTAAATGAAAGAAGTCTGGACGCAGCAACTGCGTTATGGAAGTCAATTTTCATTAAAATGTTTTTAATAGCAAATACGAGCAGGCATCAATCTGATTATCGGTATAGACTATGTAGTAGAAACAATGTACTATATTTTAACAAAATTACTTATTGTTTCAAAATGTACAAAAACTTTCCGAAAATAAACTAAAATGTTTGTTTCCTAACCAACAAAACTTACGTTAATAACAAATTGAGTTATTGAAATTTGAAGCATTTAATGAAAATTCGCTACCAATACGCACTTACTGCGTCCAGATTTTTTCTTACAAACATGCATCATATTTCGATAAAAATTCGGAAATGCATTAACGAATTTGTTCTACGAAAATTAGCTAAAAATTAGACCGTTAGACCATAAACTTCACTAAACCTACAGCGAAAGCATCAACTTAACTGAACCGACAGCCAAAGCATCAGAGAACGGGTATATTTATAGTGAATTTTCTGTCAATATTTTAGTAAAATGAAGGGCAATAGAGGTTTTGAATATGAAATTTAAGAGTTCGCAGAACACTCTTCTTGCAACATTATCTTTTCACAATGCGTATTTGTTTCGCGTTCTTTGCCTAAACATTGCCAATTTTGATGGACAAAATTGCGAGTTTGGCATTTTGAAGAAAACTCCCAATTTTTTTCTTTAACTGCCCGTAACTTTTTGTCTTTAAACTTAGAGACCTAAATTTTGGCACATGGTTCGTTCTTTATAATATAAACACGCGTACTAAATTTGGTTGCCTTTAGGATCCCTAGAACCCATATCCAGGGTGAGTTTCAATTTTTATATGTTTATATATATATATATATATATATATATATATATATATATATATATATATATATATATATATATATATATATGTATGTATGTATGTACGTATCACACCGATAACTCAAATAATAGTGGGCCGATTTTGATAAAATTTGGCACGTACCTTCCTTTTGTAAATGGCTTGGATAGCTTCGTTAGTCAGGAAAATCGGAGAAGGTTTTCCGGAAAAATTTTGAGTTTTCATCCGAAAAAAAAATTCTCAAAAAATAAAAAAGCTATAATAACCAAATTTGGTAGGTAGGTTTACGATATAAAAAGTAAACTACACACCAAAATTTAGATTTCTAAAGAAAAAAAAGTTATAATAATCATTTATATGAAAATTCACTACCATAACGCATTTGCTGCGTCCAGGCTGTTTTATTTTTTAGCACTCCCCGTAGATTATAATCATCTCAACATACTCTTCTGCAGTAAACAAAGCTGACATTTTAACACAAAAAATTGACAAAGCTGATTAAAAAAACGCCTTTCACTGTCTCATACAGTTTAACTTGGCAATAGCCAAAATTATTTGTTTTTGTTTAGTCAAGGAACGGCCAATCTTGATATGAAAAATAAATGTTGATTTTGTCAGCTATTTATTAACCGATTTTCATTGGGAAAAAAGCATTGTATAGGGAATTTAAAATTCAAAAAAAAAATATTTAATAATATACAGGTGTCATTCAAAATTCTATGGTTGTGGTCACATTTTTGCAAATGAGTTTTTTTGCTGTCATTTCGAAGCATTTTTACAGTTGAGAACTCTGGTTTTTGTTTCAATTTGATGCCTCAACAGTCTTATCAAATTATCAAATTAGTTTCGGAAACCTTATATATATAGAATTATATATATATATATATATATATATATATATATATATATATATATATATATATATATATATATATATATATATATATATATATATATAATTCTAAATAGCTTATTCGTTACCATAACGCAATTACTGCATACATATTTTATAACAAGCGGATATTTCTGCTAATGTCAACGCAATGATTGGATCTCTTGAAGCAAAATTCTGAGAAGTTTTTGCGTCGAGTCATCACCGTTGATGAAACCTGGATATATTATTTATACGCAAAAGACCAAGCGACAGTCAAAACAATAGATTTTTCTGGGTGAATCTGCTCCGAAGAAGAAGAGGACGGCCACATTGGCCGGAAGGGACATGACCACGATTTTTGGGATTCGAAGGGAATAATCCTCGTGGACATCCTGCAGAAAGAAAGATCGGCCACGGGACCACTACAGACAATTATTAAACACATTCGATAAAAAATTGAAGAAGGCTCGTCCCCATCAGGCTAAGAAGAATGTGCTGTTTCACCACGATAATGCACCAGCAGACTCATCAGGAATTGCGCTGCCAAATTGCATGAACTGCGCTACAAATTGATGCCGCACCCACCATCCTCGCCCGAGCTGGCTCCCTGCGACGTTTTTCTGTTCCCCAATATGAAAACATGCCTTGGGGAGAAAAAATAAGCTCAAACGAGGAGGTTATCGCCGAGGCAGAACCGTATTTTATATAGTTTGACAAATCGAATTTTTTGGAGGAATTAAAGAAAGAGCAGAAACTTTGGCAAAAGTATATCGACCTAAAAAGGGATTGCGTTGAGAAAGTTTTTTAAAAACTGAAAACCTAGTGTCTTTATTTCTAACACATGTATTTGTTAATTGACCCTCGTAATTTTTTTGATTTTATATAGCCTTAGGAACTTATACGTTAGCATACATTGTACACTACAGATTATTAATAAATTTAAAGATAAAATGTTATGCTGATACGCTTTTGCTTGATATGAATGAATTAACAAAAACAAATTTAAGTTGCTTGAAGGCTTATTTCTACCACTATGTAACTTTTGTTGGACTCATTTGTCAGTGTAATGATTTATGTTTCCTCGAATTTTACTTAACTCTTCGGTAAGTTGCAAACCTTTCAATATCAGCTATGAATATTTAGAAAGTTTCTATTTTTAACTAGATGAGCTCATTCATACGTCTTCAGAAATAGAATACAAGAAGACACGCAACTACCCTCGAAGAAAACTAATCAAGAAACACCAAGGTATAATTAATATTAATCGCCGACAGGTGGAGCACATTACCGAGCGGCTGTGTCTGGCAAAACAGGGACGAACTGGAATCGGCGAATGCCTGAGATATCCTTGATCTTACTGTTCGAGTACCTACGCAAAATTAACGGGGAAAATGGTAAACAAACAAACAAACTTTTTAAATGCGTATAATTTTAATTCGCCTATCTAGGAAACTCGGTGTTAGTTGCTGAAATACATGAAATATACAGTGTGACACACTGTATTTTCTTTATTTTTAGAGATAGCGATTTCATTTTTTGTACAGATGTAAAACGTCATTAAGCTGTTTGAATAGCCTACCAACTTCAAATGTCATCTGTTTGCCAGCCTACTATGATATCAGGGATAGGTCCGGTTCTCTATATTTTGCGATGCGTTAGAGATATCAAAAAAAAGTTACTTTAAAAAGTTAATCAGAATTCAATTTTAACTGCAGATACCGAGTTTGAAGTCAAAATTCGAATTTTTACTTTTTTGTAAATTTTTAGGCAAGAGTCCAAATTTTTCATCAGATTTTAGCAGGTAGATTGCCATGGAAACAAAAAACATCGTCAATGTCAAAAGAAAACAATGGTATCTGATTTACCCAACTCAACTTAAACATAAACTTTAACAAAAGTACAATTAAATTCAATATAAAATTATTATATGTAGCCTGCTTCAACTAGCCCACCTTCAAGCCTGATGCATTTTTCGATCCGTTTACGATTATTGCTGGCAACTTTTCTTAGTTCTGCTATATTTATTTCCGGGCAAGCCTGCCTAATTTTCTCGCAAAGTTCCTGGCGACTTGGGGGCCTTTCTTTGTACACCTTATTCTTAACAGAATCCCAGAAATAGAAGTCTAGTGGTGTAATGTCAGGAGACCGAGGAGGCCACTGTTCAACAGGACCATTCCTGTAGATTTTGCCAATTTCTGACTAACTGAGGGTTGTGAATGGATGCACCGTCTAATTGAAAATATACATATCTTGTCGCACGTTGATAGGCACACCTTCGATACAGTCTCATAATTCATTATTAAAAAAATGAAGCAATCGATCTGCCTTCAAGGTGCTGTCAAAAAAAAGCACCAATTATTCTATCTCCTAAAATTCCACACCACGTATTAACTTTTTGTGAATACTGGGCTTTACAATTGATAACCCAGTAAGGGTTTTCAGCAGACCAATATCTGGAATTTTGGGCAGATACTATTCCATTGGTAGTGAATGTTGCCTCGTCCGTAAATAAAATTTTTCTTAAAGATTTTCTATCATTCAGAAAGTTACCTTGCGCCCAAAGGCAATAATCTAACCATTTCAAGTCATCACCTTCTCTCAACGAGTGCATACAATGATTGTTCTGACACTTGTCAATTGACCTTTCTCCGAATAGCCGAGAACTTACTGTGTGTACTGGGTGGTCAACAGGCCCAACCGGCACAACTGCCCAACAAATAACACTTTTCCATTATTCACTAAACAAAAATGGTCGTATATAGGGATCGCAAATCTTTTTTCCAGTCAGACTGTAAAACTCAAACTATTTATTATTATTATATATATATATATATATATATATATATATATATATATATATATATATATATATATATATATACGAACCTCGGTGGTTCAGGGGTAAGAACGTGTGCCTCTGAACCGAAGGGTACTGGGTTCGATCCCAGGGTACTCCTTTCACTTTGTCAGTACAAAACTGTAAAATTAACATCAACCGAGGTTCTGGCATCGTATTTGAGCAAGTTGAATGTCTGCACGTTCCGCCCTTCGGAGGGGGCGTAAAGTCATCGGTCCCGTGTCCATACGATGTTGGGTACGTTAAAGATCCCTACCCTCCTTACAGAAAGGCAGGGGTTCGGCAAAATTTCCAGGATAGTGAGGTGAAACTGCTCCCTGGCGTTGGTGATTGGCCATAGTCGCGGAAATAGGCTAACGTTAAAGAAACAAACAAACAAACAACACACACACATCATACCTCAAAGTTTTTCAAATAGGAATAGGGGTTATGTGAGAGCCCGTTAAAAAGAGTTTTTGATTCCCTACACATTGCTTTTTATTTTTGAAATTCGGTCTATTCGTTTAGAAGATATGGAGTTTCGAAATATCACTAATGCATTTCCAGAGAAATTTTGATGCTTGAGTTGGGCCTCACCAGCGTCCATTACAAGATAAAACTTGTGTTAAAAGTTTGCGTAGGTAATAAAAAGTCATTTAGATTAAGGTGCTTCAAAAAAATTATACAACTGTAATGAAGTTAATGGTGCTCAATTTGAACATTTATTGGATTGAGGTTTCATTCGTTGGTATGTGGGTTTGTTGGTTTAATAGTATGATAGTTCCTAACTATTTTCAACATCTACTTCAATTCTATGGTAAGTTTTTAAGTTAAACGTTTTAATTTCTCTAATATATATATATATATATATATATATATATATATATATATATATATATA
Organism: Tillus elongatus; assembly: GCA_964006375.1. Taxonomy (NCBI): domain Eukaryota; kingdom Metazoa; phylum Arthropoda; class Insecta; order Coleoptera; family Cleridae; genus Tillus; species Tillus elongatus. The sequence continues at coordinate 111,300,545 of OZ023268.1, forward strand.
TATATATATATATATATATATATATATATATATATATATATATATATATATGGGTGTGTGTGAGTCTCTATATATGTATGTGTATGTCACACCGACAACTCAAAAGATAATGCGCGAATTTGAACAAAATTTGGTAACTAGCTTCCTTTTATAAATGGCTTGGATAAGTTCTATAGCCAGCAAAATCACATCAGGTTTTCCTGGAAAATTTTGTGCTGGCTTAAAAAATTTTGTATCTCTGAAAATAACATCTTGGCAACCAAATTTAGTACGCGGGTTTCTATTATAAAACGTATACTACCTACATAGAAAATTTCAGAGAAAATTAATTTTTCTGGATTTTAATATGTTTATGAAAATACGCTAGGATGGTTTAATTGTTGCATCCAAACTCGTTTTTATCTAGCGACATATTTTTTTTCAAATCTGCAAAACTTCTAAGATGCCCTTACATTAGTGCAGCTGTTGTGTAATTTAACCAACTTTGTGTGTCTCATAGTTTTATAAACCCCAATCCATAGGCGTGGAAATAGAAGTTAAATAAACAAAAAGCCTGGACGCAGCAAGTGCCTTATGGTAGTGAATTTTCATAGAAATGATCGGGCACAAAATATTTTATAACTTTTTTGCTTGTAACATAGAAATCTAAATTTTGGTGTATAGTTTACCTTTTATATCGTAAACCTACCTACCAAATTTGGTTATCATAGATTTTAAGATAAATTTTTTTTCAAATGAAAAGTCAAAATTTTCCCGGAAAACCTCGTCCGATTTTCCTGACTAACAAACTTGTCAAAGCTATTTACAAAAGAAAGGTACATGCCAAATTTTATCAAAATCGGCCCATTATTTTTTGAGTTATCGGTGTGATACATATATATATATATATATATATATATATATATATATATATATATATATATATATATATATATATATATATATATATATATATATATATATATATATATATAAACATATAAAAATTGAAACTGACCCCGGATATGGGTTCTAGAGGTCCTAGATCGCGCTCATTTAAAGAAATTTTTTCAAAATTCAAAAGTCGAGATCTCCTCATTAGTGAATTTTTTCTAAGAAAATTCACTAAAATACAACATTGATGCAACAAAAATTTTACATTATTCACTTGTGATTAAATACCTTTTGTGGGAGTCAAGGTGGATCTCTGTCAAAGGGTAGTTGCTGATTTTTTCACGCCAATTGGAAATAAGGCAATTGAAAATCCATGCCTGATGAAATTACGGGTTCCGTAAAAACCGTCACAATTTCCTGTTTATAACGACATTAGCATGAAAATCCTCAGCCGCAAATATGAAAGAATGTCAGCATAAGGCTGTATTGGAATTTATTGTCGGACACATTGCAAGATAATGGAATTATAATTCTTATCAAATCTTTTTTGTATTCCTTGTTGAACATGGTATAAAAATAATAATTATTGAAGCCCGTTTAATCTGTAGGCTGTTGTCTCTGATACAGATAATAAATTCTTTTGTAAATTATTATTTTAGTAAAATATTAGATGTATTTTACTCAAATCGGTTGTATTAAAACAGGTGATTTATCGCCACAGTACTAGTAGACGGAGAGTCAGATGTAAAAAATTCTCTAAATTTACAAAAGCTGATTTTAGTGAATTTTCTTTCAGACTTTATATGTTTATATATATATATATATATATATATATATATATATATATATATATATATATATATATATATATATATATATATATATATGTTTATATATTTATGTGTCACACCTATAACTAAAAAAATAATGGACCGATTTTGATAAAATTAGGTGAGTACCTTCCTTTTGCGAGTGGCTTGGATAAGTTCGATAGCCAGGAAAATCCGCCGAGGTTTTCCCGGAAAATTTTGTGTTTTCTTTCGAAAAAAATCGAATTTTTTTTATATCTCCAGAATTAACAAAGTGAGGGCAACGAAATTTGGTGCACGGGTTTATATCATTATAAGTAAGCTACCTACCAAAATTTAGCGCTGTAGGTTAAAGGATAAAAAAGTTACAGGCATTTAAATAAAAATAAATTTGGGTTTTCCTCAAAACGTCAAAGTCACGATTTTAAACGTCAAAATTGTTAATATTTAGGCAATGAACTTGAAATTAATATGATCTATGGAAGGAAAATGTCTCAAGAATAATGTTTTACAAAGCCTGAACTCTTAGTTTCAATCGTCATTGTCCTTCATTTTACTAAAATATTCCCAGAAAACTCATTTAAAATAGACCCTTTCTCTGATACTTTAGCAGTAGTGTTGGCTATAGATTTTATCGTTTAATGGTATATCATTTTTGTCGAATTTTCGTAAAAAATCATTAAAGCGCAATATATCCGTTATTATGCAAGTTACGAAAAAAAGTTGTATACATTAATTGTAGGGTGTCTTAAGCTAAATCTTAAAAAATATTTCCACAATTACAGGGTGGCCCATAGGTCGTTGGTGATTCAAATTTTCTTTTTTTTTAGTGAATTTTTTTAATCGAACACGCCCTATGTTGTTGCATTTTTGCATTTTCCATCGAAATATAATACATCTTTGTAAGAAAAGAAATTCGGGACGCAGCAAGTGCGTTATGGTAGCGAATTTTCGTTAAATGCTTCAAATTTTGAATCAATTTGCTATTAACCTATAAGGTTGACCAGAAAACCAGTTTTTCGGGAACAATTTAAGTTTACTTTCGGAAATGTTTCTACATTTTCAAACAATAAAGTTATTTTGATAAAACATGGCACATTGTTTCTAATATATAGATTATACAGGTAACCAAATTTGGTGCCTGCTTTCTTAAAAAAAACATATTTGCTATTAAAAACATTTTAATGAAAATTCACTACCATAACGCACTTGCTGCGTCCAGAGTTTTTTTTTTATAGTTAATTAGGTACGCTGTGCACGTACACATATTCTGGTCAGTCAAGCGGATCTTAGAACATGTGCCACAGGTGCGCCAACAAAGATGTCGTTTTTACCGGGGTAATAAAATGAATTTACAAAAGCTGATAATTGTTACACAGATTCTATATTGTATAACAATAAAAGTTATGTCAGTCAGTCAGCTGCATACGGGAATAGAGCTGGTCAGTCAGTTCGAATGTGTGTATGAAAAATAAATAATGTGCAATTTATTTACAAAGCTTGGAATTTTTTTGTAGGTATATATTGATCTGTTAAACATTTAAAAAATTGTCAGTCAACTGTTTTGTAGAACAACGCCCGCCAGTCAGCGAAAAAAGATATAAAAATTTCGTGCGCGCCGGCGGAGTTACAGACGGCATGCTCGCTCTTCTCCTCCCATTATCGATCACGTCTTCAACTGCTCTTCTCTAGTCACTAAGTTAAGATTGTAACCTGCGATGAGCACTGACAAGTACACTTGGAGAAACCCAAATAACCACAACACATTTAAAAAAGACCTGCAGTTTTTTTTTTCGAAAGTGTGTGTGTGTGTCTGTTTACTGGCTGTGGCTTTGATTAGCCATTAGCACATTATGACCCTCCTCTGCTACCCTTTCCTAAAGTCGTTAAGTCGCTAGATCACCTTTACACTTTTCTTTTTGTATATGAATATACATACTTGAATTTATTCTATGCTACTTCTAAATACAAGTATTCATCCTTGATTATATAGGTTTTTTTAATTGCAATCTTTTATTTCTCTTAAGACTTTTTTCTTCTTTTTTTTTCTCTTTTTTTTCCTTTTTTTTTCTTTTTTTTTTCTCTTAAGAGACTTTTTTTTTTAATTAAATAAAAGGATTGTGAGGAGATGGTTGATTACAGGGAAACGTATACGCTACTGGGCTTTTCAGAGCTTTCAATATCACAGACTGAGCCACTATAAGAAAGATTTCAAACACTAGGAAAGACAATAGCAACTTATTAACTATCTAGAGGTAATATTCACTATTAACTAATTACAATTCCACTTTACAGCCTTTACCTAAAATAAGTATGTCTGTTATTATTTGTATTAAATTTAAGAATGGAATTAAAAGTCGCTAAGTACTGGGACAAAGAAAATACTACTTCCAAATTTCGGAAAGTTCCGCTAGGTTTGTACTCCATACTTTGAATTTCATATTTTTGATATGTTTATTTAAAGCTTTAAATATCTCTATATTATTTGTGGCTAATAGTTGAGCTAGGTTAAAGGGTTTATTTACAGAAAGTTTTTAGATAATTAACGAAAATTTTTCTATTTCGTCCTTTCTTAATATACATGATAACATGACATATTCGATATCTCCATATTCATAGACTCACAATGTGGACTGTCTTTTACTCTAATTTTAAACAAATAGGCTGGACATAATGCATGATTAGTTCTTAAACGACATATATTTTTTATTTCCTCTTTTGAGAAATTTCCATAATAAAACCACGGTTTGGAGGGGAGTTCCGGCTGAATACGCTTATACATTTCCCCAGCTTTATCAGATGTATATTTTATTTGCCATAGTTGTTTCTGTCTTTTTGTAATCAAACTATAGTAATCTGAACATGGAGTGTTGTATTCTGCCTTCTCTCCCCTATTCACCACCATCTTCGCAATTTCATCAACAGTCTCATTGTGCTGTATACCACAATGACCCTTTAACGATGCTATAGTTACAAGTTTGGCCACTATTTTTCATAGAATGTATTTTGTTACAATTAACTGAATTACATAATTCCCAATAGGGTGAAAACACACATTCTGTATTTTCTGAACGGTACTTTTACTATCTGTTATAATTATGGCTTGGTTTATTTGTTTCTCCTCAATATATTCAAGCGCTTCATTTATTGCAATAAGTTCCGCCGTGTATATGGACATGTGTTCTTCTAGACAAAGCATTTTTTTATTGGCAATAGGATCGTAACAAGCACAGCCGGTTTTACTATCCATTTTGGAACCATCTGTATATATTTCATATGTTTCTGGAAAGAGGATTCCTAGATCAAGCCTGAACGCTATATTTGTAACTGCCTTTGGAAGATTTTCATAGTCTTGGAAGAAAAAAGTATTAATAGATCATCTTACAGATGGAACAACGTTGTGATCTAAATGTAGGTTTTCATGAAAAATGTTATCTGTCATATTAAGCAAATGCTCGTATGCCTCTACCATTGGTATACGTTTTGCTTTTTGCCATTTCTTATGAGTTAGATCGGCGATAAATAGTTGATGTATTGTTTTTATTAATGTGGCATTTTTGGACATAGTTTTAATTAAAAATCTTTCAGTGAGAATATTTGTTCTAAAACTAAGTGGCAATTCTCGTGACTCAGCTATGACTCCATAAACTGGTGTTGATTTAAGTAAACCCAAACATAATCTTAATCACTTATTTTGCACAATGTCTAGCTTTTTGAGATGGGTATTCGCTGCTTGCCCATAAAATATACATCCATAGTCAATTATTGTTCTTATATATGACTTCTATATTAATAAGGCTACGGTTGCATCTGCTCCCCATTTCGTGCTTGTAACCATTCTTAAGATATTCGTGCCTTTTTCTGCTTGGGATATAAGATCTTGTATGTGCTCCTTCCATAATAGCTTTCTGTCTATTCTAACACCCAAAAACTCAATGGATGGTGATATTTGTATTTTATAATTTGATAATATTATTTCCGTTGGAATACGATGCTTTTTGCTGAAGATGCACACTTGCGTTTTTGTATGGGATAGAGTAAGACCGTTATTGCTCATCCAGTCATTAAGATCGTCATATGCTTTTTTAATAATTAGCATCCCTAAGTTAATGTCCTGATGGGAAGCATAAACGCAGATGTCATCCGCGTACTGAAGAACTTTAATGTTGTTCAGATTTTTTTTCCATTTCCGTTGTATATAAAACGTATAGCAAGGGGCTCAATATACCACCTTGAGGAAGTCCTTTGTTGGTCAATCTTGGCCCTAGTATGTCGTTATCTGTCCGTACGTATACTGGTCTATTGGTATACAGTGACAAAACTCTGTGACTAAAGCTTGGTGGAATTCCTAATGATGTCATTTTTCTCACTAGCATGCTTAGGTTAATGTTATCATAAGCCCCGCAAACATCTAAAAATGCAGCTACTATAGATTTTTAGTTGGTAAAGGACATATTAACATCTGTGATTAAATGTGTTATGCTTTCATTAACTGAATGCCCTTTTCTGGGTTTTTGGGAAATATTGTATATATATATATATATATATATATATATATATATATATATATATATATATATATATATATATATATATAAATTGAAACTGGCCCCGGATATGGCTTCTAGGGGTCCTAGTTCGCGCTCATTTGAATTTTTTTTTAATTCAAAAGTCGGGATCTTCCCATTAGTTAATTTTTTCAACGAAAATTAACTAAAAGTTGCGTGTCTGTCACTGAAATTTTATTAATCAAGGTTTCAGATTTTATATTGCAAACCTTTTCTCGTTATGCCTTTAGTACACATACCTGACTCATTTCCTGAAATAGGTCCCTTTCTAATAATGATATCGACTGAAACGAATTCATTCCTTATAAATTTCCGTTACCTATTCCAAACTTTATAAATCATGCCGGTGAAAATATCTCATTCAGCTTTAATTTCCTTTCCGAATCTTTTACTATTAAATCTTCTATAGCGATACAGTTAATCAAGTCACAGTCTAACATATGAGTTTCTCCAGCTTGGATTAAGTTATTCAATCAACGGCTACGGAGGTGAATGGAAAGCCTTCTTTTTGAATGAATAAGAACTTTTCACTTGACTCCTCAAAATATATCCGCATCAAAAGCAAACAGAAGAACTCATCAGGGTGGAGTGACGTTTTATTGCCTACGAAATGGAGCGCGAACACACTTCTCAGTGAAAATTCTTTCACTTGCTTAATCATCCAAAATAAAGTCTGGCGAAAAAATTTAATTCTGTTGCAGCGGCGAAGAGAATAATCAAGGCGTATCGGGTTCTGGTGTAAATTAAAATATTTCAAGCGCTTTCTGGCAAAATATGAATTGATTAGTTGATAATGCTATGAATTAATCCCGACCTTCTAGGTTTCATTTCAGTTTAATAGCTGGAAATTTCAGGAACAGGAGGTAATAGCTTTTTATACTTTTCAGGTCTGGTCTAAATGACATTTACATTAACGGAGGAACCTTAATTAATTATACAGGTGATTCAGAAATAGCAACCTATTATTATTTTTTACAAGCGCAATAATTGTGACATCGTGACGAAATCTTATTACAAACGTATTTCAAACATTTTAATAATTAGACTATTATTAGTGTTTGTAGTTACAGTTGTTCTTTTATAGAAAAATAGCCAACTATAACGAATTTAAACTTATATTTGCTTTTGTCAGCGCTTTAAAATTCTTGGAACAAATCGTCTCTAGAAACAGGAAGTAGCGTAACTAGCATTTTAGTGAATTTTCACAGAGAGGTAACTCTGGTGAGACTTTGGGAAAAAAATTTCAAATGGGCGTGAATTAGGGCTCTTGGAATTCATATACAAGGTCCGTTTGAAATGTTGTATATATATGTATATATATATATATATATATATATATATATATATATATATATATATATATATATATATATATATATATATATATATATATATATCAAAAAATTGTGGGAAAGCCGTCAGTTGTAGAATAGGCCGAGCTTTCGGAAAAATTTATTCCTTTCTCAAGGATATAACATGACTTGTACTAAACTAATTATGTAATAACGAACATGAAAAGAAAACCTTTTTATGAATTTGAGTGACTTCACCAAGCTCTGTAGGTTGAAGGATAAAAAAGTTACAGGCATTTAAAGAAAAATAAATTTTGGTTTTTCTCAAAACGTTGCGATTTAAACGTCAAAATTCGTAATATTTAGGCAATGAACCGGAAAGTAATATGAGCTTTGGAAAGAAAATGTCTCAAGAAAAATGTTTCACAAACCCTGAACTTTTGGTTACAATCGCCATTGTCCTCAATTTTACTAAAATATTCCCAAAAAATTCATTTCAAATAGACCCTTTCTCTGATGCTTTGGCAGTAGTGTTGGCTATAGAGTTTATCGTTTAATGGTATATCATTTTTGTCTAATTTTCGTAAAAAATCATTAAAGTTCAATATATCCGTTATTATGCAAGTTACGAAAAAAAATGTATACATTAATTATAGGGTGTCTTGAGCTACATCTTAAAAAATATTTCCACAATTACCAATGGCCCATAAGTCGTTGGTGATTCAAATTTTCCTTTTTTTTTAATAGAACACGCCCTATGCTATTGCATTTTCCATCGAAATTTAATACATCTTTGCAAGAAAAGAAATTCGGGACGCAGCAAGTGCTTTATGGTAGCGAATTTTCATTAAATGCTTCAAATTTGAATAGCTCAATTTGCTATTAACCTATAAGTTGACCAGGAAACCAGTTTTTTTCAGGTCAGGTCAGGTCAGATCAGGTCAAGTCGGAAATTTTTGTACATTTTCAAACAATAAAGTTATTTTGATAAAACATGTCACATTGTTTCTACTATATAGGTTAGGTCAGATCAGGTCAAGTCGGAAATTTTTGTACATTTTCAAACAATAAAGTTATTTTGATAAAACATGTCACATTGTTTCTACTATATAGGTTATACTGGTAACTAAATTTGATGCCTGCTTTGTTAAAAAAACATATTTGCTATTAAAAACATTTTAATGAAAATTCACTGCCATAACGCACTTGCTGCGTCCAGAGTTTTTTTAAATATTCTGACACTTTTTACGACGTTTAAGCGGAAAAAGTTTTATGAAACTTTTGTCGCCGATGCCGTACTTGCACACGTATTGACGATGTGGAAGTAAAACTTTTTTGGGTTTAGTGAATTTTCTTTAAAAATCCATTAATAAGGATATCGCGACTTTTGAATTTTGAAAACGGTTTTTCAAATGAGCGCTAACTAGGACCCCTAGAACACATATCCGGGGTCAGTTTCAATGTATATATATATATATATATATATATATATATATATATATATATATATATATATATATATATATATATATTCTTAAAAAATTGTGGGAAAGCCGTCATTTGCAAAATAAAACTCTTTATTAAAAGCCGAGCTTTCGGAAAAGTTTATTCCATTCTCAAGGATCTAACGTTTTACTATAACTAATTATGAAAATACAAACATGAAAAAACGGTTTTTTTAAATTTGTATTTTTCATGTTTGTATTTTCATAATTAGTTATAGTAAAACTCACGTTAGATCCTTGAGAATGGAATAAACTTTTCCGAAAGCTCGGCTTTTAATAAAGAGTTTTATTTTGCAACTGACGGCTTTCCCACAATTTGTTAAGAAAATAACACTATTACCGTCACGAAAATTTAATACTATATATATATATATATATATATATATATATATATATATATATATATATATATATATATATATATACATATATATATATATATATTTGTTTGTGTGTGCATCGCACCGATAACTCAAAAAATAATGGGCCGATTTTGATAAAATCGGGTGGTTTTTTGCGGCTGATGTATGGATGCCATTTACATATATATATATATATATATATATATATATATATATATATATATATATATATATATATATATATATATATATATATATATATATATATATATATCGTACCGATAACTCAAAAAATAATGGACCTATTTTGATAAAATTCGGTAAGTGTCTTCCCTTTGCAAGTGGTTTGGATAAGTTCGTTTACCCAGGAAAATCGGCCCAGGTTGTCCCGAAAAATTTGTATATCTCCGGAAATAACAAAGTAATGACAACCAAATTAGAAAGCGTGTTTGGATCATAAAAAGTGAACCATGTACCAAAACTTAGGTCTATATGTTAAAAGACAAAAAAGTTATAGGAATTTAAAGAAAACAAAAATCGGGGTTTTCCTCAACACGTCAAAATGTGTAACGTTTAGGTAAAAAACCTGAAACAAGTACGGGTTATAAAAAGAAAATGTCGGAAGAGGGATGTTTTACAAACCCTCAAGTTTCAGCTCCAACCGCCATTGTCTTTCATTTTACTAAGATTCTTCCAGAAAATTGATTTCAAATAGACGCTTTCTCTGATGCTTTCGCAGTGGTTTTAGTTGAATTTATGGTTTAACGGTCTATAGTTTTTAGCTAATTTTCGTACAAAAGGTCGCAAACGAGGAGACTGTCACTTTTGAATTTTAAAAGTATTTCTTCAAATGAGTGCAAACTAAGTCCCCTAGAATACATACCCAGTTCGCTTGTGGCCGTGATACGGTGTATATCTCGGGAAAGTGAGCGATAAAAATTTGTGAATTCTTGGTTAAATTAAAACTAAATTATCCTGTTTTGTTTAACAAAATAAAATCTAACCATTGTATAGAAATTGTGATAGTTGTGTTCCAATAATAAACAAATTATAAATTGGGTAAAATAACAAGGTAGGTAATGAGTGAGCATTCAGGTGGCTGCGAGCCACCTAGAAACAGAAATGATATGGATTATCAGGTAAGCGATAGCAATAATTTATTAAATGAAGAAATAAATGTGAACAATAACAGGACCCTAGACTTTAATAATAAATATAATGTATCTAATAAAGCACCTTATTTTGTGTACGTAGAATATAAAGAAAAAGGCTTGTCACGATTGTATCCCGTGAAAGTGGGGCACTATCTATTTAAGGACAATAATTTAAAGAAGGCAATATTAGATATTAAAATCGTAGGATACAATAGAGTGAAGGTTATTTTAAATAACTACCAAGCAGCAAATAGTTTGATAAATCATAATGTTTTACTGGAGAATAACTTAGTGGCATATATACCTAGATTTTATACCCAGAAAAAAGGAATCGTCAGGTTAGTGGACACATATTTTGAAACTGATTATTTAAAACAGGCTATCGAATCAAAAATGGAAGTTACAGAAGTAACAAGAATGATGAAAAGGGTTAAAGATCATAATAACGGGGATTTTAAACTAGTACCAAGACAAATAATAATAGTTTCATTTTTGGGAGATACATTACCGACTGAAATTAGAATAAATGGGGTAAATTTTATTGTGGAGCCTTATATATATCCTGTAGTTCAGTGCATGAAGTGTTTGAGATACGGGCATGTGGCTAGAATTTGCAAGAAACAAGATATTATTTGTAGAAAATGCGGGGAAAATCACAATTTTAAGGAATGCAATAATGAGCAGTTTTGCATATACTGTAAAAATAGCGAACATTCAACAACTTCAAGGGAATGCCCAGTTTATCTTAAGCAAAAAAATATAAAACAAATAATGGCAAATCAAAATTTATCTTTTAAAGAAGCAGAGGTTGTTGAAAAAAAACCAACATATGCAAAAGTAGCAGTTTCTAACAGGTTTCAGGCTTTGACAGATCTAGTAGAATACCCTTCACTTACACCCCAATCTGAACGTACACAACCTAAAACAATTAATACTAGACGTACACAACGCGTAAATACGCAGCCATCACGTAACACACAACCCACACCACTTAACTCCTTTGACAATTCACAGACACAGAAAAAACGTAAAGTGTCAGACTCATCACCAGACAGAGAAACACGTTCCATTTTACCTAATCCATATAGGGATAAATATATGAGTTATAAAGAGGAAATAACAGAAGGCCTAACAAACATTATCTCAGAATTGGTAAGAAAAATAAATCCAGAAATAGCAGCAATAAATATAAATAAATTTAATATTAGGGATTCAGTCTACAAATTGGTAAGTAATATTATAATCGAACATAATGATGAGGAATCAGGTCAATAATTGCATTAAAATAATTCAGTGGAATGCATATTCCGTAAAAAATAATAAAAATAGTTTGATAAATTTTTTAGCAGATAACAACATTGATGTTGTACTTGTTAGCGAAACATGGTTAAAACCAAAAGATAGTACTTTTGCAGTTGGAAATTATAGTTTAGTTAGAAAAGATAGAATGCACTGCAGAGGGGGGGGAGTAGGAATATTTATAGCCAAACATATTAATTTTAAAAAAATTGAAATGAATTATGTACCACATAATGATGTAGATGTGTGCGGTGTTTATTTACCACAGTTAGATATTAATATTGTTAGCATTTATAAACCGCCTAATGTTAGGATAGATACAGTAGCATGGACCCAATTTTTAAGAAACTTTGTTAACAAGAATACTATCATCGGTGGCGACCTTAATTGTCACTTTAGCCTATGGGGATCGGTAAGGGATGATAGTAACGGGATAAACTTGGCCGATGCACTTGATAATACTAACTTTGTTGTCATTAATGATGGAACGCCCACAAAGGTTGCAAGGCCTTTTGAAGCGCCATCGATGATAGATATAACGTTAGTCTCACCTAGTATAGCTCAAAAAACTGACTGGAAAGTAATAAATGATAATCTTGGTTCAGACCACTACCCTATTTTAATTACTTTAAATGAAATACTCGTGGGTGCACAGTATATCCCATATACTAGATGGAGAGAAGACACAGCGGACTGGGAAGTATTCAAAACTGAGTTAAACAGAAAACTGACTACGACAGCAGGTACACCTCAAGACATTCTAACCCATTTAGTAAACGCAATTACAGAAGCCGCAAATTATGCCATACAGGAAACACAAATCAGTAAAAACAGAGTTAAACAACCAGCTTGGTGGGACCAATGCTGTACGGATCTGGTCAAACAGCGAAAGGAAGCTCTACAAAAATACAATCTTGTTTCAAACTGGGAAAATTACTTAAATTATAAGCGAATTGAAGCACATGTAAAGAAAAAGTTAAAAGAAAAAAGCAGAAAGTCCTGGCAAACATTCGTTAGCAGCTTAAGCAAAAACACACCAGCAACACATATATGGAAATTTATTAAAAAATTCAACAATAGAGGAAGTAATAACGCGCAAATGTATCCTGATCAAGAAACAGCCATAAATATATTAGATGAGCTTGCTACAATTGGAGTGTCAGACGATATTGGAGATTTTATACAACACCCTACTAAAGAATGGTTTGATAAACCATTTATATTATATGACCTAGAAAATGCTCTCAAAACTACTCAGAATAAAGCCCCTGGAAAGGATAAGATTACTTATAAAATTTTATCAAATTTATGTGAAAAAGCCAAAGATATCCTCCTCTTAATATTTAATAATTGGTGGTGTAGAGGAAAGTATTCAGAGAAAATGAAAGAGATTGTGCTCTGTTTACTGCTGAAGAAGTCTAATGACCCTCAATGTACCAAGTCTTATCGACCCATTTCTCTGATGAGCTGTATCACCAAGACCTTCGAAAGAATGATAAAAGCAAGACTGGAATGGTTTGTTGAACATCACCAAATTTTATCTAATTGTCAATATGGATTTCGCAAAGGAGTAGGAACAATGGAAGCAGTATGTCGTCTAACAACAGATATTCAAAATGCCTTTTCAGAAAACAAATATGTCTTGTGCCTGTTTCTAGATATCACAGGTGCATATGACTGTGTTGATTTAAAAATATTGAAGAACGACTTGTTGAGTTGTAAAATCACACATAATGCAGCACTAAATATAATTAACCTGTTCTATGAAAGAGAAGTTTACGTGAGGGATAAAAATAACCAGATTCATGGACCCAGGATTATGAGAAAAGGTTTACCACAAGGCTCACTTTTGAGTCCGATACTATTTAATATTTATACAAAAAATTTGCATCAAATGCTGGATAGCCATACCCGGTGTATTCAGTATGCAGATGATATATGTGTGTATACAATTGCACCATCCTACGACGAATGTCTCTTGCATTTAAGAAGGTCAATTAACGTTATCGATGAGTGGATAAGCGAACGGCAATTCCAACTTAATCTAGACAAAACAGCAATTATGTGCCTCACAAGACATCGTCTTCAAATGCCACAAGAAATTGAGACACATTCTTATAACATAAAAACAGTTAACGTGTATAAATACCTGGGAATACACATTGACAACAAATTGCTTTGGACGCAACACATAAGGAACACAGTTGCAAAATGTGAGCGAGGTATAAACATTTTAAAAGCAACAGTTCATTACCAGTGGGGTGCAGATTTTAAAGTGGCTATGATGTTTTATAGATCGTACATTCGATCCCTACTGGACTACGGTTGTGTGGTTTATGGAAGCTGCTCCAAAACAAATATGAAAAAAATTGAACGAGTTCAACTCAAAGCTCTCAGGGTATCTATTGGAGCCATGAAATCAACACCAACAGAAATAATCTTTGCAGAAACACAGGAACCTCCATTTCATCTAAGAGTTAAGCTCCTGGCGAATAGACAAGCTCTTAAACTGAGAAGCAGAGATCAAGATCAAATTCAAGAGATGCATTCCTTATGTGTAGACACGATCATAAATAAGTATTGGAAAATTAAACAGAATCCTCCGTTAGCAGACGCATATTATGATACTGCAAAATTTGAAAGATATATAACTGCTAACCCGATCTCAACAAAATTTCAATTTGCTTACGAAGTTACAACTCGTGCTCTGGACGTCAACATTCCATCTTACACCGATCAAGATACAGTGAATCAAAATATTTTTAGAAGCATACTGGATGAGTATTACCCAAACTACACACACATATACACAGACGGATCCAAAAGTCAGCATGGAGTGGGAGCAGCATTTTTCGTAGAGCAGCTTAACAATTCCAAAATGTACAGGCTATCGGAACAGGCTTCAATATGCACAGCAGAAATGATTGCTATAGAAAAAGCAATACATTGGGCTTTAGAAAATCAAAGAAAATACGTACTAATTATTAGTGACTCGCAAACAGCTTTCTCTGCATTAAAGAACAGTCATCATGCCAAAAACTGGAATCACATATTGGGTAGGATAAGACAAAGTTGTTGTAGTAATACGAATATGTGTATAAAATTCATCTGGGTGAAAGGACACAGTCAAATAAAAGGTAACGAGGCAGCTGACCAGTTGGCCAGAGAAGCAATATTACAACCAATAGAACAAGATCTTGACATCCCGTTTGCAGATTTTATGCAAAATAGCAAACTAAATCTGAAAAATATGTGGAAAACCGAATGGGATAAATACACAAAAAAGTCTAATAACAGATACAAATGGCTGTATCCGCAACTTCCAGAAAAGAACGACTTGGAAACGTTACACAATAACAGTGACAGAAAAGTAATAACCACCATTACAAGATTGAAAACAAACCACGGAAGATACAGATATCACTTAAACCGTATCGGTATAGAACCAACACCATACTGTAATTGCGATGGAACCTCAAGGTGTGATTTGGAGCATATTTTGTTTGCTTGTTGCTTGTATGAAAATCAACGAAACACATTATTCCAGTTATTGAAACAAAATGTTCCTGAAATACAATATCCCTTAAACTTAAGCTACCTTTTAAACTTGAAAACCAAGGAGGTGTATTTTTTGTTGTGGTCATTTTTTAATAAAATAAGCATTATTTTGTAAAGTTATAATATAATATAATATAGATATTTATAATTATGTAAACTTATGGAATGTATATAGTGGAAACAAGTATGTAAGTATGAATGAGGGTGTGAATGTAGTATAAGTAATAGTTAAGTAGCATTATTGGTATCTGACTATAGACTGTAGTGGCTTATATATGTGTATATATGTGTGTATATATATGTATATGTGTGTATATATGTGTGTGTATATATAGGTGAAATATGTTATTAGATCTAGATCTCCTATTGTTGAACCTTGTGTTTACCTATCTTTTCCGTGGCCCAAGTCAGTATGTCCATTAGCCATGACGGGTCCCTTGGCGATAAGTGTCCCAGTCAATTCCCACTTATAATTGAAAAAAAAAAAAAAAAAAAATTAAATGAAATTTACAAAAAAAAAAGAGAAAAAAAAAGAGAAAAAAAAGAAAGAAATAAGAAAGAAAAAGGAAAAAAAAAATAAAAAAAAAATAAAAAAAAATGAATTAAAAAAAAAAAATGAAAAATGCCAACAAAAAAAAATATATGGAAAGAATATATTATGTGATTATGTGTATATAGGTGTATGTAGGTATAAGGGTTGTACTAATTTTAGTAATTATAAGATTATTATGCAAGTACATATATGTATATGGTAGGGATATATTTTATCTCCGACAATTTCCGGCTGCAAAAGTACAAAATAAAAGTCTGTGGCTGATGGACGAAGAGTTCAAGGCCATCTCAAAACTCAACTCAACTCAACTCAGAATACATACCAGGAGATAGTTTCAATTTGTATCTGTATAAATATATAATAAGGTGACGTATTTCCACGGCAAAGCTCAATATATTCGTTATTATACAAGATACGAGAAAAATTTTTCTAGATTAATTATAGACTGGCTTAAGTTGCATCTTATGAAATTACGCTGACAATCACAGGTGGCCTATAAGTCGTTGGTGACACAATTCTTTTTCCGAACAGCCCTTATATTATTGTATTTTTGAATTTTTCATCGAAATATGATGCATGTTTGTAAGAAAACAAATTCAAGACGCAGTAGGTGTCTTATGGTAGCGAATTTTCATTAGATGCTTCAAACTTCAATAACTCATTTACTATTAACCTACGGTTTGTTGGCTAGAAAACCGGTTTTCTGGGAAATATTTTAAGTTTATTTTCGGAAACTTTTTGTGTATTTTCAAACAATAAAGTTATTTTGGTAACATATGGTACATTGTTTCTACAATATAGGTTATACCGGTAACCAAATTTGACGCCTGTTTGCATTAAATAGAGATATTTTCTATTAATTTTTTTTAAATGAAAATTCACGGGGACGGTGCACTTAACCGCAACCGAAATGTAGGAAAACTGCGCACACCACAAGAAAGAGTATGTAACATAGATTAATGATCGTGAAAAAAATTTACGGAAAAAAGATAAACAAGAGAATAAATGAAAAATGAAGTTCGGAAAAATGCACCATTTGCACGTTTATAACTGTCAATTTTCAGCAGCGTTGCCACATTGATTATGAAATTCCAATGCTTTTTACACACACTCCTGCCGACCTGATTTTTTGGACCTAATAACACATCACCTTGTCAAAATGAAAGCAAAAAAAGTGAATTAACAGTGTTAATATACAGTGTGGAACAGCCAAATGGAATAAATTCGATAACGGATAAATGAGGGCGTGTTGGGAAAAACGCTTGGACACGTCGATTTGTATTTTTAACTGCGCATCTTTTTCAAGAAAAAAAAATTATATAGGGTGCGTCATGTGACAGTGGCCAATACCAACTTTCTTATTTTAAATACAAGCCCCTGTATATTATTAATTTTTTGGATTCTTCAGAAAATTCTAGACATAATTCATGTACAATGTTCTATACCTATCTTCAACTGTTTCGGAAATATTAAGTATTTTCAGATTTATTACAAAAATTAACATTAAAAATAGAAAATTATTTTATTTCACAAATTCGCTACATTGCATTCAATACTTATTTCCCATTCAGCTCTTGATAATGAGAAAGTAAACAAAAACCATTCCTGCGTTTCTTTTTACTGATATGAAATGAAACAAAAACAAAAACAGTTTTCTTTCTGTTCGTATAAAACTCGTAGCCTTAGCAACTTGTTGTCTGCCTGCATGACAGTAGTGATTAGTGTCAGTGCTATTGTCGTTTGAATTTCGTTAACTGTACGTAATAATATCAGAAAAATGGTTCATTTAACAGAAATGCACAAAATAACCATTCTACAAATAATTGGTTATGGAGATAACACACGGACACAGATGGAAGTGTCTCGCTTATTTCACGAAAAATTTCCAAATTTGCCGCCTGTATCCCAAGGAACAATTAGCAAAATAGAAAAGCAGTTTCGCGAGCTTGGTCATGTGAGACAGATAAAAAAAGTAGCTGCCAATGCAGTAAGTGATGATACGAAATTGGATATTACGCTTGAGTTTCAAGAAAACCCACATACTTCTGGTCGACAAGCAGCCCAACTATTCAATGTTAGCCACACAGCAATTTTTCGAACATTAAAGGAAAGTAAAATGCATCCCTATAAAATGATACCAACTCAGGAGCTCATGGAGGACGATTTCGATAGGAGAACGTATTTTTGTGAACAAATGATGGCAATGTTAGATAACAATGTGATCCAATTAGAAGATGTTTTGTTTTCTGATGAGAGCACATTTACACTTCACGGTCATGTTAATCGTCAAAATTGCCGCTATTGGTCTAATGAGAATCCTCATTGGATGAGAGAGGAACATATGCAATATCCTGAAAAAGTTAATGTTTGGGCAGGAATTGTTGGAAATCATATCGTAGGTCCCTTTTTCATTGATGGCAACTTGAATGGGGATAAATATTTAGAACTGCTCCAAAATAATGTCGTGCCAACTTTGACAAACTTATATCCAGATCCAGCAAACCCACAAGTTCCTGCCAATAAAATATGGTTTCAGCAAGATGGAGCACCGCCCCATTACCAAATCAATGTCCGGCAGTACCTGAACCAAATTTTTCCAAATCGGTGGATAGGGAGGCGCGGATCGATAGAATGGCCAGCACGATCTCCTGATCTGTCGCTATTAGACTACTTTTTGTGGGGATATGTCAAAAGTATTGTATACAAAACTAAGCCCCTCAACTTAGATGACTTAAAAAGACGAATCACGCTTGCGATTAGATCAGTCACGCCTGAGATGTTGAGTAATGTTAGAAGACATTTCTATACCAGATTAGCATGTTGCCAAGATGTTCGTGGCGAGCATTTTGAACATTTACTACATTGACATTAATTTTTTTTTGTTTTTTTAAATTATTAAGAAATAATCAGTATTTCTTATTAGAATTTGTGAAATAAAATAATTTTCTATTTTTAATGTTAATTTTTGTAATAAATCTGAAAATACTTAATATTTCCGAAACAGTTGAAGATAGGTATAGGACATTGTACATGAATTATGTCTAGAATTTTCTGAAGAATCCAAAAAATTAATAATATACAGGGGCTTGTATTTAAAATAAGAAAGTTGGTATTGGCCACTGTCACATGACGCACCCTATATAATTTTTTTTTCTTGAAAAAGATGCGCAGTTAAAAATACAAATCGACGTGTCCAAGCGTTTTTCCCAACACGTCCTCATTTATCCGTTATCGAATTTATTCCATTTGGCTGTTCCACACTGTATGTCCTCACTACCTAACACATTAGCTGTCAATTGTCAAAACATTTCAGCAATCTGGTTACTAATGCTGCGACATCTTTGTGTTGCTGTCTTTCCGAAATATTGCCTCCAGACAAAAGCGTCAATGTACTCTGGCAGAAATGGAGATGCCATAACCCCCAATATCCTGAGATACGTCTTGAGGAACGACCACAATCCTTCGACGTGATTATTACATACCCCTGTCGACGGGTCTCTAAAATGCATCGAGTGGTTAACAATGTTGTGTACATAAACCAATTGCGACAAAGTACGATACGCTCTCCACTCATCAGTCCATATTTCGGAGCCAGGAATCACAACCCTTTGAATTATAAGGATTAATGTTTGCGATTTCCGATTAGGTACATACACAATGTAGCCCCTCTTCTCCACCGTATCGTAAATCCTCAAGACCCACCTGGCTGGAACAATTCGACCGCGGTTTTATTTTCTTTTACTAATGACTGATTCGTCAACCTGCACCACATGCCCCTCTCCTCCTGAAATTTTAAATTGTCAAGCCTTTTTTTATATGGGATAATAAAAACATACCAAACTTTATGAGTGAATCATCTTGAAGCAATTTCCAGGAGACGACGTCCCGAAAAAACCTGAATTGCTGTATTATCATTTTTTGAGAAATTCCTGCGATGGAAACCACACAACGACTGGGAGTCTCACAGCACCAGAGCCACATGAGGAATAATACATCCTTAACTGGAAAACGCTGTTTTTAAAAAAAGCTGCCAGTCAAAACGGAGTAACTTTTTCTGCACCTACTGCAGAAGTAAACAGTATTTAAAGAATTATCTGTCTTCCGCATTAGACTGCACACTCTTCTACAATTCTGCGTTTTACACCGAAACACATTTTTAAGAAGCCCAATGGCTTGCAAATACTGGACCAATCACTATCATCTTTATTTATTATTTGATAAATATCGTTAATGTTTTGCACTCCCATGCTGATGTTAGAAAAGCAACAAACTGATAAAAATGACAAGTTTTAAGTTTTATTAATCATTGTGCCATAGTTACCACATAAAATTTCCCTAAAGAAAAAATTCTGGACGCAGCAAGTGCGTTATGGTAGTGAATTTTCATAAAAATGTTTTTAATAACAAATATGTGTGTTTTTTTAAGAAAGCAGGCATCAAATTTGGTTACCAGTATAACCTATATAGTAAAAACAATGTGCCATGTTTCATCAAAATAACTTTATTGTGTGAAAATGTACAAAAATTTCCAAAACTAAACTTAAAGTGTTCCCAAAAACACGTTTCTTGGTCAACCTTATAGGTTAATAGCAAATTGAGCTGTTCAAATATGAAACATTTGATCAAAGTTCGCTACCATAACGCACTTGCTGCGTCTTGAATTTCTTTTCTTACAAACATGCATTATATCTCGATAGAAAATGCAAAAATGCAATAACATAAGGCGTGTTTGATTTAAAAAAAAAAAAAGGAAATTTGTATCACCAACGACTTATGGTCCATCCTGTGATTGTAGAAATATTATTTTAAGATGTAGCTCTAAACACCCTATAATTAATGTATACAAATTTTTTTCATATCTTATATAATAACGGATATATTGAGCTTTATTGATTTATTACGAAAATTCGACAAAAATTATATACCATTAAACGATAAACTCTATAGCTAAGGCTACTGCCAAGCATAAGAGAAAGGGTCTATTTGAAATGAATTTTCTGCAAATATTTTAGTAAAATGAAGGACAATGACGGTTGGAATTAAGACTTTAGAGTTTGTAAAACATCCTTCTCGAGACATTTTGTTTCTATAGTCCGTATTAGATTCAAGTTATTTGCCTAAATGTTGCCAATTTTGACATTTTAAATCGCCACTTTGACGTTTTGAGGAAAACCCCAATTTATTTTTCTTTAAATGCCTATAACTTTTTTGTCTTTTGACTTACATAGCTAAATTTTGGTAAGTAACTTACTTATAAGGATATAAACCTGCGTACCAAATTTGATTGCCCTTACTTTGTTAATTCCGGAGAAATAAATTTTTTTCGAAAGAAAACACAAAATTTTCTGGGAAAACCTAGGTAGATTTTCCTGTTTAACGAACTCATCCAAGCCATTTGCAAAAGGAATTTTTTCACCGAATTTAATCAAAATCGGCCCATTATTTTTTGAGTTATCGGTGTGATACATATACATATACATATATATATATATATATATATATATATATATATATATATATATATATATATATATATATATATATATATATATATATATATATATATATATATATAAACATATAAAAATTGAAACTGACCCCGGATATGTTTTCTGGGGGGCCTAATTAGCGCTCATTTGAAGAAATTTTTTCAAAATTCAAAAGTCGGGATCTCCTTATTAGTGAATTTTTTTTAAAAAAATTCACTAAAAGAAGACACATACTACCCAGTAACAAGGAAATAGCTTCGAAACTGACAACAACGCCTACCTCCATCTAATATGTCAACGGAACAAGTCATAACCTCCGGTACAAAAATATAATTTTTTGTTGTAAATCTAAAAGTTTTTATTGCATTTATCATTGAAAGGTTATTAAAAACGAAATATACCACATTGTTTTACTTTATTAGGGTATGTACAACTGTTTTTAGGCCGTATTTTTATTATAATGCGTCAATATGTAGTTGCAGTTAGGTGCAGCGTTCCCAAATTCACTTCCATAACGCACTTGCTGCGTCCAAACTTTTTTATGCCATCACCAATATGTGATTTAGTAACTAAGTGAATTCATCATTAAGAAACCCTTTAGTTGCCAAGTCTATCACTCTTGGATCTAATTGCAATCTGATGAAATGAATTTATTAATAAACAGGAATGCAAAGTCTAGATGTATGACAAATATTCAGCAGTAAATTACGTCACCGTCCAAGCGGAATTATTGACGCTTATCTGCTTTCTCTAGCGAAGGTAATTTTAGCAGGTACTCAGGCATGTATAATCCACTGTTCTAATTAATTTATTAGGAAGATAGTCTCAAGTCTTGTGGGGGGTAGTTGTGGTTTATAAATCATACGCTTCGGAGCGTAGAAAGTTATTTATTGGGGGTCCTGTTGCATGTTAATAAATTGCAACGTACATGACGCCTTCCTGATATTATATTTTTATATAAACCGAGATAAAAATCGATACACAGCATCTCTGAACACATTATATTCGAAAGTCGAGTTTGCCTAGAGAGGCGAACGTATTGGTAAAAGCATTTTTAACCCTTAACAAAAATGCTTCATTGTAAAATATACTGACTTTCAAAAAAATCCTAATACCCAGTAAGAATTTACCAAATTTAATAAATAAATAATGTGTACTTAATCAAACTTAAGAAATGATTCGTAAATTGGCAAACAACCTCCCGAACGCTTTTTTGAAAAATATTTTCAGAAACATGCTTAGAACCCCCCCCCTAGATGCGCAAGCCACAAGAAACATTTCTTGTTCACCTCCTGGACCCCCTGTAGCAATGGTGACACACTGTGGTCCTATACGGTCGAGAATTTGTTCGATTGAAAAACCTGCGTCCAGCATACCTACCAACAATGCACCCCCTTTCTAGTTCACTTAAACGATTATAATTATTCTGTAAACGGCACCTAGGCATAATGACTTAATGGCTTAATAAATTGAGCACGAATTGCTACGAAATATTGCTTGAAACTGAAGGAAACGCAAATTAAGAGAGATAAATTTTTTATAAAATAAAATTTAAAAAACGTACACCTGCTAAAATATGTTGGCCATATTGTTATTATTTCTTATCAGAGACAAAACAGAGTAGTATAGAAATTTTTATTGCAGTTGGTTGACTTTTACTGGGTGTTTGGATTTTTTGGAAAGTCAGTATATTTGGGCCGCTATATGTTGGAAGTATCCTTCCTTAAATTTATTTCCTGTGCAAGCACAATCTTCGCTTATTTGTTATTATACATTGTATAATTATCAAGACAAATATAATATTATTACTTGTTAAAATAGAAAGTGAATTGCAGCTATTTAATAATGTCACATTTGTCTATGAGAATTAAGTTTATGGACTTTGTAAATTCTACAGTCAGTTGTAGTATATTGGTAACAGTGAACACTCTGGAATGATATTTCTAGAAGGGACCAGAAGTGACAGGTGTAGAAAAGTGTATAAGGTCTAGAATCTCTATATGGAGAGTATAAAGAGACGAACGGTACATAGAGTGAGTTAGTTCAGTATTAAGTCGGTGTGGTGTAGAATAAGTGATCATAGAGTTTTAAGCGAGTCAGCAGTAAATGTTGGTGTTTAAGAAGCGATCATAGAAGACAAATAGTGGAATACAGTTCTATTGACATTTAGTAATAGAGAGAAATATTTTAGTTGATACTGGTGTTGGAAAATAGTTACTTATAATAAATTAGTAGTTTGAAAAGCTGTGTTTTGTTAGTCAATGAATCAAAAACCCCATATAACGTAACAAAAATTTGGAATTTTTCCTCACTCAATTTAGTATGGCTAAAACTATGGCTTAAACTCTCTCTCCGGACTGCAACTAAATTCATCTGTTGCATTTACCGGTCACCTTCTGACAACAACTTTGTCCAGCTCTTTGACTACCTTTCTGAAAAAACCGACCATCTGATTTCCGAATATCCTTCCTCCGAGGTCACTATTCTTGGTGACTTCAATGTCCATAATAAGGAATGGCTAGGATCTTCAAAAACCGATCCACAAGGGAGAGCAGCGGAAGCCTTTGCAGTCAGCAATTCTTTAGCCAATATGGTTCAGCAATCTACTTACTTTCCTCGTATCCCAACACACAGCTCAAATCCCTTGGATCTCCTTCTTACTACACAACCTGAATGCTATAAGATCTCAGTCACCGCCCCCCTTGGTCGCTCAGACCACGGCATGGTCACTGCTTCCTGCGCAATGCAACCCGAGGTCACACAGTCATCGCATCCACGTATCGTTTGGCACTACAACTCCGCAAACTGGGACGAAATGCGGGATTACTTTTCCTCATTTCCATGGGCGTCTGTCTGCTTCTCTCATCCTGACCCCTCTGATATCTCACAAAACGTCACCGAAATTATCCAAGCTGGCATGGAATGATTTATCCCACGTACACAGAAAACCTCTTCAGCCACTCAAAAGCCCTGGTTCTCTAAATCCTGCGACAAGGCCAGACTTGAAAAGGTCAAAGCTCACAAAACGCTTCTACACAATCCCAGTCAAGAAAATCGTCAAGCATTTAACGACGCAAGAAACCGCTATGTCCGCATTCTTTCTGAGGCAAAAAACTCGTTTAATAACCACATCAAAAACAAAGTCCTTTCAAGCTCCAACGGCAGAAAACCCTTCTGGGCTCTTGCTAAATCTATTGAGAATAATTTCTGCAAAAGCACGTTCCCACCTCTTGTCTCAGGGGATGAGATTGTTTCTACCGCCCTGGGCAAGGCTGAACTTTTTGCTTCGTTGTTCGACGGCAATTCTACTCTCAACCCACCTCCAAATGTTCAACCACCAACAGTCCCCAATGTCGCGCATAAAATGACGGATATCATTTTCAAAACTAAAAAGGTACGAAAGATGCTCTCTTCTTTTAATACCAGAAAAGCCTCTGGCCTTGACGAGATCCCAGCAATTGTTCTCAAAAAATGCGCACCAGAGCTTGCTCCTGTCCTGACTCGTCTGTTTCAGATATCTTATAATAAAGGCATCTTCCCTAGTAACTGGAAAACTGCTCGAGTACAACCCATCCCCAAGAAAGGATCCAAAGCGCTTCCTAGCAACTACAGGCCTATTTCTCTCCTTTCAGTCGTCTCTAAAGTGATGGAAAAGTATATAAACACCGAATTACTAAAATTTCTTGAAAAACACAGTCTACTCCACGACAGGCAGTATGGATTCCGTCAGCGCAGATCGACTTTGGTCGGCTCCTTTCCTTTGTCACCCATTCTTGGAACAAGTCTATGGAACAACACGGTGAATCCCAGATTGTTGCTCTAGACATATCAAAAGCATTCGACCAGGTCTGGCACGCAGCGCTGCTTAATAAACTTCCGGCCTATGGCCTACCACCAAAACTTTGTACCTGGACAGCAGATTTCCTCTCCAACAGGAGCATATCTGTTGTTGTGGATGGCCATTCCTCTAAACTGTATCCAATTAATGCAGGAGTTCCTCAAGGTTCAGCTTTAGCCCCTACTTTGTTTCTTCTCCACATCAATGGCCTCCTCTCTAGCACATCCAACCCAGTTCACAGCTACGCGGACGACAGTACCCTCCATTCAAATATACAATATTCTAAGCCTGTCTCTTTAGCCCAATTAGATGAGGATCGCAGACTCATGGAGGGTTCTGTCTCCGTGGATCTCCAAAAAATATTAGACTGGGGAAGTAGAAATCTTGTACAATTCAACCCCACCAAAACTAAGTCTTGCTTTCTTTCTCACAAGAGATACACCAGCCCTAAACCCATCACAATGAACAACCAAGTTATTCAAAGTAATGAGTCCTTTTCGCTTGTTGGCATTTCTGTAGATCGAAATCTTAATTGGCAGCAACATGTCACATCAATTGCAGAAGCAGCTGCTAAGAAATTAGGTTTCCTCTTCCGGGCTCGCAAATACTTTTCACCAGCTAATCTCTATACCTTATATACTTCACAAATAAGGCCAAACCTCGAATACTGCTCCCACATCTGGGGTGCCGCTGCCGCTTCTACACTAGCTATCCTGGACTCCATTCAAAAGAGAGCTATACGTCTCATCGGTGACCCTACCCTCACCCAAAGGCTGTCATCCCTTGCCCACCGACGTACCGTTGGTGACCTCTCTCTTTTATAGATATCTGCACGGGCACTGCTCAGAGGAGCTTTCCTCCATAGTTTCCCCACCTGCTGCCCCCAACAGATCTACCAGGGGAACAGAGCGAATGCACCCTTTTACTGTTCAGGTCACCAGACATAGAACATCTTGTTATGCCCGCTCTTTCGTCCCGAGGACTTCCAAGTTGTGGAATTCCTTGCCAGCACATGTTTTTCCTTCTCCTCCGAACCTCCAAACCTTCAAGTCCAGAATTAACAAGCTGCCTCTTTCCTCCTTGTCAACACCCACGGTACGATAGTATTTAGGCTGTAAGCCCTCGTGGTGAGTTGTTGAAATTAAAAAAAAATTACAGTTGTTCTAATGCATCTTGTTTAATTATTGATCTTTTTTAAATAAAACAACTTAATTGTTCGCACGAAACTAAATAAACCATCTATTAAGCTCAAATATTACAAAAGAAAGGTTCTTTATAGAAAGATAAATTAATTGTGGAGATTTTTATTTTGCACGTGTTCTCTAAGATTTACTCTTTAATGTCAATGTTTGATAAGGACAGAATTTCCTTTTCCTTAAATGTCTCATCAGCATTAAACAAAACGAGTTTTCTAAATGCTCTCCTACTGTAAATTTATATTTTTTTCGTTTAATTTACGCTCCCATAGCTTTCTGCGTAAAGTAATAAACTTTGAGGAATTCCAAGATAACTACCTGCTTTAATTAAGCTTTTAAAATGAGATAAGGACATTCTTTTGTGTCATTAAAGACCTTACGCTTCTTTGTATAATCAGACATAATTGTCATCGGGTTCCATTATATTGTCCCATATAAATTACGACATCCTAACATGTTCCCAAAATCTAATTAATATAAGTTGGTTAAAGTATTAGCCATTAAAATTCTCTCCAAGTTTTTGATAAATGTGTTGTTTCTCTTGCGAAGTATGATAATGGTTAAAATTAAAAACGCCACACTGTCACTTTTTAGCTTATCTTGTCTATTGCCTAGATGTCATCGAAACTATCTTTTAACACTAAGGGCTGTTAATGAATAAACAGTGTCATCATAATTATCATCACAGTCTCAAGGTGGTGATAGCTTGTCGTTAAACGCTAATGAATACTAAAAACACAAACGACGAAAGAAGAAGAAAAAACGCGTCGATTGAATGGAAAAAAAAAGAAGAAATATTATAGAGCTAATGAAAGTGTGGAAGAACCAAGTGCAAAGTGAGCAGTCCTGGTGCCTAGAAGAAAAATAAAACAGACTAGCTATTTGATCAGGGATCCGGTGTAGTGTGAGAAAGAGAAGAATCTACAGCGTGTAACCGGCTAAGTTAGATACCTGAAGAACAGGCTTGTGAGTGATTCTGTTTGCGAGGACCCTGGAAAGCGATTACATAAAGTAATCCAGACGACGACTACGCCTATCGGACATCTTTAGAAGAGACTTGGTAAGCGTCGCAGTTCCTATTAATTTATTGTTATTTCCTTTATTTCCGCTTTAATAAAGCTTTAGTTTTCATATGAAGTCTTACTTATCCTTGAACCCATGCTAAAATAATAAAGCAGAAACGTAACGATTAGTGTCAGAAGTGGGACAAGTGAGTGAAGAATGAGAAGTCAGCCAGAATTCTGTAGTAAAAATTCAACCAACAGACTACGATAAAACGGCTATCCTTGGAAATGCTAGAGTCTTTCAAAAAGACTTGGACTAACCTAGGTCGTGGAGGAATGGAGAAGGCTTTCAAATTTCTGGAATAGAGAGAGCAGATATTTTTGTGCGGGGTAAGATAAGCAGCAGAACAACACTTTTTCAGCATTACCTTAATACCGACGATGCAAAACCCGTCCGTTAACCGCCTAAACGATTAATTTTCGCACGTCTGCAAGAAGTGAAGGCTATGGTAAAAGAGATGCTAAACGACGGTATGACAGAAGAATTCAGCAGTCCTTGGTCATCCCCTGTGGTACTGGTGACGAAGAAAGATGAGTCAATAAGATTGTGCGTAGACTACTGGAGGCTCAATGATGTAAGGTCAAAAGGTAGATACCCCTTACTGAGCATTTACGACACGCTAAACACTTTATCTGGTGCCAAATGGCTCTAAATCCCTAAATCTGAAGAGTAAGTACTATCAGGTGAAACCGCACAAGACTAACAGAAAAAGACCGCGTTTACGACTAGCAGAGGTCTTTACCAGTCACGATAATGCCATTCGGCCTGTGTAACGCGCCGGCTACTGTTAAACTACTAATGGAATTACTATTGAGGGACGTTACATCGGAAATATGTTTAGTGTACACGGACAACGTGATCGTGATTGGCCCTGACTTTAAAGAACATCTTTTCAACTTAAATGAGGTCTTTTTATGGTTCATGAGTACTAATCTGGAGGTGAATCACAAGAAGTGTGTCCTATTTTAGAAAAAGGGGACCCAAAACACGACCCAGGGGCAAGATGATGCAAGTCATCTCTGAAGCATCATGGGAGAGAGTTGCTGTTGACATTTCTTGACCCTTTCTGTTAACCGACGCTGGTAACAGGTATCTAATGGTAGAGATGAACTATTTCTCGAAGTTCTTCTAATCCCGAATCAAAAGGTTTCCACCGTTGCCGAGGCTTTGTTGGAGAATGCCATATCGATGCATGGTGTACCACTGAAAATTCATACCGACCAAGTAAGAAATTTTAAGTCGGGAATCTGAATGGTCTTATTAATTTGCTGGGAGTGAAGAAGACCAAAACAACACCAGTCCATCCCCAGTTTGAAGGCATGTTGGAGAGGCACAATAGAACTATCAACCAATATGTCTTAATATTTTTCAATGAAAATTAGCAAATCTGAGATAAGTTTCCTACATATAGAAGCTCCCAACATGATTTAACCGGCTATACACCGTCCATGTTTCCGGTGGGGAAATGCCCGTTGATCTGATGTACAACAAACCATCGGCCGAAGAGGACAAAGAACGTCAAACACTGACTGAATTTGTCTGCGACCTTGACAAAAGACGAAGAACTATACACTAGTTTGTGAGAAACCGGCTGCAGCTGACTAGCGATAGAATAAAGATAAGACTGGATCAGAAGCCGCGGCAAGTACTTTTCTTTTAATAATAGCTTGGATGTGTTCGTTATCCTGTAAAATTGGACAAGGTTTTCCGGGAAATTTTTCTTTCGAAAAAAATTGTTATCTCCGAAAATTACAAAGCTATTTCGATTAAATTTGGTGTGTATGTGTCTATGGGAAAGACCTTACTACACACCAAAATTCAACTTTCTAGGTTTATAAGAAATGGAGTTATTTGAATTTGAAACATTTAATGAAAATTTGTTGCCATAACGCACTTGCTGCGTCCCGAACTTTTGTTATTAATCAGTGGCCTAGAAATACAGCCTGCTTAAAAACATTTTCATTTCAAACCGTATAGTGACACCAAGTATGTTATATCGATTTAACATTATATCTTTTATTTATAATATTAAAACATGTAATACACCTATGCAGCAATGGTCCTGGCGTTATCGGCAAGCCAAAGGGTATGACCTGGATCAACAACGGACGGTGCTAATGAAGCTGTTCACTGGTATAATAAAGGCAAAATCGTCCCGGAACTCTCACACCATCCACAGATACTCGTATATTGCACCTCATACATATTTTATATTAAAAGCTTTTGCTGGTCTAATAAAATTTTAGCAGTAGAGTTTCACTTGAGTTATATGAATTATTAATCTATTTTTATTATAATTTGCCATGGATATAAACTGAGAATTTTGCAGAAAACTTATATATTTAATCAACAATGCTTGTTGTTAGTTTCGCAGCCAATTTTTTGATCCAAAAAAAAGTTTAAAAAGTGTTCTTACACTTTACTTTCATCTAAATAATTTGTTACTATTATTATTATTATAATTCAATAAAATACTTTCGTACACTAATTAGTATTAATTTAACAGTCACAACCTACTTAAGGATTTTAATATCAAGCTTTTGTTAGGAGAACTAGAGATTATTGTTATTAATGTTCTTACTGGAAACCAAGACACGAAGCTAAGTCAAGACCTTTTTAATTAAAAAACTAAAGCAATATTTGAAAACATTTTTTCTTTCCTGTAATATCCGTTCTATTTCCGCTACTATCCGAAAAATTTTCCGAACCCTGCCTCTCTGCTGGGAAGGTGGGGATATTTAAGGTGCCCAACATTTCATTGTACACGGGATCAGTGGTTTTACTCCTCCTCCCTAGGGCGGCACGTGCAGACAATCAACTTGCTCAAACACGATGCTCAACCTCGATTGATATTACTTCTACAATATGTACTGAAAAAGTGAAGGGTTCCACCCCTGTGAGCCGAACCTAATACTATTGGGTTCAGGTTCAGAGGTACACGTTCTTACCACCGGACTAACGAGATTTGGGAAGTAGGCATATTGAGGCTTTAGAGTTCATTTTCTCAACCTCTTAAAAATTGCTCCAAAACAAGAGCCGACACGTCGAGTTATAATAAATTCTGGCCGTGGTTTAACCCGAGAGCCAAGTCTGAAACTCACCTCGGATATGGGTTCCAAAAGCTATAATTCGCGCTCAAGATTTTCTATTTCAAAAATAATGGGAAAACGGACTTCAGATTATATGATATTACTTTCCACATCGTCACAACCTGTGGCAGTATCGCATCGGCGACAAAAATTTCAACAATTTTTTTTTTGCTTAAACGTCGCCAAAAGTATCAAAACATATAGAAAACATGATTTGGGAATGGAATTTTTTGAAATTGAAATAAAAATGCCAATTTATATGCGCGCGGGGCAATAAAGAAGCTGACAGTCTCGCGAAGAGAGGGTCAGCAGAACCATTTATGGGACCAGAACCGGCTCTGGGCGTGACAAAGAGCACTGCCAGGGGAGCCATTAAGTCCTGGGTCAGAAACCAACACAAGGTGTACTGGGCAAACTGTCCAGGGCTCAGACATCGGAAGTCAATAATTGACGAACCTAGTTAAAAGAGAGCTGTGGAGTTGCTGAGGACAGCTCAGAAACATAACAGGTCTCTTGACGGGACACAAGGTCATTAATAAACAGCTGCATAAAATGGGGCGGTTCGAGGGGGACCTTGCATGCAGACTCTGCGGCGAGGGAAGGAATCAGCCCAGCACATCTTGTGCGAGTGTAAAGATCTTGACCGAAAAAGACAACTGATCTACGGTCAGTCTAGACCGGAGACAGAGCAATATAAAACTTCACCCTCCCAATTGCTGTGCAGACTAGTTCGAGGCACAGTGATTTTGGAATGGGTGAAGTAAGACTAAGGGCATGCACAGTCAACCAAAGGTTGCAGTGCTATCGGGGTGGCAAGGCCGCGGACGAGCCCTGAGGGGAAAAAAGCCCTCGTGGTGTGTTGTTGAAATATATAAAAAAAGACTGTCGGTCTGTATGTCTGTCTATTTGTAGCCACAATAACTTTAGAACGAATTGAGATATCGTCTTCAAATTCGGTGAACAGTTAGCACTCGACAATCGAACGGTTTGGATTGTTTTTGGGTAAAATCCCTTGAGGTGGTGAAAATTGAAATTTTCTTGTTAAAACTCGAGTAAAACGTTTTAGGGTTTATTTATTAGAAAACTTTTAATTTCATCAATCATCTGGTATTTGTGCTGAAATAATATTAGGGGTTGATTGGGGGAGGAGGTTGGGGGCAGAATACTGTTGACAAAAATTTCAATTTTTTTTGCTAAAACGTCGTAAAAAGTCCAAAACATATATAAAACTTGATTCTGGAACGAAAACATTTTGTCTGTCTGTTAATAGGCGCAATAAATTTTGAACGAATTGACATATCATCTTCAAATTTGGTATCCAGTTAACACCTGACAAAGGAACGCTTCGAATTGTTTTGCGCAAGAATGCTTTATGGGCGATTTGATAGAAATTGACATTTTTCAATAAAACTCAAGTAATATAACGTTTCAAAAGTTTATGGGTACAGGAATACAAATATTTTCCTTGCGGTCAAGTCACGAGCCCTAAATTCATTCTATGATAATGTCTTTCTGAAGAGAATAAATTATCACAGCTATTTGGAAGTTATGATTCAATTTTCGGTACTATTTTTTTGTTAAATTATGCACATATTAGCCCACTTCATCGTTGAAAGCCATTGTAACACCGTGTATCTATAATATATATATATATATATATATATATATATATATATATATATATATATATATATATATATATATATATATATATATATATATATATCTGTGTGTGTTAATTTTGTTCTTATTCATGTCCTTAGAATATTTGAGTTACCGTAGATTATTCCAGGACGTAGAACCTCGATAAAACACGTACCTCATTTGGCTAATGTTTCGGCTAAATTCGTATTCTTCTCTTCAGGGCTATATAATGACACTAAAATAGACTAGACGGTGCCAACTTTTAGCGTGTTAACCTTGTTTTCTGTAAACATCCGATGAGCGGTTCGTGTATACATTTTCTAAACAACATAACGTATACAAAAGCATATTTCTTATTAAACCATTATTATATAATTACAGCTTATTGCCTCTTACTATTTCAGTAATTTTTGCATAATGCATCTCATAAATTATCTGAGAACTTCATAGCACTTTGCAATAACTTTACAACCTAACCACCACCGTACGTTAATAAATTCAAAGTGTAATTTCCTACGTTTGTTTTCAGGAAACTGCAGAAACAACGAGAGCGAATCTGTAGAACAATCTATAACCGTATACTTTCCTTCACGGAATGTACCCAGGCGTTCAATTCTACGACTTCTTTCCGGTCCTGGGACCCGGATCCTCTGAACATCTTGGATAACGATTCTTTCATCGACTGGACGGGATCATCCAACACCACCACAACAGAAATATCAAACAGGACTACAGCCAGAGATACTGAGGTGATAGAGCCAGTGTTACCGCCTTTCGAGCTATGGCAGACCATCCTCATAGCAATCAGTTTAGGGATATGCATCATTCTCACTGTGGCTGGAAACATATTGGTACTATTGGCTTTCATCGTCGACAGAAACATCAGACAACCCAGTAACTATTTCATTGCGTCACTTGCCGCAACAGATATGCTCATAGGTAAGTGTCAACCCTTTGGTGTTTGTAAGAAATTGTAAGTAATAATTGGGTACTTCTATGAATTTTGGGTTAGTTAGTTAACAGATGAACTTGATTGTTACAGTTTTTACCTAGAATTCTACCCCTGCATAATGATTTTGATTGGATGCCGGTTGTTTATATAGTAATTAAATGAAACAGTCATTTTATACTATATTTCATAAGAAATCTGGGTTTTGGTGAAGTTATGCTCACGGGGACTGACCGGTATACAAAAGAACTGACAAAAACAAAACCTTAACTATCTATTACATCACTTGATTTTAAATTAAATCGTTTTACATATATAGTGTCAAATTAACGAACATTGCACTTAAAACTGGATTTTACTTATTACGTTTGTATGTAGGTATTATTATTATTATTTTAATCACTTATCCATTCGTACTTCCTACATAAAAGTTATTTTAAAGTTAGTCAAAATAAATGCTTTCTAGTAACGAAAATAACATTTTATACTCTATATTCTAAACTTATGGTCTTACAAATGAGCAGGTACTTTTAAATAAAGTCAGATAACAAGACGCAGCAAGTTCGTTATGGTAGCGAATTTTCATAAGAATTGTACACTATTATTATACGGCATATTAGTAACGTTAATACTTTAAACTTACACAAACCTTGAAGATCGATTTCGTGCCTTAATGCATTGTAGGTGCGCAAGAAAAAAGTTTGGGGCGCAGCAAGTGCGTTATGGTAGTGAATTTTTATTAAATGCTTCAAATTTGAATAACTCAATTTTCTACAAAGTTAGAAAGTTGAATTTTGGTCTATAGTGAGGCCTTTCCTAGTGTAATATATCGACCAAATTTCATAAAAATAGCTTTGTAATTCTCGGAGAAAAAATTTTTTTTCAAAGAAAACTCAAAATTTGAATAAGTCAATTTTCTAAAAATGTAGAAAGTTGAATTTTAGTATGTAGGAAGCCCTTTTACAAGACAACATATCCACCAAATTTCATTAAAATAGCATTGTAATTTTCGGAGAAAAAGATTTTTTTTTAAACAAAACTCAAAATTTTCCCGGAAAACCATATCCGATTCTCCTGACTAACGAACTCATCCAAGGCATTAATAAAAGAAAGGCACTTGCCGAGTTTCATCGAAATCAGTTGCTTATTTTTTGAGTTATCAGTTATATATATATATATATATATATATATATATATATATATATATATATATATATATATATATATATATATATATATATATATATATATATATATATATATATATATATATATATATATATATATATATATATATATATATATATGTATGTATCACACCGATAACTCAAAAAATAATGGGCCGATTTTGATAAAATTTGGCATGTCCCTTCCTTTTGTAAATGGCTTGGAAAAGTTCGTTAATCAGGAAAATCAGACGAGGTTTTCTGGAAAATTTTGAGTTTTCCTCCGAAAAAAATTTATCTCAAAAAATAAAAAGCTATTATAACCAAATTTATTAGATAGGTTTACGATATAAAAATTCGGGACGCAGCAAGTGCGTTATGGTAGTGAATTTTCATAAAAATCTTTTTAATAACAAATATGTGTGTTTTTTTAAGAAAGCAGGCATCAAGTTTGGTTACCAGTATAACCTTTATAGTAAAAACAATGTGCCATGTTCCATTAAAATAACTTTATTGTGTGAAAATGTACAAAAATTTCCAAAAGTAAACTTAAAATGTTTCCGAAAAAAACACGTTTCTTGGTCAACCTTATAGGTTAATAGCAAATTGAGCTGTTCAAATATGAAACATTTGATCAAAATTCGCTACCATAACGCACTTGCTGCGTCCATAATTAATTTTCTTACAAATATGCATTATATTTCGATGGAAAATGCAAAAATGTAATAACATAAGGCGTGTTTGAGAAAAAAAAGGAAATTTTTATCACCAACGACTTATGGGCCACCCTGTGATTGCAGAAATATTATTTTAAGATGTAGCTCAAGACACCCTATAATTAATATATACAAATTTTCTTCATATCTTATATAATAACGGATATATTGAGCTTTATTAATTTTTTACGAAAATTCGACAAAAATTATATACCATTAAATGATAAACTCTATAGCTAAGGCTGCTGCCAAGCATCAGAGAAAGGGTCTATTTGAAATGAATTTTCTGCAAATATTTTAGTAAAATGAAGGACTATGACGGTTGAAACTAAGACTTTAGGGTTTGTAAAACATCCTTCTTGAGACATTTTATTTCTATAGCCCGTATTAGATTTAAGTTATTTGCCTAAATGTTGCCAATTTTGACATTTTAAATCGCCACTTTGACGTTTTGAGGAAAACCCCAATTTATTTATTTTTAAATGCCTATAACTTTTTTGTCTTTTGACCTATATAGCTAAATTTTGGTAGGTAACTTACCTATAAGGATGTAAATCTGCGTACCAAATTTGGTTGCCCTTACTTTGTAAATTCCGGAGATATAAATTTTTTTCGAAAGAAAACACAAAATTTTCTGGGAAAACCTAAGCAGATTTTCCTGACTAACGAACTCATCCAAGCCATTTACAAAAGGAATTTTTTCACCAAATTTGATCAAAATCGGCCCATTATTTTTTGAGTTATCGGTGTGATACATATATATATATAAATATATATATATATATATATATATATATATATATATATATATATATATATATATATATATATATATATATATATATATATATATATATATATATATATATATATATATATATATATATATATATATATATATATATATATATATATATATATATATATATATATATATATATAAACATATAAAAATTGAAACTGACCCCGGATATGTTTTCTGGGGGGCCTAATTAGCGCTCATTTGAAGAAATTTTTTCAAAATTCAAAAGTCGGGATCTCCTCATTAGTGAATTTTTTCTAAGAAAATTCACTAAAAGTAAACTATACACCAAAATTTAGATTTCTATATTACAAGAAAAAAAGTTATAATAAAATATTTGATGACAGATCATTTCTATGAAAATTCACTACCATAACGCACTTGCTGCGTCCAGGCTTTTATTTCTTTAGTAGTAAGATTTACCTAACCGCATCACTCATTATCAAGTTTCGCCATAAACAACCATATTAAAACGAGTCATTTTTCACATCAAACATCTTATCATATTGGTTATAGGTATTTTATAGCTTTGACTGTGATAAAGCAGGTCAAAACCTATGTTTTCTGTTTGACTTCTCCCTCGTCATCTCTGTAACACGATAGGCACATAATACATTTAGGTCTATAGGAAATACAAACCGTTCTCATGAAACGGCCGAATATTCAATTCCCACTCCGTGGGGACGGAAAGAGAATATTCTTGTCTTCCACGTTTATTTTACACATAAAACGCAAAATTCCAAGGCTCATTTTCGATAAGAATTGGCACAACTCTGAAAGTACACGTGAATCAGTCATTAGTAATGCATTCAGCAAGTTTCAAGGTCACTGGAAACAAATAATTCTTTAAAAGACAGGATTTATCAAAAAATCTATAGTCGATACTGAATTAATAATTATGAACTGTTTCCTTTAAACTCAAGCTTTACCTACCCGTTGTTTTGAATAATATATTTGATATACTCTTTTTAAAAATTTTGCGATTGTAATAATAATAATAATAATAATAATAATAATAATAATAATAATAATAATAATAATAATAATAATAATAATAATAATAATAATAATAATAATAATAATAATAATAATAATAATAATAATAATAATAATAATAATAATAATAATAATAATAGAAATAATAATATACCGTCTGGCCGGTAGGTGTACTGTTGCCAGCAGTATGCTTACCGCTACTCGTAACGACGTAGACGGTACAGCCAGGCACGCCAGCTGTCCGCTGTCCAATTTACCTGTCTCCTCTTCTACCAATGTCCTATATTCCTTTATCCAAATTACTTGATTCCATTATAAACTCCTCTCGACTCACCTTAAAGTCTGGCCGGTAGGTGCACTGCAGCCAGTAGTGTAATTATCGCTATCCGAAACGACGTAGACGGTACAGCCAGCGTCGCAACTGCCCACATATCTGCAGAATCACAGAAAATCTGTGACTGTGGGCACGAATACCCCCTTTGGGATATTCGAAATTCTGTGGGCGGTCGACGCAAGCCAACACCTTGCGCCGACCTAATACTGTGCTTGTTTACAGTAGGACAAGTTCAAACGTCCTCTCTAACCAGTCTCGATCGGATGCAGACCATAGGCAAGGTGAAGAGGACAATGGACGGATGTCTGATAACGACCGCGCAACGAGAATGGAGTGGACCGATGATCTTCGCAACGATCTTTTGCAGTGTTATGGCAACAGCTCGCCTGCAAGGAGGGGATACATGGGAAGGTTGCATGCTTTGTGGATATCCATGCATCCTGAGCATGTTCTTTCCGCACAACATCTGCGGGATTATGCGTCATACCTGCACAGTGGAGAATACATAAGAATATCTTCCCGGATCCCAACACCACCGCGACCAATCACAGAACAGCTGCCGCTCCTCGCTGGAACGAGTGAGAATGACTTGAGTCAAAGGGCTTGAGATTTAGGGTGAGATTTAGTCCTAGGCCTGAACAGCTCGCCCAACTGGATACTGGTCTCGATGAGAAACTTCCGGAGGATGCCGACATCTGCACCATCAACTGCGCTGTCTATGCGGCTGCCTCTACCCTTGTGCCGTCAGGTCAAGGTGTCGAAACTTCTCGCTGTGTCGTGCAGTTGAGGCGACACATAGCACAGTTTCCAACAAAAATAAATATATCAAGACAGGAAGCCTCTCGTATTCAGTGTGTGACAAAATATATACAAGCCGGAAGGCTGTTTACTAGGCGTGTGTAACGGGTGGCAGACGTTGTAAGGCGTAAACATCACACACTGAGCATAGCAGTGCTACAAAACATCAAGCAGCACGCCTTAGATAATATACGGTCATTGGCGACACTTAAAAAGTCGTTGCTGAGGCGAGTGAGGGGGATAACTGATAACTCAACCTTTCAGAGAAACCCCTCTCGTATACTCCAACCACCTAGGTAACCAGTCAGTGACCAACTAAATGTCCAACATGTCGAGCGTTTCTGGAAGGAGATCTATGAGGCTAGGCCGCAGTTTAAAGAAGCCACTCCGGGCATAGCACACCTTACGGCTTACTGCAATGCCGAACAACCAGAGGTGTGCGCGGCAATCACTGATGCTGGGGTTGCGGAAGCCCTTCGAGGTGGCCGCAACTACGCTGCCCCAGGACTGGACGGCATTCATTCCATCTGGTGGAAAAATTCTCCATCTGTCCATCGTCGGCTTGCTCGAATATTTAATCGATGGTTAAATCATGAGGAGCAAATTCCTCAGTGGTTTGTCGAAGGGAGAACCGCACTGGTCCCAAACAAAGGTGACCTGCCCCAGCCAAAAAATTACCGGCCCATAACTTGCCAGAACACCTGCCACAAGATATTTACTAGAATTTTGTATGCTAGGTTATTGCGGGCAGTGGAAACAATATTTGGGAAATTCAGTGAGCAGCGCGGTTCCAGGAAAAAATGGATGGATGTAGGGAGAATTTGTTGATTGACCGTTGCGTTACATAAGGCGCACGACAGTATCTACAAAATCTGTCCATGGCCTGGATAGACTACCGCAGGGCGTTGGATACGACGTCGCATGATATGTTGCGCTGCTTGTTCGGCAAACTTGCTGTACCAAAACCGCTAACGAAATGTATAGAACATCTGATGTCATTGTGGAGGGCACGGTTTATCATAACATCCGGCGGCCGAACAACCCTTACCCAACCGATATCATATAGGAGGAGATTCCCTTAGCACTCTCCTATTTTACCTCCCGCTGCTGCCGCTGAGTGCAGCTCTCCAAAAACCCGCGGTTATCTCTATGGGCCACCCTCAAACAGAAGACACAGGATTAGTCATCTATTTTATATGGATGACTTAAAAATCCATACCTGTGGTAATAGTGAGCTCCAACAAGCTCTTAGGGTGCCGGAGAGACATATACGTACCTGGGTGTCGAGCAATCAGGCATTCAGGACGCTGCAAAAACGAAAGAGGCTCTCCGCGGTAGGTATAAACAGCGGCTTCGGCAAATCTGGCATTCAGAGCTGTCCGGGTCAAGCAAGGTGCCGGCTACCAACATACTTGTCGCTCCAGTCATCCGTTACTCCTTTGGAGTGACAAAATGGACCGTGGAAGAGTTGCGCCAATTGGATAGGGATACCCGCAAGCTTCTCCACAAACATCGAAGCTTGCACTCGAGGTCGTCAGTTCCTCGCTTATACCTCCCAAGACATCTCGGGGGTAGAGGACTACCAAACATGGAGTGGTTACACGGAAAAGAGGTCCTTGAGATGAGTTGCAGGATCCTTAAAAGCTCGGATCCTCTTCTGCGAATTGTCCAAACGCACGAAGTCGCAGGAACAGGAGCACTCCTGTTCAAGGCAGCAGGCAGATCAGCAAGGGAGCTCGGACTATGCCTCAATCACAGGTCGGGAAGAAGGCAAGATGATCACCTTTTGGTGACTGAGCTTGACATTCCGACCTTCAGAGCAAAAATTAGGGATGCCCTACAAAACACCTATTGGGGCAGCATGTTGACAAGCCTTTGCACGGAATGTTCTTCCGGCATATAGAAAAACACGGCTTGTCAACGAGGCTGACACTTTCTTTTTTTTAATCAGCGGGGCTCCGATCGTAGACTGAAGGGTTCATCGTGGACTGCCAAGATGGTGTTATAAACACCATGGTCTACCGCAAGCGCGTGATGCGGGTGGACGTGGCAGATGACAGCTGCGGAATCTGTTATCAACCGCCGGAGACTCTTATGCATCTCTTGAGTGCATGTCCGGTAATGGCGTCTGCCAATTACGTGTATCGGCATAATGCAGCCCTTCGAGTGTTGTATTACCATCTTCGACATTCGTATGGGATAGACCAAACACCAGTGCTGCCTCACCAACCGGGGTTATTGAGTCTGTGATAGGGAACGAGAGATGCCGTATATTCTGGAATTTCTCGGTCTTTACTGTCAGGCTAGTAGTCGCTAATAGACCTGACATTATCCTTCTCGACAAACAAAATAAAATCTTGTTTGTTATAGAGTTCTCGGCTCCAGATGAGGCTAACGTTAGTATAAAGGAGAGGGAAAAACGGACCAAGTATGACCTTATGTTTGAGCTTAGACAGTTTTATCCGGGACACAGTATACGACTCGTCGTTCTGATCATTGGCTGTCTAGAGGGTGTACCCAATACGCTGCTGCGGGAACTCGAGCAAATTCCCGCATGCCACTCCATTGCATATTCACTAACTTGCAGAATGCAGAAATCTGTCGTCCTTGCGTCTTTACGTCTTCTTCGTTCTCTGAACATGGATTGATGGTTTCCAGCCCCGTGCTCTCTTACCACCGCTGGACCGGGGCGAGGGCACGGGTGTAATAACGTTGGATGGACATCAGAGTGTGTCGAACAGTTGCCCAACATATTTTATAATAAAACAAAAATATTAATAATAATAATAATCAACAAGGGTCCATCTGGCCCGCAGCACCCTCTAAGGTCCCCTGGCTAGGGTCACAGGCCTGTCTGGCCGGTGAGTGTACTGCTGCCAGCTACTCGTAACACCATAGACGGTACAGCCAGCGACGCCAGCTGCCCGCTCTCCTACTTACCTATTTCCTCTCTTGCCAATATCCTCTTTTTCTTTAACCTTAATTCTTTCTGAACTCCTTTCTGCATCCTTACCTGGGCCATCAGGGTTAATTGGTGGCACACCCGTGGAAATAGAGCAAAACCAAAGCCTCGGAAAAATGCCGCTGACTCGGGTTCGTCAAGGCATGTCTGGAGCCGGCGCTGGACATATCAGCATCCGCCACTTTAATGGCAGGGTGTTGATGAAGTTGTCATGAAATAAATTACCGGCCAAAATCAACAGCAGTGGAGCCAAGTAAGACCAATTACTCCACCCACTGAGGATAGTGCGCAGGAAAATCAGCCAGCGCTCATCCAGACTGGATTACCAATACGGCGCATGAAAGGGACTATGGATATGAATGAAACAAGTATGCGCATTTACTACAGAGTAACGCAACTCGGACAACAAGCGACCGCATATAGACAACAAGTTCACACCGAATTTTTTAGAATGTACCCACACATACAGATGACTCAACAGAGAGTAGCGGATCAGTATTGTGTCATACTAAGGAATAACCTTATTACACCGACGAGACTGAATACCATCAAACATGAAGTTGAACGTGAAATTACTAACATTACGCCGACTGTATTCGCGTTTGCCCAACTCTCACCATAACCACAGCATGTGTATAATACTGTCCTGAAAAGACGTTCCACAGACATCTCAGAGAAACGTCCTCTGGACATCCCAATTTGTCGCATTCGAATGTCTGGTAGACGACCGTCGGGCATCCCTTGGAGGACGAGGTACGTCCGTTGAAAGTCCAAATATCCAGGTGAGGATGTCCTTCAAATGTCCGTAGGATATTTGTGCGCTGTTAGAACTCTTACAGGAAACGTACTACAAAAAACTAATAAATGAACAAGTAAATAAACAAAACTCTTAATGTAGATATGGTGATGTTTAGACTTTTACTAGTTTATCAAAACATGCAGCTTAATGCGTTCTAATATATTATTTTTGTTCGCAGGTACAGTTTCCATGCCGTTTTATACGGTTTACGTTCTGATGGGATACTGGGACCTAGGACCTCTACTGTGCGATTTATGGTTATCTGTGGATTACACAGTATGTCTCGTTTCTCAATACACAGTTCTTTTGATTACTATCGACAGGTTTTGTTCAGTAAAGATCGCAGCTAAATACAGGAGTTGGAGAACGAAGACTCGTGTAGTCTGGATGGTAACCATCACCTGGATAATTCCAGCACTTTTATTTTTCATAAGCATATTTGGCTGGGAACACTTCATCGGATATAGAGACCTGTTACCAGGACAATGTGCAGTTCAATTCTTAAAAGACCCCATTTTCAACACTGCACTCATTATAGGTTACTACTGGACTACACTTATAGTACTTTTTATTCTTTATGGAGGCATTTATAAGACTGCTTATGACATGCAGAAGAAAAGCGAAGCCAAACAAAGAAAGATGCAATCCATGGTTGCTCTTAGCGCTGGTGCCATGTCCGGTATGGCAAACAGAGCAGCTGGAATCGGTCTGTCGAAAACTCAAAGCACTTTACTTAGCCAGGATAAACCTCATGCTATCACCACAACAGGTTTATCTAATAATCAATCATGTATGGTAGCTAATGCAACTTTAACAGTCAAAGAATCTCAAACCGGTGGTTTATCGGGTGATTCCAATTCAAGTCAGAGAACGAGTTCTCAAAAAAGTAGCACTACCAATACAGCAACAACAACCACTGCTGATACTAGTAACGTAGAAAGGCATAACTTATGTCTTCCAGCGACACAGCTGTTGCAAGAAACTGATAAATCTGAGCGCTCTAGCAGCCCAGCGTTCGAATCAGATGAAGACAGCACTAACACTGCCGGCCAACAACAACAATCGACCGTGGTAAAGAAGCGAACTTCAATTGTCGGTATAGTTGTTCAAAGCAGTGCTCCACTTCACGTATTTGACAATAATAACCGCATCAACGGTGGTATTCCTAAGGCAACAGAGAGTAAACTCAACATCGTGGCACCACCATCAACACCAGACGCACCAGAGAAGCACTCTCCGTCCTTGCCGCAGATCTCGGAACAGAGCTTACTTGACACGGACAATCCACCAGAAGACTCCACGGTAGGTGATTGCTCAACCCCTCTTCAGCCTGAACCCGCTTCCATCTCTAACAACAGTTACGAGATATCATCTCCCTTTCAGCTTGAACCCGCTTCAGCATCCGTAAATAGTATCGAGAATAAAGACCCGAAATCTTCCCCAGCGCCATCACAAAAATCTCAGTCTATCATTACCCCTCCATCGCAGTTCCAAAGTAGTCCCCCTCTGTCAGAGCTAAGTAGCCGCTCATGTTCAGAGAGACCGCGTAGTTTGCACGTTAAGCCTCATGCTACGTATGATTTGCTAGTAGGACTTGATGGCGCCGACTTGCGTTATATGGACGAAAGCTCTATCGTAGTGCCCTCTCCCGTATGCGAAAGCTCAACCTCTTCATGTACCATGACCACTGAATCCCCCAAGCATGTCGCTAATTCCGCAGTTAACGCATCTTTGCTGCAGACCGCGCTGATTCGCTCGTCGGTGCAGCAGACTGTGCCGCCTACTACTAAGAAAGTAAACACGGAGGTGACTCTCAGCGCAGAACGGCCTATTACCTCCGTGGTCACCGAGCTGTCGGTGGTAGACTGCAACAAGGAGTCGGGCACGGCACCCAGCTCGCCTTGTGGGGTCTCGGCTATCAGCCAAACAGGTAATGCAGCCGCCATAATGGCGGCTACCACTATTGTTGAAGTTAATCGAAATAAACCCTTTACTAAAACAGAGACGGAGGAGACATCCAACAAGAAAGACTTCGTATCGAGCATAGGCAAGCGACTGAAAGGGAAGAAGAAGAAGAACATCGCTCCGTTTGGTGGATTTGGAAGGCAGAAGTCCAAGTCGGAGAACAGGGCCAGGAAGGCTCTACGCACAATCTCATTTATTCTGGGAGCATTCGTCGTCTGCTGGACACCATACCACATCTTCGCTTTGGTAGAGGGGTTCTGTTCAGAACCACCATGCGTCAATGGTCATATTTACATGTTCTCATATTTCTTATGCTATGCTAACAGCCCTTTAAATCCTTTTTGTTATGCCCTTGCAAATCAGCAATTTAAAAAGACTTTTATGAGAATTCTTAAGGGTGACCTGCATATGACTTAAAAATTTGTTGTAATGTTTCAATCCGTTTAACGGCGATAATTATAATATTTGTATTGAAAATGATAATAATATTAATAATAATAAACCTATTGTAGCTATATCACGAATGTTTTCGCTTCGAATATTCGTGCCTAGCTTATGTTCAGGTCAATAATAATAATAATTAACTGAGGACAATAATGTATGATTAGATCCCAAATTTAGCTTTTAAAGAAATGGTACCACGCTGGTTTTATGCGGGACCCAAGCCTCTGTAAATTACTGCAATATTGTTTGTACATATCCGCCAGTAGGGTTTATTGATAGATTTTATTTTTTAAATAATTGCCCGTGTGCTAGTTTTTGCAAATATAATTAACTTGTAATTTGTCATGATATAAAAAGTTCGGAATATGTGGTATTGTATATATTTGTACATTTGTAATGTTGAAGTACAATTGCGAAAAAACATGTGACATGAAAGTTTGCTGTAAATGAGCCCTATCAGCCTACTTCCATCGTCAACCAGTAAGAAAAGATAACTTGTTCGCTTCGGAACAAGATTAATGAATAGTTATACCCATTAGAGTA
Source organism: Tillus elongatus (assembly GCA_964006375.1). Taxonomy (NCBI): domain Eukaryota; kingdom Metazoa; phylum Arthropoda; class Insecta; order Coleoptera; family Cleridae; genus Tillus; species Tillus elongatus. The sequence continues at coordinate 111,345,313 of OZ023268.1, forward strand.
GTCTATAACTGTGTTATTCAGTACAACATGCCAGGAAGCCTCCATTTCTCATTTATTTTTTCTAATATTATTGCAAAATAATGCTGATTCGGGATTTTTTGTTAGGCTATGCCTGTCAGAAACCTGACTTTACATTATTATGTAAGTAGGTACGGTAAAACCTAGTTTATCCGGCCTCCGATCAACCGAGTCTCCGGGTTATCCGAGGCAACGGATTTATCCGTGCACTCCGCATTCTTCGAGGTATATGCTCGGGTAAAATGAGTGTAGCCGCTATGCATATGCTGTACGCGTGAAGTATTTTGGGATTGCTACTTTGTTGCTTGCGGGGTAAGCGCCAAAATTTCCCGGCCTGACTTTGAAGGAAACGGTGGGAATAGACTCACAATTAAATTTTATTTTTCAAAATAGTCCCTTGCAACATCAATGCAATTATTACATCGTTTTAGCAACAATTCGATACCCCTAAAAATATTATGTCGGTTTGTCCTCAAAATGTGCCCAAACTGCAGCTTTTATCTCTTCGTCGTCACTGAAATGGCACCCGCGAAGGTACCTTTTCAAATTTCCAAATTGGTAGTAGTCAAATCTGGACTATATAAAGCGTGATCAATTTGTTCGAAGCCGCAGTCGCAAATTGCGGTTTGAATTCCAGCAGTGTACATGGGTGCATTGTCATGGAGCAAATCCCAAGTTTTTTGAATTGAATTGAATATTTTGTCGTAATTTATGCAAGAGTGTTGCATAATATGCCCCGTTGACTGTGGTGTGGTTTTTTTTTAAGTCTATGAGAAGAATACCGTAACAGGCCCCTAACCGTATCGATGTCGACTGAGAGACCTTGAACTTTCTTGGCAGTGCTTCTCCTTTACGCCTCCATCTCACCCCCTTTTGCACAAAGGATCATAGTAGAGCAACACTGCCAGTTCTGAGCAGGCTGTTAAATGGCAGCCGAAGAGAACACCCGGACACCCTTGCGGGTGCGCTCCGGGGCTTCGCAGCAAGACGGTTCCGCGGGAGGCCAAGGCACGGGACCGTGCTCGGATCCGGCGTCGCATAAGCTAAGCTGTTCACCTTGCACAAGCCTGGCACGTCGGCCGCGACCCGCTTCCTCGACAAGCCCGACACGCCCCGATCCTCAGAACCAATCCTTATCCCGAAGTTACGGATCCAATTTGCCGAGTTCCCCTACCTACATTATTCTATCGACTAGAGGCTCTTCACCTTGGAGACCTGCTGCGGATATGGGTACGAACCGGCGCGACGCCTCCACGTGGCCCTCTCCCGGATTTTCAAGGTCCGTAGAGAAGATCCAGACACCGCTGCAACTGCGGTGCTCTTCGCGTTCCAAACCATATCTCCCTGCTAGAGGATTCCATGGAACTCGAACGCTCATGTAGAAAAGAAAACTCTTCCTGGATCTCTCGGCGGCGTCTGCGGGTCCTTTTGGGTTCACGTCTACAGGGTTTTCTCCACAGAGGTCTAAAAAGGATCGGACACATTTAACAGGACGCTGACGCTGAACAACTGAAACATGTTTGGGGACCCACCTTGCACTTTATTCATGCCTAAATATTCGTGAAGGGTTCGCCAAACGCTTGTATCTGAAAGCCCCGACGTTTTTGACAATTCTTTCACTTTCAAGCGTCGATCGCTTAATACGAGATCCTCAACAAGGACAATCTTGTTGTCCGTCACCACGTCCACCGTTATTCCTGTTCTTGCGTCATCTTCCATGGATTTCTGCCCAATTCGAAATCGTCAATCTTTGACTACAGAATAAGACGGCGACGTTTCCCCGTACACCCATCTAACCGATGATGCTTTGAGGTGGAAAACCTTCTCGAGTAAGGAATGTAATAACAGCTCTATAGTCAATTTTCGCGACTTCCGACATCGTGTTGACCAACTGTCTGTGATAAGAAAACTAATTGAGATAAAATCCATTTTCGTTTTTTTCAAGGCTAATAAGATCTGAACCAATGTCTTACCAAAATTTGACACGTTGCGATACCCTGGATCTATGTCATGCTGGAAAATTTTGGTGCTTACCTCGTATACGTACATACATACAGATGTATTGAATTTCATTCTACCATTTAAAATACATAAAAAACGTTTAAAATTTTCGATTTTTTTAAAATATTTTTTCCGCGTTATCCGAATGTTTGCTTATCCGACAAGTTCTCTTAATTACAGTTCCATTAACTGGACTTAATAATTATCTGGTTATGTAGAATCAAAACATTACATTGATCAGTGAGTGCTTTAAAACTTTAGCAAGCTATGAAATTTATATAACGTGTATGTTACATAACCTTTATGTAGGATACTTGATGGTATGCAATATTTCATTTGTTACTTGAATGTGCTCCATTTGAAAAGTACCTTTGTATGCATTAAGTGTTGTTGCCATTACCTAGTGAAACCGTTTCCTAATAAATACAGATGTAGAGATACTATTTTGGCTTCAGAAATGTTGGTTTTCTTCTCTCTAACCAGTTTCACTGCTTGAGAGCATCATCAAATAAAATAAAGTTGAATTTGTTTATACGTATTCCTGACAACTATAAAGAAAAACTCGTTGCTATGTTATCGTGTTTGATCAAAAAGTTCTTTAGACGAAAACTAACATTTGTGAAGCCAGAAAAAAGCCTCTGCATCTGTATTTAGTACATTTGTATCATTTTTTGTTTATACGTATTCCTGACAACTATAAAGAAAAACTCGTTGCTATGTTATCCTGTTTGATCAAAAAGTTCTTTAGACGGAAACCAACATTTGTGAAGCCAGAGAAAAAGTCTCTGCATCTGTATTCAGAACATTTGTATCATTTTTAAGTAATTCTGTAATGATGATACTTTGTTGAGCTTTCATTGTTATTTAACGGTTGTAAACGCGTGTCTTTGTTGAGATATAACATGCATATGTATCAATAATTATCACTAAGGAATTAAATTTGATACAGGATGTTTCTGAAGAAAAATTCGTTAATTAGCATCAGAGAAACGCAACATTTTATTGTATTTTATCGCCCCATTTTTAAACTGTGCCAGATGGGCTAATATATCACATGTTTATTTTTGAGTTTCGGGTAGCAAATATGTACATATTCTCCTAATAAAATGGATCTCTTTTTTTTGGTCTGAAACTGATTCAACATATAGGTACGTTGATTTGATATATATATATATATATATATATATATATATATATATATATATATATATATATATATATATATATATATATATATATATATATATATATATATATACATACAAAACAGACTATCAGTCTCGTATCATAATAATAAAAATAATAATAAATAATAAATGACACGACATAAATGACCCCCCCCCCCTCGGCCAAAAGCTCTGAGCAGCGGGGGTGTCCATGGAAAGAGCATGTAAAAATTTCCTATTTCATTTTTAATTATATATTCCTTTTTTTTTGTATGATAAATTTTGAATCCATTGTCAGTTAGTTACAGGGTGTAGAACCTAAGACGCCTCGGACCATAGCTCCCCTATTATACAAGATATGAAAAATATTCTAAGAGAAAAATTGTATATAATTACCATCGCCATGTTCCTAAAATATTTCTAGCCACCAGTGGCGTGCCGTATTCTAGTGGCATATCAAACTTATATTTTTTTTAATGGAACACGCTATATTTTACTGCAGATTTGGAAAGTGCTCGAAGAGTACATATTTTTTTATGTAACATGTCATACCCCTAATTTTAGCGGTGTCTCTGTTAAAACCTTTTATCCTCACAGTGCGACTATTTTTGGGATTTTTTTTAAGTAAATGAATTGCACCGGCGCCTCGGATTTGAATTTTAGGGTAGGCTAAGACCTCTTGTACCTTCATATAATTGTTTTTTGGTTAATTTATGGAAAGAAAAAAATGATCGGCCTTCGCGAATTGTACTTTTTTTTCAAAATTTCAAATGGGAGCGCCTAAAAAATTACAGCGGTGGATATCCAAAACTCCAAGTTTTCCATTGGTAGCAAAAGAACCACACATTCCATAACAAAATTTCAAATAAAAAACAAGTTGTCACGCCAATTTGTCGGAAAACGTCCTTTTCCAAAACCAAGTCTGCCATGATAAAACAAAAAAGTATCATTGTCAAAATAGATATTACAAATAAGAATACACCGACGGCAGAATCATTGTTTTCTGAACAACGTTGCGAAAATGATCCGAACTCAAGAATAAATGGTTGAAATAGTGTTCATTCTTGGAGAATGTTACAAATATTGTTTGTTGGCGTCACGAGTGTACGTTGTTGGTTTTCCAACACGATGTAGCTCCTGCACATCATAGCCTCCGGATTCATGAACTGGTCGTGGGGGTATCAGTAAGGTAGCCCAGATCACCAGACCTTACTTCCCTTGACTTCTTCTTCTTCCCGGGCTACATCAAGAACGTGATCTACAGATCGGTACGGACTACAGCCGAGGATATAAGGGAGAGGACTCGCGGAACTTTCCGTGACGTATCACCAAGAAGTCATCAGATCGGTGTCTATGGCTGCGAGTCACGGTTGCGGTTATTCTTCCAACAGACAGGTCGTCATTTCGAACGTTTGGTTTAGGTTGATATATATTCCAACCTCCTTTTCCGTATTTTTTCACTTAAGTAGTTGTAGATGTATCCAACACTATTTGAAACGCTTGTCGATTTGAATGTTTGTCGTCAGAGTATCTCTGAGAGTACACTTCTGATGCTAACTAACAATTCTTGTGACATTGGAGAATAAACCTTTTTTTTTGTTATCATAGCAGACTTAGTTTCGGAAAAGGACGTTTTCCAACAAGTTTGCGTTACAACTTGTTTTTTCTCTGAAATTTTGTTATGGAATGTGTGGTTCTTGTGCTACCAATGGAAAACTTGGAGTTTCGGCTATCCACCGCTGTAATTTTTTAGGGGCTCCTATTTGAAATTTTCGAAAAAGAAGTACAATTCGCGTAGGCCGATCTTTTTTTTTCTTTCCATAAATTAACCAAAAAACAAATATATGAAGGTACAAGAGATCTTAGCCTACCCTAAAATTCAAATCCGAGGCGCCGGTGCAATTCATTTACTTAAAAAAAATCCAAAAATGGTTGCACTGTGGGGATAAAAGCTTTTAACAGTGAAACCAAGAAAGTTAGGGGTATGACATGTTACGTAAAAAATTGAGTACTCTTTGAGCACTTTCCAAATCTGCAATAAAATATAGGGTGTTCCATTTAAAAAAACACATAAATTTGATACGCCACAGGAACACGCACGCCAATGGTGACCAGAAAAATTTTGGAAACATAGCGATGGTAATTGTGCACAATTTTGCTCTTAGAATTCTTCCAATATCTTGTATGGTAGGGGAGCTATGGTCCGAGACGTCTTAAGTGCTACACCGTGTATACATACATATTTATGTATCATAAAGTGATAAGTTTTGCAGTCTCGTCTTTAGTACCTAATAAAAAGAGGTAGGTAACCAACTGGACTTCAATTCCTTTGCAGAACAGTGTACCCACTGCTAAATCGATAATGGATTCAACAATTTTCTATAGTTTAGAGTACCAGTAGAACCTTCATTTAGCACGTGTTTTCTTATCTAATTGAACTGGCTGTACAGTTTTGATTGACTTTAATATTATTTCTCGTAAGTAATCAGAAATTGTGAGAAATGGTTGACTCTGGGTGTTGTAGTTGCAGGCTAAAAACACAGAATATGCTGTTCCACAATAAAAAACAATTTTGTGATACCATTTACCCTAGTGTACAAATAGAATATCTAATTGTATAGTCTAATTTCTTGTACCTACTTAAATAAGTGAATAAAAAATGAAACCTATTCCATGTCATGCCATTCCTTAGACTTGAACCGGCTATGTTATCACTTGAACCCTGTGATAAAAAGTTAATTCCCTTACATATCTATTATTAGGAAAGAAAAAATGAATCAAAATGATATAGAAATGATGAAAATCAAAGCAATCAAAACAGTTAAAATATAAATGTTAAAATTGTAATAAAGATGTCTTCTTTGCTTTGATTTCGAGCGTTTTTTTAGTTGTTCAAATAATACATATATAACAAGAGCGCTTCTTTACATTTAATTTGTTAGAACCTTTCTAATAAAGTTGTGTTTTGTCTGGTAAAAGAAAATGAGAATGATGTATAACTATTAAATTCACCGTCTGCTTGTAGATTGACAGAAAATAGACGTTGATAATTAGATATAAGTGTTTTATTTTAAACTATAGTGACGAATAGAGCTTTTAGTAACACGAACCATCAAACTGATGTTTTCTCTTTAAAATAACTAGGTGAACATTTTATCTACCACAACAGCAATGTCATTAAAAGTAATGACATGAAACTATAGTGCCAGCTACCAGTATAACAGAAGATGTTCTGTTCTTTTTAAATACATTTCTACAAATTTCTCTGGTACTCAGTATACAAATAAAATGAATTAATCTCTTCTGGGTAATAATAAAAAATGTTTACAGTGTCATTCGCAGAGCCCCAACATATGATAATTGTAGGACTGAGTTTCTCATTATGGATTTTTTTTTGGTACAGGAGGGGGAAATGCTCATGCAGACCCCATTCACGGCCCCGTAGGTGTCGTGGGATATCGAGGTACTGTGAGACTGTACTCACTAAAACCCCCTCCCTAGGAGTACCAGACCTTAGTCCACACCTCCGTCAGAAAGATTACACATAATGACTTTTTGGGTATGAATGTTTCCATTCTGTTTTTGCCGCGGGGGCGTTAGCGGGTAAGTATAAGCTTTGGACGCTTATGCTTATGTGGAAGTTGCTCGTCGTCATCGGTGGCACTACGGAGTAGAGCATTTGGGTGAGAAGCGGCTTTTGTGAACTGAGTTATGGATAGTTGAGTTATAAACTCAAGCATCGAAGGCATTTCCAGATCAGAGTGAATCTGATTGTTTCGGACAAACCATTCTCAGAATTTTGTTCTGGATGATTTGAATGGTCTTGATGTGTGTTGCGGCCGCGGTGGCCCATGCAGGTGATGCATAGGTCAAGGCTGGCCGGATAATGACTTTGTACATGAGCAACTTATTGTTCATGGACAATTTGGAATTTCTATTTAGAAGTGGGAACAGCTTCGAGATGAACATCGAGGCTTTTTTTTCGGGCGTGATCGACATGGGGGCGCCATGTTAAGTGTTTGTCGAGGAAAACCCCGAGGTATTTGGCGGAATCTTGCCAGGGAATTAGACGGTTGTCTAATGATACGTGTTCGTGAGGTGTGTGTCTCCTCTTGGAACATAGGACAGCTAAACATTTATCGGGGTTTATGGCTAGAAGGGATTTCCTATACCATGATTGCAGCTCGACTACGGCGGTCTGAAGTCGTTCGGTTATTATCCTCGGCTGAGTAGAGCTGCTGGGGATGGTAGTGTCGTCTGCGTACAGTGCGTCTGTCACGTTTAGGGGGGCTGTCGGAATGTCTGCGACAAATATATGGTTCAGTAGAGGGGAGATAGCAGAACCCAGCGGGAGACCAGCCGTGGCTGGGTGCGTTCTAGATCTGGCTCCCAGATGTTTGACCTGGTACTTCCGCTGTTGTAGGTATGACCTGATTAGCAGAATCAGAGGGAGAGGATAATTAAATAATAGAAGTTTGTTTAGGAGGCCCGCATGCCAAACCCTATCGAAGGCTTGAGCAATGTCAAGAAATATTGCACCAGTTGACTTGTTTTTATTAAATCCTTCGGTGATGTTTTCCACCACACGAAGGACGTGGTCTGCGGTGGAGTGCTGGTGTCTGAAACCGAATTGCTCATCCGGGAGGATATGATTTTCTGAGGTGAAAGAAGCTAGCCTTTTCTGAATAAGTTTTTCGGCGATTTTGCCGATGACTGGTAGCAGGCTAATGGGCCTGCAGTTCTGAGGGAACAGCGGAGCTTTGCTGGGTTTCGGGATGTTGATAATGTCGACAAGTTTCCACCTGGAATGAAATTGTTGAAATCGCAGCATGGCATTCATAATCGTATTTAGGAAAACCACGGCTTTGCGGGGGAGGTTTTTCAGGGCTACGTTGGAGATTCAATCGTATCCCGGAGCTTTCCTATTTTTTAATGATTTGATTATTTGGTAAACTTCTTGGAAAGTTGTGGGCTCGATAGTTGTGTCTGGGGTGGCGCGAAGCGCACTCCTGACGTAGCGGTGCGTTGTTGCTACGTGCGACAGATCAACGTTGTTATAATTCGGGCTGAATTGCAACTCCAGATGATCTGCGAATGCAGTAGCTTTCTCCGCATCCGTGTATACGACACCGTTACGGCCGTGAAGCGGGGATATCGGAAGTTTTTGGGAGCGAAGGGCTTTTGCCATTTGCCAGACGGAATTCTCTTGGGTAGACAGGGTTTGCAGGCGCTCCTCCCAACGATTGTTGCGGAGTTCTTGTAGCGCAGATCGTACTTGTTTGATGGTCTATTCGCGTCTCGTTTGTCGGTGGGGTTTCCGGTGCGTTGAGTTAGTCTACGCACGCGGTTCTTTTCGAGTATCATTTCCCTGATACTGGACGGAAAAGTTAATATGGGGTACGCGTATCTCTAGGGGTATACCAGTGGATCGTGGGGAGGGGGATAAGTTTTTACGTAACGATGGCTGACGGCTGACTTACGCGTGCTACACGCACGTTGGTGCACGCGCGACTAACCGCGCCGCGCTCGCTTGCTGTGCGGTGCGGCGCAGGGTCTGTGGTGCGGAGGCGTTGCTCGCGCATCGCATTACTGGCTATTTTGTCAAAACAAAAGAATTATTGCATTATTTAGGCAACTGGTCTAAAGTGGCCCAATAATTTTGATTATCTGTTTTCTTTATCAGGGGGGAAATACATCATGTACGCCCAGGTACATATGGGATCGAATGCCATGGGTGTGCCGGACTCCTACCGTCTACCCCCCCTCTCACAGCCATAGATGCGCAGCGGAACTACCTCTCAGTATAACATCACCATACAATACCACGGTCTATTACTCCTTTATCGCTTTTTTTGTATCCTGCTTTATCATTCATTTCTTTAGCCTTCAGGATCTTGTTAATCACTTCCTCTATGAGTTTACAAATTGTCTCACACTCCAGCATGTGTTTTACAATATTGTTCGCTGTCAGCTTCTCTCCAATCTTAACTTCCGCCTTCTGTCTCACTTCCTGCCACCGGCCGCAGTATAGGACAGTGTGTTCTGGGATATCGCTCTCCCCACAATATTGTCACTCGTCTGTTTTCTTAATCTTGAAGCGGCAAATATATACTCCGAAGCGCCCATGTCCGGATAGGAACTGTGTTAGATAATATCCCACCTCTCCATGCTGTCGCGTGAACCAAGGTCTGATCTCGGTATCAGTGTCTTGGTCCACTGGGCTGTTTCTGTTTCTTCGTCCCATTCTGCTTGCCATTTTATCTTTGTTTGTTCGCGTCTGCTCGTTTTTTTTGCACTGTCTTGTTTTGGTCTTTTTCATATGTAGGTACGTTCCGCGATCACAAAGCGATAGGTACAGTATTAGCGACTACTTGCACCGCTTACTGAACTTGATATACGGATTGCCATCGTTCTTTTAACGCTTTCTATCATTCTTCTGTACTTGTCCATTTCCATAAGCTTTTCCATACTGGTGCTCCGTACAAGACAATGGAATATACTAGGCTGTAAACAAGTCATCTACGTCCCACTCTCGGTCCACGTACATTTGGCATAAGTCTGTTTAAAGCCGATGCTATCCTATCTCCTCATTGTGCTGCATCCTTTGTGTGTATTTCCATATTCATATGGCGCCCTATACTAGTATGCAATTACAAGGTATCTCAGGCACCTCAAAGCCATAATTTTTGGTCATAACTTGCTGTAATGGTCTTTATGGTTCTTCTACCTAGGAGTACTACGATACGACTTCAGTTTTTTCTGGAGCTAGCTGTGGCTTCCTCGTCAGCCACATGTCAATTCTTCCCATTGTTCATGATACTATTTCCTCTAGGGCTGGGAATCGAATACGAATAGTTCGAATATTCGAGTATTCGAATACGAATTATTTCAACGAGTGTATTCGAATATTCGAATATATTCTAATACTCCACGAATATTCGAATACTCGAATAATTCGAATAGTCGTAAAGCTTTCGGAACGAATATTCGAATACACAAACGGATAAATTCCCAGCACTACTCAAAAGCAACGGCACCAATATTGTCAGTTCTGTCCTGTCATGTGTAATCGTGCGAATGCTTTTGGGTCTTGGATAAAATGGTTAATAACTCAGCAACGCATGATTTTTAAGTATCAATTGTGCTATACCGCTGAACTCGGAAGGAAATCTTGCATTCAAATAGGTAACAATATACAGAATGTTCTGTTAAATAATATAAAATTTATATCGATAACTGCGGCGAATGGAATGTCGTTAGTGGCATCATAAATTACTAATATGTAATATGTACACCATCTACTATAAATTATAAATTAGCCATATTTTTCTAATTAAGCACATTATCAATTTAAAACGCAAATACACGGGATGCAGTTTTCATTATTTATTTACATATGTACTTGCAAATAACGTAAATACGACTAAAAACATAACTACTGTTGTGATAAGCACAATGAAACCGACATTATAATCGTCATTAATTTTTCTAAAATAAACAATGAAACATTTCCGTAATTATTTGTTAAGTTAAGAATTAAATAGCTAATTTTCTAGGAAACAGAGGCAGATTCAAAAAATGACACATTCATGGGCTAAGGGGAGTGTTTATTAATGTGCTAATATTCGAATACTCTGCGAATATTCGAATACTCGACGAATATTCGAATACTCCACGAATATTCGAATACTCCACGAATATTTGAATACTCGAATAATTCGAATAGTCGTAAAGCTTTCGGAACGAATATTCGAATACACAAACGGATAAATTCCCAGCACTAATTTCCTCTCTCTTATCTGCTATCGCCGCACACAAGTACCAGATCGTCTGCGTAAAAGCTAGGTACCTCGAGTCCAATTGCATCAACTTCTGGTGAAAGGTCAATTCCAAGTTAATATTCAGCTAAGTCGAGTGAAACAGAAAAAATCTCTGGACGCAGCAAGTGCGTTATGGTAGCGAATTTTCTTTAAAATATTTTTAATAGCAAATGTCTTTCTTTGATGAAAGCAGGCATCAAACTTGGTTGCCCATATAGTAGAAACAATGTACCATATTTCATCGAAATAAATTTATTGTTTGAAAATATAAACATTTTTCACAAGTCTGGATGCAGAAAATGTGTTATGGAAGTGAATTTCTATAAAAAATGTTTTTAATAGCAAATGCGAGCAGACATCAATCTTATTATCGGTATAGCCTATGTAGTAGAAACAATGTACTATATTTTATCAAAATTACTTATGGTTTGAAAATATACAAAAATTTTCCGAAAATAAACTTAAATGTTGGTTTCCTATTACGTTAATAGCAAATTGAGTTATTGAAATTTGAAGGATTTCATGAAAATTCGGTAAATATGAAGATTAGCTCCCGAATGCATTTCAAAAAATTGTTTTCAGAAATATTACTAGGACCCAACCTGGATGCACAAATCACAAGAAAATTTTCTTGTTCACACCCCCCAAGGAAATTACGGGACTGGGAGTGAATAAGGGTGCTGGGCGAGGTAGGTAGTAAAATGGAAATATGAGCCAAAAAGCAAAGAAAACTGCTTAAAAGCTATCAATTTGAAGCCATATCCCCATTAAACCCCGCCTACCTCGCACAGCATCCCTATTCGCCCCCAGGTCACGTAACTTCCTTGGGGGGTATTAACAAGAAGTTTTTCTTGTGGTTTATGCAACGAGGGTGGTTGTATTCATACGAGGGGGGAAGGAAAATGCCTACGACGAAGCAGACCCCCCCGCGCGCGCGCTTGATTTGTGGTAGGGTTGGGGGGTTGGGGTGGCTGCTTCGTCGTGGGGATTTTCCTTCCCCCCTTAAGTGCATAAAACAACCCTCGTTGCATAAACCACAAGAAAAATTTCTTGTTCATACCCGCCAAGGAAGTTACGGCACCTGGGGGGATAGGGGTGCTGTGCGGGGTAGGCAGGGTTTAAGGGGTATATGGCTTCAAGATGTGAAAAAGACAACTTTCAAGCCCGTTTTAGTCGCATTTTCTGCTCATATTTCCTTTTTACTAGCCACCCCGCCCAGCACCCCTATTCACTCCTGGTCCCGTAACTTCCTTGGGGGGTGTGAACAAGAAATTTTTCTAGAGGTTTTTGGATCGGGGAGGGGGGGGCTAAGGCAGGTTTCTGGAAACAGTTTTTTAAATAGGCATTTCCTACACCTAAAACTAAATGTTTTGGAGATAAATACATATTTATTCGAATCAGGGTTGCAAGCTTGAGACAATAGTGGCCTTTGGAATTTAATCTGTCAACAAAGTGACGTTTGCATGCTAGAAGTGCACGCAGTTAAGTTTGTTATCAAAATAAAATTTTAAAAAATAGAAAACCGACTTCATTAGGGATAACTCAAAAATGAAAATTATCGCCGCCACCATTTGTTAACGTGTTATCGGAGGTAAATTCAGGATAACTCAAAAACTACTGGTCAGATCTTGATCAAATTTATATGGAACCACCTTTCAAATAAAGAAGATTGATCAAAATCGGTTCACCTAGAAAAAAGTTATGAGGTAACACACATAAAAAAAAGAAACAGTCGAATTGAGAACCTCCTCCTTTTTTTGAAGTCGATTAATTACAAAATAGGCCCTTAATAGGGATAAAAATGACCAATTTAGGGTATACAGTCTATCATTTTATGGAGCTACTAATTATTTATGGTGAATGACATCGAATAATTGGTCGCACATGTCGTGCTTTCTCCGAAAAGTATCTAGACAGACCGAAGCCTAGTCCGGACGCAGTAAAGAGATTATTGAAGAATCGTTCAAGTTACGGGAGTTTGATCCCCAAAATGAGAAACAGAAGCGAAGTGTTGATAATGATGTAAACGAAGTCAATGTCATATTTCGCTGCTGAGCAAAATTCATGTCTTAGCGATTGTCAAAGAGAGTTTGGTTTATCAACAACCATTCACAGAATATTCAAAAAACACAACCGGAGACCCTTCTCCTATCACCTAATCCATAGTTTACAGCCCAGTGATAACTCCCAACGTGTTGAATTTTGTGACTGGTCCCTTTTAAAAACACAGGAAGATGGAGTTTTTTGCGAAAAAATGATATGGTGTGATGAGGCGAAGTTCTGCAAAAATGGATTGTTCAATCGTCATGATAGCCACTTTTGGCCGGATGAAAATCTTTACGTCACAAGAACCAACTATTGTCAAGACCGTTGGTAATTTAATGTATTTTGTGCCATAAAAATTGATTCGTTTACCTCATTATCAACACTTGACTTTGGTTTCTCTTTTTTGGGGATAAAGCTCCCGTAACTTGAACAAGTCTGCAATAACCTCTTTACTGTGTCCGGACTAGGCTTCGGTCTATCTGGATACTTTTCGGAGAAAGCACGACATGTGCGACCAATTATTCGATGACATTCACCATAAATAATTAATAGCTCCATAAAATCATAATTTGCATACCCCAAATTGGTCATTTTTATCACTATTAAGGGCCAATTTTGTAATTTCCATAACAAGCTTCACCGCGTGCACTTCTAGCAGGCAAACGTCACTTGGTTGACAAATTAAATTCCAAAGGCTACTATTGTTACAAATTTGCGACCCTGATTCGAATAAATATGTATTTATCTCCAAAATGGTTAGATTTAGGTATAGGGAATGCTAATGTAAATCCAAAGAGATTCGAAATGCCAATTTACTTAGTTACTAAAATACAGGGTGTCCGATTTGAAAAACGCAAGTTTTGTTCAGTTGAATTTTGTCAAGTTGCCAGGTCAATTTATATCACCCTGTATGTTGCAACGCAAAACTGTAATATGTGTGTTGAAGGTACACATACTGGTGTGTTGTGTGCAAAAGATTAATATTGTAGTTTATTTTTCCTTTAAGTTATCAGGAATAAAGTGTAACTATGATTCTGCAAACAATTTCGAAAAAAACGAAATACAGGGCTTTCATTAATTCCCGAACCCCACGTGACCGGATTCTGTCTCTCTCTTAGTGGAATATGATTTTATGAGTTGGCAGTCCAAAAAGTAACCAAAAAAAACCACCAGGTTAGGGACCCTAAAGTTACTAAATCAATTGAGAATTGACAGTTCAGTCAATTGGCGCTCAATTCCTTTTGACGGTTATTTTGTATGTATATTGTGCATTTTCCAAGTTCGACCAGTGTTTACCTTCTTCAAATAATTTTCTATCTGTTGGACAATAAAAATAAAGTGTTTTTATCAAAACTTAGCATTTTCATTCCGTTTTTACGTAAGTTAAAAGTGTAGGTATGTTACGGTTATGTTGTTGGCGATATTCAACCTCGCATGGAATGAAGCCCTACCAAATCTGTTCATCGGTAATCTCCCCAAACAGGTACATATTTACGTGTTACACATTCCTAAAATCGTAAATTAGAAGTTTAAATAATCGGACCTCAATTAGTTTACGTACATAAAAAAATTTGATATCTATACAAAATAAATAAATATTTTAGTGTTTTTAATTTATTTTTTTAACAATCAATAACAGTAAACCATACATGAACAGACTTGCTGTTAAAAATACTAAATAATAAATAGATTTAAGACATTTACTGTTTCACCTTATTATAATTTTTATATTTTTTATAAAACCCCAAAGGAAATATGAGACAACACTGGCATCTTAGGGATTTCATTAATTCAGGTTGTACAACCGTGTATGCCGGGTTGCCTAACTTAAGCGGTCACGTGGGGTTCGGGAATTAATGAAAGCCCTGTAGTTTGATAATGGTTAATTTTAGACATTTTAGTCTACCTTAAATTACGAGTGGAATTCAAAATTATTTTAAAAAGTGGCATATTGCATTTAAAATAACGAAGTTGATGGACACTTCCGGTAGAACAGGAAGTGTCACGTGAGCAAAAATATTTTAGTTTAATTGGACTTGGCCGGAAACCTAGGAATCAAAATTTTCCGAATTAAAATCGCTTTGGTTATTGAGAAACTCCTAACAGAAACTCTTGGCACCTCGCCCTGTATTGAATGAGTAGATTTAATGTAATTGCAGTATTTTAAGATCGTATATTGTGTGTTTTTCAGAATGTTTTGCACCTTGTAGTGAATTTTTATTTTTTTTAAATTAAGGTGTGCGAACCCATGTTTTGTTCGAACCGAACTATGAACGAACCCAAGCAAATATGTTGCCTCGAACTTCGAACCCCTGAAATAATATGTCTAAGATTCACAGTCGAACTTCGAACTTCTTAGAAATTGAAAATCGAACATCGAACTACCCAAAATTCTTCAGTGTTCATATATCATTTCCATAAATACCAAATTTAGTAATATTGTAACATACAATATTTGATATACAAAAGATTCCCATTCTTTTTACAAAAAGGAGTGTTCAACAAAATTTGCAGGTTCATTGGGTGAAAATGCCTTCCAGTGCTGATCATTGTGGATATGGGTCAACTTTAAATCAAATATAAAAATAAAAAATATTTGAAACTTTTTTAGATTTCTAGATCTATAAATAAGCTCAATTATAAATAGGTTGTTGTTGTTTGGCATTGGCTAGGCAGTTTTAGCGAACAAGAGAAGATTCAAAGTGAGCATGATAGGTATAAAATAACCACTTAAAATTTGAACTTAATATATAATATATTCTTATGAAAATGCACTACCATAACGCACTTGCTGCATCCCGAACTTGTCTCCTGATTGTGAATATGTAACTGTTTTGGCTCATGGTGAAATAAAGCATATTCAAACCAGTGTTTTCCAAAGGCAATCTGCAATTATCCTCATAAATTCTGAAAAATTACGTTACAAATGGCCTTCGAACGCCGCCTCATAATGTTCTTACTGAAAAATGTGTTGGGAGGCTAGGATATATAAGAAAAATAATTCGATGATTGCTAAATGGCTCCGTCGTGTCTCAATGTCAACTGTCAAAAATATGTATGAGTGAAATTTCCTAAAATGACACTATCGACTCAATGAGACCGATAACGAGTTTAAAGCGCCGCTACCGAGTTAACAGGGCCGCAACTTCGCTACCTTTAGCAGCATTCAATGCCTGTAAACTTAAATTTCGAAGTATTTTTAAGTAACGAACTTCAAACTATTTTGGATAATTAAATATTTCGAACTTCGAACTACTTCAACATCGTTAATGCGAACATATTTTTGAACCGAAGGCTCGGTTCGAGTTCGGGTTCGGTTCGAGTTCGGGTTCAGTTCGAAATTTCGAAGCTTCGCACACCTCTAAAAAAATCACTAATAGAGAGATATCGCCGGTGAGACTTTGCAAAAATTTTTTCAAATGAGCGCGAACTAGGACCGCTAGAACCCATATCCGGGGTCAGTTTGAATTTTTATATGTTTATATATATATATATATATATATATATATATATATATATATATATATATATATATATATATATATATATATATATATATATATATATATATATATATATATATATATATATATCCATCCGATAACTGAAAAAAATAATAAACCGATTTCGGTGAAACTAGGCAAGTGCCTTTCTTTTATTAATGGCTTGGATGAGTTTGTTAGCCAGGAAAATCGGACAGGGTTTTCCGGGAAAATTTTGAGTTTTCTTTCGAAAAAAAATTGTTTCTCCGAAAATTACAAAGCTGTTTTAATGAAATTTACTAGATATATTGGCTTGGGAGAGACCTTGCTACGTACTAAAATTTAACTTTCGAAGGTGATAGAAAATTGAGTTATTCAAATTTTGAATTTTCGTTCGAAAAAAAATTTTCTCCGAATATTACAAAGTTATTTTAATGAAATTTTGTGGATATCTTGCCTAGGGAAAGACCTTACTACGTACTACAATTAAACTTTCTAAGTATATAGAAAATTGAGTTATTTAAGTTTGAAGCATTTAATAAAAATTCACTACCATAACGCACTTGCTGCGTCCCGAACTTTTTATTTGGATATATCGAAATCATTAACGATAGCTGCATATCAATATACCTAATAGTAAGCAGTTCAAAATGAATCAAACTATAATAAGACATATGTATATTAACGATAGCTGCATATCAATATACCTAATAGTAAGCAGTTCAAAATGCATCAAACTATAATAAGACACATGTATATTGCCACAGTTAATTTTGAAAGAGTAACATTTTATTCAAACAGCTAATAGGTTATTCACTTCTCAAAGATGTCCGTATATGACCCCAAGGAATCATTTTACAGAGAAAGTCTACTAATTCGTCAATATGGATTGATTTATCTCTGAAACTCGAGATATTAATGTCAGCCAGCACTCAAAGACAAGGGGAAGTCTAGTCTATCTGGAATCTGAAAGACAAAACTTTAAGTTGACTATTGATAGGCTTACTGGTAGAGAAGCAAGAATATAAGTAGAGGTGTCACAGAAATTTGATTGATGATATAAAAGCTCTGCTTTCTGACCTGTATGTCCCTTTATTAAAGGACATTTCTGGGGACATGAATTAAATGGATACGTAATGTTATTTTATTTGTTGTATATCGTTACTTAAAACTTGATGAGTTGAATGAAGATTCGAACCTGTGATGAGCATTGGTAAGTACAATCTGGAGAACCCAATTCACGACAATGCAGTTTTCAGACCTGGCGATCGTTTCGATAACAATTTCGTTTAGTTTATTCATCCCTCTGTGTTAGCATAACGATCGTCCTGGTCAGGTCATGACGTCAACTTTGTGAGCGAAACGGATGTGAGGTCTGAAAACTGTATTATGATAAAATGGGTGAGTGCATATCCATCGACCGACAGCGCCTACATGTATGCAGCTCATGCATACACCAATCCATTTAGGCGGACGTACACTAATTTATTGGTCGACTGTAATTCATCACGGAAGTGCTGAAAGTTTATGCAATAGGCAATTTGCTTAACACCTTGGCGTGTTGATATAGTATACCTATGATTGAATTAAAACAACCCTTGTTTTGAATTTATAAAACCATTTTAAGCAAACCTAAATAGCCAAACTAACAGATCTTTTATGATATTTGAAAAAATAATAATAAAAGGCACCTAATAAGAATTATCCATTTGCAATAACAAAATAGTATTGACGCAGCAAGTGCGTTTTGGTAGCGAATTTGTTGTGGTAGCGAGTTTTAATTTAAAAAATTGGTAATCAATAGGTAGTAAATAAAAGTATTAAAAAAAGTTTTTCATTCATTTCAAATCTTAGATCCTTCCCATTCAGCTAGAATCTTCAAAAATCTTGAAACATATACAGTGAAGCCTTCAGAAAAACACACATTTATTCCGATACTTGAGAAAAATTTATAAAAGGCACTTGCTAAGATTTGTTGATTCGCAATAAGAAAAAAGTGTGGGTGCAGCAAATGCGTAATGGTAACAAATTTGCATAAAAAATTCCTGTTGTTAAATAGTAAATATTTGTTAAAAAACTTGTATACCGCAAGCTACTTGTGGTAGCAAGTTTTATTTAAAAAAATAGTAAATAGTAAATAAAAGGATAAAAAATTCTACATACAGCAACTGCTTTGTTGCAAAGAGTTATAAAGATATTTCAAATGTTAATAAGCGACAATCTTGAATAATCTTGATGCATATATAGTCACACCTTTACAAAAGCACAATAAAAGTCGCCTCAATAAGGTTTGTCTTCAACAACAAAAATTGTGGCCGCAGCAAGTGCGTTATGGCAGCGAATTTTCATAAAACACACTTAAAGTAAAATAGTAAATATTTGTCCAAATTGTAATTAAAATTTTTAAACGTTTTTGAGACCATTTCAGTTCCAACTATTTATCTGTCAGTTTATTATTAATAACCGGACAATTTAATTTGTTATCAAATGAATATTATAAAAATGTGCAGATTGAGAAATGTTATATGTCGGGAGAACTGCCCACTGAGTTTATAAACAATTAAAGTATTACTAGGTATTCCAAAAACAGTGAATGCGCGAAAATGCAACCAGCATAATAAAATAAGTGTACAATCATGTGGCGAACATTCTGCTACTCATAATAAAAAGTCTGGACGTGACAAAGTGCAATATATGGAAGTGAGTGTTCATATAAATGATCTAAAATTTTTGTTATATATATATATATATATATATATATATATATATATATATATATATATATATATATATATATATATATATATTATTTTATGGCAGTGAAATATTTTTGAAACCTTGCGCCCTCTATAATAAATTTGTCGCCAATAAAGGCATTAAAAAATAATGTAAGACAGCTTTTTTGAAAATATTTGGCAATAAAAGAAGAAAATAGAAAGTTTATGAAAATCTGGTTTTTCTTTAAATCAAATTGTTAATGAAAAAATTGAATAAAACATATCATTCGATTTTTTTACGACAATAACAGAACTGCCTGTCATTCTCCATAGTTTCTGTGAGTGTGGACATTGTAATTCAGGCTTACAACTATTTATATCTTCTTCAAAAACAACGATTTATCCATAAGTATATTTATTTATATCTAACTCAACAATTTTTTTACACAAATAACTTTAAAGGCATGACCACATATTCAATCTCCAATGATTTTTTCTTCATTGCCTATATACATTTAAAAAAAAAGAAGTACTTAACCTTCTGCCCTCGCAACCATAAATTTTCAAACAATTGTGCAGCTATGCATCATAAAATGTGAAAAAGTAGACGCCATCAAAGATAACTTTCTTGAAAATAAATGCTTAATAATATGTGGCTTCACTTTAAATCACATTTTTGTAATTAAAATATGAAATAAAATCTTATATCAATCGATTTTTTTAAATTAGAAAATGACCTTTTCATTAAGGTGAGTCAGGATTGAGTTTCATACATATTTACATATATAACAATCAATTACCCATAAGTATGTTTATTTGTATGTAATAACTCAACATATTTTTTACATAAATAATTTTATTATGTAAGCCATCTTAAACATATAAAGAGTGTGTATTGCCCCGCACATATAAATTGTTTCAATTTCGCTTATATGTGACATTTTTCAACTAAATATGAAGCAGAGATCAATATTAGAGCCAGTCGGCCAGACAAATACTGAAAAAAGCGGTATTCTTGGTCGAATCGGCGCTCTATTGTAGTGTCGACTTTACGATGTGTCGGCCCAACGAACTGTCGGCCCAACGAACTGTCGGCCCAACGATACGCCACGCATGGGTTCTCCGAATTGTACTTAACTTCATAAGTTACTTTTTGAAAATATATGTAATATAAGTATCCAAACTTTGGAATATTCACATAAATACCTTTTTTACACACACACAGCCACTTGTGAAAGGGAGGTACTTACCAAATTCGATCAAAATCGTCCTTTTGAGTTATCGATGTGATACATACATACATACATACATACACACACACACACACACACACGCACACACACACACACACACACACACATATATATATATATATATATATATATATATATATATATATATATATATATATATATATATATATATATAAACATATAAAAAACGAAACTGCCCCCGGATGTGTTCGGGGCCTTGTTCGCGCTCATTTGAAGAAATTCTTCAAAAGTGGCGATCTCCTCATTAATGAATTTTTTAAAGAAAATTCAGATTATTTTGAAGTTTTGAAACTAAATATCTAAAGAACTAATCTGTAGATTTTAAAATTGCACCTTTAAATAGATAATCTAAGGAGCTTTTCAAAAAGAGGTCACTCAACCTACCGTCATTATTCAAATTAAGCGGGTGAGCCGCTCGCGCTAGCGATGAATGCTACAAATTCTGTTAGGGTTCAAAAAAGTGTCCCCCTCGCAAGCAAAATCGGAATGAAAATTCCAGCGAGTGTCACTGTGTGGTAGGTAAAGAATGAGGCATTGCAAGTGTGCGAATTAAGGAGTGTGTGTGCACTGTGATGACACAGTGAACTCAACAGGTGCAAGGGAACTAGCGTATCTGCCGCACAGAGGGATGGTCGATCTCCGCTCCGTTAGCCAGACTCGAACTCTTATAATAAAGATTAACTGTTATTAATTAAGTTAGTTGATTGTCTTTTATAGTTTATATAGCGGTCCGAACCCATAAACCCATTAGAGTGGTAACAGTATGGAGAAATAAAGTTTTAAGTTAATTACGAACGTCTATTTGCAATCTTCACAACTGGGATGTGGCAACTTAAATCCCCTTGCTCGTAGAAGAACAGTTATTTTACTAGGCCGAGAAAAAAACTATGAAAAGCAGTTAGACTTGCTACGAACCGTTTTAACGTTCAATATAGTTTTTGAGGCATGGATCAACACTAAATTTAACTGATGAGTATAACAGTTGAAACAATGGGCAAGTTCACCAGACCAGGCACCAGTAGCTGTCAAAAAATTTTGACATAAGATTGCAGCTGCTGGCAGAGCTAGCACCTGGTAACTCGCCAAATGCATGTGGATAACGTTGTTTGATAAAAGTCTGAACACCGCTAGATTTACCAGCCATCGTACCTGCAGGATCATGTCTGACACCAATTTTTTTCTCCTATTTTCCATTTCTGTAACACATCCATCAATACGTTTACCAAACCTTCTGCCGTTTTATTTTTCGAAATGTCATAGAAACCAACAATCATTTCTTCAATTTCACCAGTCTCTACATTTACGTATCGAAGAATAATGCTTAATTTGCTTTCTACACAAAGATCGGTAGTTTATTCTGCCTGAATCAAAATAAAATGAGCATTTTCAACTTTGCTAAAAATTGGCCATTAATAACATCAGTAACGCACTTAACAGAGCCTTGGTGCTTCAATAGTGAGAACGTGTGCCTCTGAACCGAATGATACTGGGTTCTATTCCAGGATTCTTCTTTCACTTTTTCAGTGCATACTGTACAATTAACATCAAGTGCAAAAGTCATTTTTAACAACCTGCGAATAAAGTAAAAATGTAATTGGTAAAGTGCCACACCGCTCTAGCTGTGATGCAATCGGAACCTGTAGACGCCTCTAAGCTAGCCTAAGGCAGAACGTAAACATGCGGGCGACACTCGGTGTTATAGTGTATCGAATGTCATTTTCAGTGCCACCCCTGCTTGGTATAAGGATCTTGAAGCTCCATAAAACATAAAATACTGTCTGATCTGGGCTGAGGCTGAAGGCACATAGTCTACTACAACCGGCTATTTATATGTGGGCCCGGCGTTGCCAATTGCAGCATGTAAATTCAGAATCAGGTTTAAAAAACTGCCGCTAATAAAAAATGCTTAACATAAAATATAATTATATGCAAATGAAACATTACCTAAATTTTGCACCTTTTTATGCAGGTGTTTTTTAACAGCCATGTGTCCCGTCAAGAATCCTGTTATGTTCCTGATCTGTCCTCTGGTAAGATTTAGCAGCTCCACGGCTCTCTTTGAACTGGGTTCCTCAATTAGGGACTTTCCATGTCTGAGCCTTGGACACTCTGCCCAGTACACCTTATGTTCGTTTCTGACCCAGGACATAATGGCAGTGCTCTTCGTCACGCCCAGGACTGGTTCTGGTCCGATAAATGGTTCTGCTGATCCTCTCGTCGCGAGACTGTCAGCTTCTTCATTGCCTTTGACCCCCGAGTGACCCGGCACCCAGATGGGGGTGACTTCATTCTGTCCAGCCAGGTCGCTCGTCTCGTTTCGGCATTCACTTACCAGCCTGGAATTTACCCGTGGGCTACTTAGAGCCTTAAGGGCTGCCTGTGGCTATGAGGATCCGCTTGTTGGTGTAGCCACTCATCTTGTTCTCTCGCACGCAGTGCAAGATGGTGTATATTTCGGCGTGGATGACTGTTGCATGAGCTCTGTGTTTTACAGTTACAATAAGTGTATAGTCCTGTACATTTTCTCGGAAATTTCAAGGAACGCTCCTGCTGCAGTAAATTGTTACAGTAGATCTGATAACACAACTTTATTGACTTATTCTTTTCATGGAATTCTATCTCAACAGATATCACAGGGACTGTACTATATGTAATGAACAGGTACCTGAGAATATAAATATACAGTACTTTTTGTGACATAAGAAGTTTTAAGTGGTAAGATCATGGTCAAATAATTATAAAGATATAATCATGCAGCCATCATTATTAACAAGTTTTTACAGTTAGTTCACTTATAAATATTTTTTTTTACTTATACTGTTACAAAAATATTCAGTAATTCAGTAATTTGCCAAGCCACTATAATACCTTTTGTAACATGTTACACGTCTTACGACCCTCAGCTTCATTGTGATTACCATAATAACATTACCACCTTGTTGGACGAAATCCGTCCCTCTTTTCTTTAGTCTATGGTTATACTGTTTTGATGGTAGAGCGTAGTCTTTTTCTTACTCTAAGGTTACACTGTCGAAACCCAATGTTCTTTTGATGTCAGAGACAATCATATTAGCCAAATCATTATACAACCATTGTATGCATCAAAATGGATACTGGAGAAAGAGGACACAGCGATATCTTATAACGGCGCTTCAAACACTCAATTCATTCACACCAAAAATAGAAATCACAAACACATTGCCTTGCTTCCAATATACGATCAAAACGCAGCTGAGCACCATCCCAACAAAAAAGTTCAAACTTATAAAAGAAGAAAACAACAGTAACAACTTTCATCACATACAAAACAAACAACGGGAATACACATTTATTTTCACGGATGGATCTGTTGACTCGATAACATACAGAGCAGGAATTGGCATAACATCACAGGCAAAAAGCTACAAATTCTCAATCAGAATACCGGACTTCACAAACATATGCAACACTAAAATAGTAACTATCAAAACCACCTGCAAGTACATAAATACAAATAGCATAAGGAATGCCATCATTTGCTTATATTCGATTAGTGCCGTCAAAAAAATATCACAACCAAAATATGATAAAAAAAATGAAACACCACAGTTGCAAACCAAACAAATAATAATAGAAATGTGGAAAAAGGAATAGAAGTATACCTGGCATGGATACCAAGGCACACCAATATAACAGAAAATGAAATAGCAGACCAACTAGCTAACATTGGAAGAAACCTCAATATCTGCTTGAAAACTAAAATAAACCCCTCCAACTTAACGCAACCATTACAAAATCAAATGGGAAGAAACATGGAAGCAGAGAAACCAAAGCAAGTGGTATGCATTCATCCAAAATTGTCTGTCTTTGGAAACTTGGTTTAATAAAAATCGATACACGAACAGAAGACACATAACAAACATCATCCGCATGAAAACAGGGCATTGCGAAAGCCCAAAACATTTTTAATTTATTTATTTATTTAAATTTGCACCTACAGAATTAAACAATTCCAAATGGTACTTAAAAATAAAACCAAATGAAAAAAAACCTCAAAGTAACAAAATCACTGTGTTAAGACAGTTTTCAACCTAGACATAGCAATATAAAAGATATCACAATTAGAACAATTAGCATTATAATTATGCAACAATCTGTCCCTGAAACTGTTACATCTATAGTTGGTCCTGTGTGTTGGTCAAAAAAAAGTTGCTGTTGGCGAGTTGAGCATGGTGGAACATGGAAAAGGACCAACTCGAGCAGATTATTACAGTCAATGTGACCATTAATTAACTTATATATAAACATCAATGAAAGATACTCATGTCGCACTTTGAGACTGACCATAACACAAAGAAGGAATCTGACATCATACCCAATATCTTGGCAAGGAAAATGATGCTTATAAAGAAGGTACTTAAGAAATTTGTTTTGTACCCTTTCAATACGATTAATGTGGCAAGCATAGGATGGAAACCATACAACACAACAATACTCAATATTACTTCGAACCAAGGATGTATACAAACTAGTGATTGCCCTTGTGTCAGTCATATGTTTAGTGTGTCTTTTAACAAACCCCAAAAGTCTGCAACATTTCACAACCGCAGCATCAATGTGCAGATTAAATGACAAATCATTTTTTTAAATTACACCAAGATCTGCAACTGAAGTGACAACGTCCAACACCGTGTTATAAATGGTATAGCTATGAACAATCCAATTCTGACCCCTAAAATAGCTCACAACCTTACATTTACCCACATTAAGCAACAACAAGTTTTAACTGTACCAGCGAGTCAAATTGTCAGGATCATGTTGCAAAGTATTGACACCATGGACAACTTCAGAAAAAAACTTCAAGTCATTTGCATACAATAAACATTTCGATGACTCAAAACAACTCACAACATCATTAATAAAAAGATTGAAGAGAACGGGACCTATATGTGATCCCTGTGGTACCCCAGACAAGACGAGGACCTCATCTGATAGAGCACTAATAATGCTAACAAATTGCTTTCTGTCAGACAGGTAAGATCGAATCCACGAAAGATAACAACCACAGATGCCCATTGCAAACAATTTTTGCAGAAGGGTATGACACACACTGTCAAAAGCCCTTGATACAACAGTGTATACAACATCAACTTGTCTACCAGCCTCCAATGCATCCGTCACGTAAGATTGCAAAATGGCGAGATTAGTGACCGTTGACCTTCCACTACAGAAACCATGCTGCTCTCTAACAATACTGTGTTTCAAGGTATTGGAAATCTCATCTGCAATGATAGATTCAAATAGTTTCGGTATTACAGGTTTAATTAAAACACCTCTATAATTGACAACATGTGTCTTATCACCTGATTTGTGAATGGGGATCAGAGTAGACCACTTCCAGAGTGAGGAGCAAAAACCGGCATTTAAAAACCTTTGAAAGATACTACACAAAGGGCCGTTCAAAGAGTGTCGACAATTTTTCAAGATGAAGAAGGAATACCATCCAAACCAGCTCGTTTTTTGCCATCTAGTGAGTCAATTTTATCCACAATTTCCTCAATCGTAACAATATGCATAGAAAGGTTATTTGCAGACTGTATATTAGATACATCACAAAAGTCAACATCAATGGTCAGAATAACAGGATTGAAAATGTGCAGCAAAAGCGTCTGCTATATCAGACTCATTATTATATACATATTACATTATTAAAACTCATTCTATTCGGATAGGAGTTAAAGAAACACCAAACTGTAATTGTGCAGAAGAAGGAGATATAACACATATGCTCTTTAACTGTAAAAATGGCCCACAACAAAATAAGGACCTATACAAAAAACTTATAGAAAATCATATAACAGCATCAATTCACACCCAACAAATTCTAACTGAACTAAACACTAAAACAATTAAGATAATAAATGAATTTTTTAAAGAAACAAACATTAGGATTTAATAAAAACTCTACAACTATTACAAGCTGCCGCACCTACACTAAATATGTATTAGAAATAATAGAGAAAATATGAGTACGGCTATTAATTGATGACAATATAAAGTCCGACAATTGACAACTGTCACTAGATTAGATTACGTGTTAATGGCTCAATGGACTTACGTCTTAGGCCAAACAAAATAGACAGAATAGAATGTCAGAGATCTGTCATAGATAAATACCCTATATAAACACACCGGCTCCAACGGTACTTTCTTTTTCGTTGCTTAGTTATTAGCAAAACGTTATATTCTGTAACCAGATAAATTGGAAAAGTCAGCATGCCAAAAATAGGTGAGTAATAATGTAATAAAACGCTAGCTTGATGGTTCTATCTGTTTAATTGCTTTGAGTGATGCTTTTATTTTTTTATTTTTTGTAGCTTGCAACGAAGTTCTCATATTCAAATAATTAACAAAAAAAAACTAATATTTTTTATTATTATTATTAAATCAAACAGTAGATGAGCCATTTATGTAAATCCTGAATGCAACAAGGAACTGAGACGACTCCGATTTTCTTTTTGGCTGCCTCATTCAAGGGGCCCCAGCAACACCACCATTTAGAGAGAGCTTCCTTCTACGTAATTATTAAGGGGGCCTCATGCTAACCTCAAGACACCCCTCTGAACCATCCGTAAGTTGAGGTCAAGCCAGCAGAGCTCTGTGCGATCGTAGTAATGGTTTGGACAGCCTTGAGTGTCTCCAAAGTTTGTTTTTAAAAGGTCTTGCTTGCCTTGAGAAGCCATAGAACTCTGCTCTTCCACTGCGCCGATCGAACAACACTACAGCAGCTAAGTACACGGTTCATCTACTTTAATTCTCTTAATTTTAAATGTCATTGATAACTGTTGCAACTTGTCATGATTTCTAAAATCTCATATAAATTAACTTGCTTTATATAATTTCAATATTCTCCTAATAAATTTACAACCATTTTGCATTATATAGAATCACATTTTATCAATAAATTAATATAATTAAGTCTTGACTTTTACTTGTGTCTGCGACCCCTGCTGAATTATGATGCGTATGAACCCCATTCTTATTTAAATTAGACATTTAGGGTCAACTCTCTGTTGACTGCTCGTGTACTCTCTTTACAATTTAAAATTCCATTCATTAAAACATTTTAAGCTATATACAAAAATTCAATAAGTTGAAAGAAATATATATTTCTTTTAAGTTAAAAATTCAGGGGGTTATTCTACTCAAAGAATTAATGCCCCTAGTTCATATAATAGTTTTTCGAAAACTCGAAAATAACAGTTATAGGGTGTCAAAAAAAATATTTTTTTTCAAATTTTTGTCGATAACTTTTTTGTCGTTAATTGATTCTTTTCAAATTTGGTGCACACGTATATAATAACACTCTGTATTTATGTTACAAATTTGACATGGATCTATCTAAATTTAAAGGCCGAAGCTGCCCTTGACCAACATATAAGGACTCATAACTTTTTTGCTTGAATCTTTATCTCAAATCTGACAATACACGATTAAAGGGAATTATAAAATCTGAAAAAAAGGTCATCTTGTTGCATCACGATAAAACTAACCGTTTTAGACAAAAACGTTCTTAAAAATTTACTGGTATGATTGAATACGAAATCACCTAATCTCATTTTCGATATTAACGGAGCTTGCATTGAAAACATTCTCTGTCAACAAGATCATGTGGCGTTAGTTTTGACAGATAATAGTTTGTTGTGATTTTACTTGTGGAATAGTCGAGATTAATTATAAAATACGATGAATAATAATTATTATTCTTACGTTGAACTACGAGACATGCATTTATATTATGGTATAGCTGTCGGCAATGCCCTTGCTGCAAGACGTTTGTATGCTGAAGAATTTCCAAATAGAAGAGAACCACAATCCTGAATGTTCAGTAATATCCATCAAAGACTGAGAGAATTCGGATCATTTAGAAGTACATTTCAAGATGTTGGCCGTCAGCGAAGTACTCGAACTCCTGGAGCAGAAGTCCGTGTATTAAATGCAATCGAGAATAATCCCAACTTAAGTGTACGGTTAGTATCTACTCAGGAGAGTATCCCGAAAAGTTCTGTGCATGAAATTCTCAAGGAGCAGCTTCTTCATCCTTACCATTACCAGAAAGTTAAAGCTTTATCTCCTGAAAATCCGGAAGCTCACGTGAATTTGTGCAATATAATTCGAAATCTACATAACAACTATTTTATATCATCGCTTCTCTTCACAGATGAATCTGGATTTGGACATGACGGTTTGATCAACCTTCATAATGAGCATTATTGGTCTAATGAGAGTCCTCACTTGGCGATAGAACGCGGTTTCCAGGATAAGTTTTCTGTTAATGTGTGGGCGGGAATTTTAGGAGACCACTTAATTGGGTCACATTTCTTCCCTCAAAGACTCAACGGTGAGATATACTTAATTTTTTTAAGAAACCAGTTATCCACTCTATTGGATGATGTACCCCTCCAATCAAGAAATACAATGTGGCTGCTGCAAGACGGCGCGCTGCCACATTTTAGTACAGCGGTGAGGGAATTTCTAAATGAAACATTTCCTGAGAGATGGATAGGACGCGGTGGGTTCGTGCAGTGGGCTCCTAGATCGGCTGATTTGAACCCAATGGATTTTTTCTTTTGGGGTTACCTAAAATCTCTTGTATACAGGAGTCCAATTCAAAACGTTGAAGATCTCAGGCAAAGAATTATTGATAACTGTGAGGTAATCAGGCAAAAAGACGGAATATTCGTTAGAGTTCGTCGGAATTTCCTGAGAAGAATTGATTTATGTGTTGAGATGGAGGGACATCATTTTGAAATTTCGTTATAATATTTAATTAATATGATGTTTAATAAATTATTGTTATAATGTTTAAATGTTGCAAGTTCTAGTAAGTAATTAAAAAAATGAGGCCCTGTAAAATCGTTTTTGCTGATAATTTTATAGTAGTAATAATAATAAAAATATATCACTTTGTTTGTCATAACATGTGACATAATTTTTTTTCCGAGGCAATTACCGCGACTGTTTTCAAAGCATTGACATTTGGATGAAGTGATTTCGTATTCAATCAATACCAGCAAAAATTTTGAAGAACATTTTTCTCGAAAACGGTTAGTTTTATCATGATGCAACAAGATACCTTTTTTTTAAGATTATATAATTCAATTCAATTGTGTATTGTTAGATTTGAGATAAAGATTGAAGCAAAAAAGTTATGAGTCCTTATCTGTTGGCCAAGGGCAACTTCAGTCTTTAAATTTAGATAGATCCATGTCAAATTTGCAACATAAATACAGAGTGGTATTATATACGTGTGCACCAAATTTGAAAAGAATCGATTCACGACAAAAAAGTTATCGACAAAAATTTGAAAAAAAAATTTTTTGACACCCTATAACTCCATTATTTTCGAGTTTTCGAAAAACGATTATAGGAACTAGAGGGAATTAATTCTTTGAGTAGAATAACCCCCTGAATTGTTTGCTCACAATTTCCGGACACCTGTATACCTTATATAAATCTTGCTAATAAAAAAAGACTTAACTTCTAGATATTACTATTTTATAGAACATAAGCATATACTAAAAATATTAGTTACTATCATAATATTAAATACATCATTGATCATACTTATCTCATTGTCATTCATCTACCATTTTAGAATTATTATCAACAATACCTAAAACATAATACTTAGATACACAGTATCTAATAAATACCAACTGTTGATAAAACTATTGAGAATCACTGGAAGAACTGCTACTAGAGTCTGTGGACATGACCTCAACATCCTCATTTTCCTGTTTGTGGTTTCTTGTGTCCATTGGTACACTTCCTTGGCCAACGCTCATATGTATTTCTCCAGAAGGATGCCAAGCAAACTGATTCTGTTGGGAAGCTGGGATTTCTGTGAATAATACAATAATTTTAGAAATCTGACAATGACAGCTTTAGAAGAAAACTAACAAAACTGAGAGAATTATCATATAACCTTATCATATAGGATACTAAGGATTTTGAAGCTTATAAGGTGGCCAGGAAAAATTACAGAAACAAAATAGTTGAAAAAAAGAAACTCAGCTATGATGGCTATATATTGAGTTCGAGTAACAAAATCAAGGCGGGCTGGCGCAATTTTAAATGTAACAGAGAAAATCGTTATTTGTCGCCTACTATAATTACAGCCACTGATTTCAATGATTTCTTTAGTGGCATAGTGGACGGGATTGTCAACTCCCTGCCCCCTTCTGATGTGGATTTCACAGAGTTTTTGAATTGCGTTCCTAAACCTCAATGCTGTTTTGAGTTGGTGCTGGTTTCTGAGGGGCAAGTACTTGAGGCAATACTAAGATTGAGTGATTCAAGCTGCATGGATGTATATGTTAATAGCAAGTTGATAAAGTTCTCAACAGATTATCTTGTTGAGCCATTAACATTATTGATGAATGCTACTTTTGAGAGAGGTATTTTTCCCGAGGTTTTTAAATATTCAAAGTCAATTCCCCTATATAAGAAGGGAGACCTTAATGAGCTGGATAATTACAGGTCTTTGGCAATTGTGCCCATGTTTGCTAAGGTGATGGAGATCATTATCAAGGACAGGCTTGCTGATTACTTTGAGAGAAATTCCTTACTCAATCCTAACCAGTTTGGTTTTCGTTGCAGTCGTTCTGCAACCCACGCTGTGCTGAGGGTGGTTATAGACTTAGTGGATGGCCTTGAGAGACGAGAGCATTCAGCTGTGCTGTTGTGCGATCTCTCAAAGGCTTTTGACTGTGTGTCTCACTCAATACTGTTGAGGAAGTTGGAGTTCTATGGAGTTTCGGGGAGTGCTACTAGATTTTTTGTCGTATCTTAGTCACAGGCAGCAGGCTGTTCCGATCGCGAATGGGGGAAGCACGGAATTTAGGTTGGTTGGGCATGGTGTACCCCAGGGTTCGGTTTTGTCACCACTTTTATTTATTATTTACATTAATGATCTGTATTACTACATGATGCCATTTAAGACTATTTGCTATGCCGACGTCACCACTTTTGGTAGTTCGCACAAAAACACTATGGATATGACTGACTCAATTGGAGAGGCGACTTGTTCAGCTGAGCTGTGGTTCACTAGTAACAGACTCAAACTCAACTCTGATAAGACACAACAGCTTATTTCTTCAAATCATAACCGGTGGGATTGTTGGGTCTGACTTTGGATGGTGACCTGAATTGGGTGCCTCACGTTGAACAATTAGGAAAAACACTTTCTGCTACTTTATATCTGTTACGTAAATTGAAGCCTCTAGTGAGCCCATATGTGTTGAGGGCGGCATATTTTTCACTGTTTAACTCTAGATTGAGTTACAGTGTTATTTTATGGGGTAACTCTACCCACTCCATAGCCATTTTTAGACTTCAGAAGCAAACTATCCGGCTGTTGGGCGGTGTTAGTACCAGGGAGCACTGTCAGCCTCTATTTGTGAAGCATGGGATAATGCCTCTTCCTTCGATGTATATCTATGCCACCCTTCTGATGGTACATGAGACAGCATGGAACTATTTTTTGCAGAGTGATATTCACACGTATAACACACGTAATGCCAGTCTACTATCGGTTCCACGTTGTCGTCTAGCTATGTCTTCCAGAAACTCGGTGGAAGTGGATCTATATAATCGTTTACCAGGGAAGATTAGGGCCGTTAACTTGGAAACTTTCAAGTATATGATAAAGTCATTTATTCTGCAGCATTGTTGTTACTCCATCGACGAATATACTAATGTGGCTATGCCAGTTTTCTAATCTGTACTGCTGTGTTTTTCTTTTGTTTTTTTCTTTTTTTTTTTACTGTGCTTTGACTGCTGGTTAATTATGTTTTGTTGTTAGGATAGGTTAATTTTAGGCGTTTTGAATTTATATTGACATGGCTGCTTTTAACTTGTACACTGACTTGCTGTAAACATAAACTAATTATGTAACATGGCCAATATATTATCTATCTATCTATCTATCTATAACCCTATTAAAAAGTGATCAAAACACAGATATTTTATATATCAGACATAGACAACCATTTCAAAAATTTAATAGCAAAAAAAGACATTCACCATATTCTAACACAAATCAAAGAAAATATTCAAATTATGCCCAAATTTTATCACATTGACTCCAAACCTGGGCAGGCGAAAGCACTGTGTTGCCTGAATGTCAATCTGGATTCAGACCTAGAAGAAGATGTACAGACAACATTTTTACTTTGTCTACCATTATTCAACTCCACCTCCGTCTCAATGGTCGCAAAGTCTATGTGGCATTCGTCCATTTCAAATGAGCGTTTGATTACGTGAACCACTTCATTCTCTGGTATAAAATATTTGCACTGGGTTTGTCATCAAAAATCGTCTGTCTTGAAGTCGCTCTATGATAATGTATCCCTGATGATTAGGGTTGGAAACCGGTTGTCTAAGCAGATAAATATATCTGATAGCATTTTGCAGGGTGAGCCTTTATGTCCTCTTCTTTTTGCTCTTTTTCTGGCAGATATCGACGATTAGTTCTGATGCCAGGGGGTTTCAGGATGAAATGTTGATTGTAACTTAGACATTCTTATGTTACTGTATGTTGATGATTTGGTGTTGTTGGCCGACTCTCCTGTTGACATGCAGAGGAAGCTAAACATTCTGGCCCAGTATTCTAAGGACAATGGCCTAGGGGTGAACCAACTTAAGACGAAAGTTATGTGCTCTTCTCGTGGGGGTTCTGCTAGGCATGGTGGCCTTAATCTATATTACGATGGGATAAAATTAGAAATAGTAAGAAGTATGTCTATCTTGGAATCTGTTTTGATTGATCTTGCACATTTCTTCAGATGGTGTAGTTGGTCGTATCCAAAAGCGCTCAAAGTAGTAGTTCAATTATATCAATTATGGCCAGGTCCAAAATTGATTGCTGGGAGGACAGGGTGAGACTCTACAAGTCGAACGTTCTGGACGGTTGGCAGAGTTCTTGTGAAGTCTGGGCTAATAGGTATCTTGATATGATTGAAAGAATGCACGTGCTGTCAAGATGCTGTTTTCATTGTCAAGAAATTGTCCTGATTATATAGTGAGACTTGAGACTGGCTTTAGAGCTCTTTCTTTGTTGATTTTTAAACATGGTATTCCATGGCTTGAGACGCTCTTGACAATGGGCTCGGGGAGGCATCTAGCTGCTTGCCTCGCTAGGTTGATGACTGTCTCGGTGACAGACCCTAAATACAACTGGGTTGTCCAGGTTAAATATTTCTTTAATTACATCATCAAAGGTTTACTGTGGGGCTCTCTGACCTTGAGTGTGCTAAAGCGTGTGAAACGTAGTATCTTCAATAGGTTAGAGTCCAAACTTATCTCGGATGATCTTGATTGTTTACGTCTCTCTGGGTACCCCGCGTGATTTATACCAGCTAATTAAAACACATCGCACTGGATAAAATTATTTGCGCATGTGTGCCCCAATGCCATTGATCAGAATAGTTTTACAGATGCATCTGTCGTCGAAATTGTATTTAAAGTTTACATACAAAGGTGTGCGGTTCAAGATTGACACTGGCACAAACTATTCAATTTGTAACCGGCAGGAATCTGGGACGTTGAGGCGTATGCTCTTCAGATGTCCTATATATGAACCTGTAAGACCTCTTTGTCACGCCCATCCGTCCAAGGACCAGACGAGCGCGTCCCGTGGTATGCCCGGCGTCTCCTCCCGCCATGCCTCGCTGTTGGGGATTTCCACTGTAAAATTGTTTTCCCTGCAGATTTGTGGGCTCGCGAAGTCTGACCTCATTTCAAGCATGGGCTCCTTCACGATCTCCTAAATTTTACAGTGGCCCCTGCAGCCTGGGTGCTGATAGCTTGATTTAAGACCAATCAGAATAATGAAAAGTATGTTTGGTAAAAGTATTACGGTTTTCGAGTAATCCGGACTTTTCTGAAATTGTCTAGTCTCTATCTTGCCCCAATGTTTTTTTTTTGAAAATACAACTACATTAGTTACCGCATCAAATTCATTTAACACATTTCAAAATAATTAAACAACTCCCAGGAATAATGCATTTTGCAAATTTTTACCAAACTGAAATTTAATCAGTCAATTTTGAAAAACTTGCTTGTTTTATGAGGATTTTAAAATGATGAAACACAACCTATTTTTTCAAATGAAACGTAGCATTTTTCAGTTTTTATTGAAAATGAGCCAATTTTCTTAGAATCACAAAATAACAACGTTATGGCTTATTCAACTTTGTCTGTGAATCAGACATTGAAACTTGACTTATTTTCGGTTCGTATTTGTCCATTTGGTAGTGAATTTGTCTTTTTTTTTTAAGTAAAATGAATTTTGGTTCTGTAATAATTACTAAATGAGAAATGAAACAGTTATTGAAATCAAAAAATTAGTTTATTATAATAAATGCTCGAATTGAACGCATAGCACACCCCCCCCCCCATACCTCGCCCCACCCCCGTCTACTACACGCTCTAGATCGAATTAAAAATCATCTTTTTAATAAATGTAATGTTTCCGAAGATAGTTATTGTGCCACCTAATTTATTCTTCGCTGTAAATCTTATAAGCATAAAATATTACAGTTTTTATTTAAAGGGCCAATTTTCTTAGAATTAAATAAGACTAAAAAATTACATTTTTGTATTACCAAAAGGTATTCTCTTTGTTCCTTTGCTACCGAAGACACAATTCTGCTTTAAAAAACTTGCGATAACGAGAGAATGGAAGTACAACATGCTAACACGGTGATGTATTGACTCTACCTGGATTCAAAATCACGACAAGGGGCAAAAAGTGACAGTCATCGTTTGTTTTATCTGTTATTTTAATGTTGAAGTGAAACAAGACTAGCTTTAATTTAACTTTAGTTAGTTGTTATGATTCTTTACATGTAGGGTGGTGGTATTATTTTCATCCTATTTTGCTCAACAAACTCTATTTCGAATCTGATTTGTCATACATTTACGACACGTCTATTGATTTGACTTGGTGTCTGATACATTTGCGACGACATGGCTATCCACTGGACTTATCGATTCACTTAGCAAATGAGGAGTTTGATCAGCGCACATATACCTCACTTCAGCTAATGACAAGGCAACACCACCATTTAAGCTGTATTGATAGCTCAACTCACAGTGGAGTATATAACAATTGATAAGATAACTTTCTGCAGATAAACTTTGGTATTTGCAATTTGCATTTAGGAGCATTCTTATAAAACTATTATAAAAACATAATAAAACTATTATCAGGGTCAAAGTGGCTCTATAAGTAAGCCAACTTGACAGATTGTCAAATTTGACATGTTCCGATGTGGGGTCAACTCACAGACAGCGCAGAATAAATATGTTCTATACAACAACTATTTGAAAATATCACTGTTACATCCCATAATTTTCATCACCCATTACACTTACGACCACAGTTGTCAAAGGAATTCGTCAAATAAAAAAAAATAAAAAATTAAAAAAAATCAAATAAAAGCTAACACCTTTACCTCCTGGATGTCCTGGCCTATGCAAATCTGACACACTATTCTGCTGTGTTAGCATATGACCATTATTTGGATCACTCAATCGACCTAGAAATCCTAACCTCATCTCAATGTCTGTTGGATAGGGACGTCTGGGATCACCTTGTTGCCAAGTAAGTGGGGCACAAACAGCATTTGATGCACTTATACGATGAGCAAACTTGATGAGTTCCTCCGAGGAAACAGGTCGCTTGTTTGCTCTGGATATAGACTGCAACTTTTGATTAGCTTGGTAAATTGCTGTGGATAGGATTTGCTCTGCTTCTTTCAGCTGCTTCTGTAGCAAATTTATGTCTTGATCTTGACGTTCAACCTCCGCTCTTAGGGTGTCCATTTTCTCCTCTATCAGAGCTTGTTCTGAAGCTAGCTTCAATGTATCTTTTAACTCCTTGTCTTTAGCTACCAGAAGATCACTTAGTTGAGCATATTCAGGTCCAGAAAGTTTCATATGTTTCGGTGCGACGGCGTTCTCAATTATTTCTCTGAAAAGTGTTCGTATTTTTTGTTGTTGTTTGATAATTATAAATTAATATATACCTACTTGCAAATTAGTTCCACATCATCAACAATGTATAACAACTTCTCTTTAGTACTTATGGAAAAAGCCATGTTTTACATTCACAGATTAATGCTAACCAATAGGAGCTTACTCTGTATAAATTAAATCACTAGCAAAACAACTTTTAATCCTATTTTAGTTGGGAAGTATCACTTAGATAAACATGATTTAAAACACAAAGTTCTATGTCACAGTCACCTCCAGAAACAGTAGTTTAGTTCGATTGTACAAAATTCATGACAACGGTAAATTGTATTTTCTTTTTAATTAGTTTTATTTTCATTCTTCTGATTAGATAGTTCAGTTTAGGTTCAGATTTCAAATATTATTCATATTGAATATTATTGACGAAGTTTAGGGTTATGTTTAATGTTTATATCGTAGAACATGAAACAACAGGAAGGGCTTTTCCATATGCGTACTATAGGACAAGCGACATGTGGGGCAGCTTGAACTTCCTATTTGATGATTCATTTTTGGCAGTTTGTGCCGGTCAGTTACTATCTTACATTGGCGTTTGTTGGGAAATTCGTGTGAAATATGCTATTATTGTGATTTGTCTTGTATAATAGATGATTATTTTATAAATTTCATTTTCGACAGCGAACAAGTCATGTAACTGTCACATTGACATTTGCAACCTCCTCGCAGGTTCTAACTATATTTTACAATGCTCGTTCCCGTGTTTTATGTTCTACGGTTTAGATCAACGAATTATTTATAGCTGGCTATAAATTAATTCTTTGGTTTCTATCTGTGTCACCTTAAATTAGGTAATAAGTGATTACCTAATCTAAGGTTTCCACAGTTTCAGAACAACAACTGTCATGGCGTCTTGTAAAAATTTCTGTCATCCAGCGTCATCTAACAATGATGGAGAAGAACTAACGTCATAAAAATTTAAAATATATTCGGACATTACGATACAAAATATTAATTTCTGTTTATTTACATTTAAAACAATATTAACTAAACAAAAATTAATTTTACTTTTAAACATGTATTTAAGAATTGCTTACATGCGTAAATTATATACTTTTCTATAATACAATTTCTATGTAATCTATAAGTACTCTTAGAAACGTTTACAAAAAGTCTAACTACAACTTACAACCAACAATTAATATATTGTTACGTTCTACGGGGTTTTGGATTTGTTGACTAACAAAACACCGCCTTTCAAACTATTAATTTATTATAACCAACTATTTTTCAACACCGCTATCAACTAAAATATTTCTCTCTATTACCAAATGTCCATAGAATTTTATATTTTACCGTTCGCCTTATATGATCACTAATTCTGCATCAACACTAAGTTATTAATGACTCACCTACTCTATGTGCGGCTCGCCTATTTATACGGTCCATAAAGATTATGGAACTTTTTTACATCGCTCCTGTCACTTGTGGTTCCTTCTAGAAGTATAATTCCAGAGTGTTCACTGTAGCCAACAAACGTTTACAAGATGCTATTCTTTTACTTCTATGGTCACTAGTGAGCATAGAAGTAAAAGAATACACAAACTTAGTTCTCATAGAGACGGATGTGACAATATGTACTAACCAGATAAATTTCATTTGAATTGCGTCTATATATATTACCTAATCAAACAGCACTATTGGTTTTTGGGTATTCTTTAACAGAAGAGATTCCAGTATCATCAATAAATAAAAGCCAAATACTTACAATTTTGTGTTCCGCTCGGTATTTAACAGATGGATTCTTGACAAACAACACAAAGAAACTAGGAATAATATAATATAAACACCACAGTAGACAAACTCCACACCCAGAAGTCTTTGACACACATGAAGACAAAGGACACCACCCATAACTCATCAGTAAAAGCCAGCATTTCCACATTAGAATGAAAAAGACAGACTGTCTGAATACGGGACTCGAACCCATGATATATAATGCATATATGCATTATTTAAACTGGTAAAAATATGACATAAAATATCACCTGTGGCGGTGGTTCCGACCGCAGTGTTTCCGTCAACACTACTCTGTGTTTCTGCATAAATACTCTTGACAGTTAAACGTTACGTTATGTTCTGCGACAGCCAGCTGTCAAGATCTACAGCAACGAAAAAACACCAGAGCGATCTCTCTATTCTCTACCAACCGCTACAGTGAACACACGTCCTCCACGCTCGGTCAGTTATCTGCTATGTACTCATGTACTGTTGTAATTGTATTATAGTTAAATGTATCATATAGTTTATTCAGTTAGTGAAATTATAAAGTATATCAAGTGTTTACCTATGGATTCAATATCACCATCCCAGGTAATATCAACAAGTGCAATTAACATCCATATTGGTGACCCCGACGGTTTTAAATCTAATTTGAGAAACTGATAAGTGATATCTATCTATATTTCTAGACACACAATAAGTATAATTACAAATTGGATTCTCCAAATTATTTATATCAGTGCTCATCACAGGTTCCAAACTTCACTCATTGAACACACAAGTAGTAAAAGACGCGTTTGTAACTTATTAACTTCACAGTATTCACAGTCTGCCAACGTATAAATGTTTAGATAACCAATATATTTTTTAATTTGCAGTTGTCTGCCTATCTGGCATGTGAA
Organism: Tillus elongatus; assembly: GCA_964006375.1. NCBI lineage: Eukaryota > Metazoa > Arthropoda > Insecta > Coleoptera > Cleridae > Tillus > Tillus elongatus. The sequence continues at coordinate 111,384,538 of OZ023268.1, forward strand.
TGATGCTGTTGAGATACATTTATATGAAAAATAACCGGAGATATACTATATAGTTTAGCACAATCTTTTGGTTTTATGCTAAACATATTAGCGCCGACTCTAGTTCTATGTGCATGCTAGCACTATCCATTATTGCCGGCAAAGGCATAATAAATGGTAGAAAATAGCCCTGTTTAGTTGAGCCTTAGTAATGAGTCAGCAAAGGCACTAAAATTTGTATCATTTATAACTAACTACTGAAAACTTTCATAGTCCCCTAGCATTGACTCCTGGATATCCTCGATTTAGGCTATTCTACAATGACTTATAAACAAGAGAGCAGCGACAATTGTACGTGTTTTTTTTGTGGTAGTGATCACACGCCACGCAGCCACGCAGCGCTCATTATTTCTTAAAATTCATAGAATATTGTCATGCTCTTGTTATATATCTATGTGTATGTCAAATTCATAATAGTCACTACTGGCAACAACAAATTTAAAATTTTACATCTCATTGTCTATGAATTTACACGAGCGTCTCTCGACAGTAAAAACTCGGTGACAGTGATGATGCACACTTCGCAAACTATTTTAAGTAACGAAATAAGAGACCTCCCTGACGTGCTGTTTACACACAATCCTCCCAAATGACCTTTCTGACCTGCCCTGCCGTCAGTTTGCCTAATCAAAAGCTAACAGAAGGAAAAAGGGAAGGAAACGTAGATTATGCTCACATATAAATGGCAGGGTTGATTTTCCTTCCCCTTCTAGCTTTTAGTTGGGCAAACTGATGTCAGGGCAGGTCAGAAAGGTCAGTTGGGAGGATTGTGTGTAAACAGCACGTCAGGGAGCTCTTTTATTTCATTACTTAAAGTATTCTGAGGTCTAACGTTGATGAGGGTACCGCGACAGTAAAAACCAGGCTGAGTTTTTTGTCGTTTTAACGAAATAAAAGACCTAATAGAAGGAAAAAGGAAAGGAAACGTAGATTATGCTCACATATGAATGGCAGGGTTGATTTTCCTTCCCCTTCTAGCTTTTAGTTGGGCAAACTGATGTCAGGACAGGTCAGAAAGGTCAGTTGGGAGGATTGTGTGTAAACAGCACGTCAGGGAGCTCTTTTATTTCATTACTTAAAATATTCTGACGTCTAACGTTGATGAGGGTACCGCGACAGTAAAAACCTGGCTGAGTTTTTTGTCGTTTTAACGAAATAAAAGACCTCCCTAGCATGCTGTTTAGACACAATCCTCCTAACTGACCTTACGGACCTGCCCTGACATCAGTTTGCCTAACTAAAAGCTAAAGGGTAGGGAGAATCAACCATGCCATACATCAAGTAATATATAATTTTCCTTCCTCTTTCATTATTTTAGCTTCTAATTAGGCAAACTATTATCAGGGCAGGTCCGGAAGGTCAGTTGGGAGGATTGTGTGTACACAGCACGTCAAGGAGGTCATTTATTTCATTAAAACGGCAAAAAACTCATCCAAGTTTCTACTGTCGTGAGACGCTCTTTAACGTTGAGGTTGGTTTGCAATTATAAAAAAGACTGATGTCCCCTTTTTCTATGTGTTTTGCTACCTTATTACCAAAGACGAAATTAAATAAATTATTTGATAAAACTAGGATCCCATTGCTGCTCAGACTCGCACAAAAATATTGTCTTATCTACAATTTTGACATCAAAATTGGCTAGGATAGATTTTTTTACATGGATATTCGTTTCTGTTGTTGGCGTCAACACGCTTTAAAAATTGTTTGACAACTTCGATACTATTGTAACTCTTAAAACCTCCTAAATATCTATTAGAAACAGTCTATTTATTATAGAAAAAAATTGAATCATTTTATCGTATCTATTATCTTCACAATTAGAGTTTAACATGTTGTTCGCGCTGTTAACAACGACGAAATATACACGTTTGTAAACTTACTAAGTTCAAATAAGGTTAATAATTTATTATTTACTCTAGCAATGGAATTTTTGTCATCCTGTAACATCATTTTAATTTGACCGACAAATATTGTTGTTTTAATACAAAGTGGAGTTAAAGTTGAAGACGTTAACCGGAAGCTTCTACATAAAGCACTTACTCCCTAACGTTAACATGTGGTATGATTTAGTAAATAGTAGGGCGGCTTATACTATGATCTAAATTGCCAGTCGAGGAGTAACATACACTCTTTACATTTAACAAATACATCACAGATATTACTCATGAAACTCATGATTTATAAAATATGATAATGCGCATATGCCCCGCCCTTGCTATGACGTCACGTGGAGAGTAGGGATGCCGATCTTTTGAAAAAAGATCGATTTTTGGAATCGATCTAGATCGAAACGAGGAAGATCGATCCATGATTAAATCGGTAGGAATAAGATCGATTTTATGGAAATCGTTTTTATTTCAATCATCGAATAAAAACATTTAACATATAATTGTCGTGTCATTTCTAATTTACAGCGCCTTCTAGTTCTGTTTTACAGATGTCACCACATACTACTACTAAGTACAAAATAAACTATTCATGTTAGCTAACCAAACTGTTGACGTATTGTCCTTTGCTATTAATCAAAGACTGTTAAAATCAAGATTTGAAAATTTAGAAACAAATTCGCTATTTAAATATATAAAAGATCGATCTTTCAAAAATGTTCGATGTAAAATATAAATCGCAACATTAAAAAATCGATTTGAGAAATCGATCTTCTTTATGTCAAATATCGATTCTCGTAAATATCGGCATCCCTGTGGCGAATGATGTCATAGAAGTTCAACTGCACTCACTTAAAACCAAAGAGGTTGTATATGTTAGAGGGAACAAAGCCGAGTTTGCAGCCTGTCGATTTCCCACTCCTGTCACCGTCCAATCACAAACAAAATTTTGAATAACGCGCTAATGTGTTTTGTTTTGATTCGTTCCCCCAACCGCTCTTGAAGTTATTGTCAGCTGTCAACAAGTATTTGAAGTGTTTGTTGATTTGCGATTAGAGGTTATCTTGTGTGTTTTGCCGTTTTTTAGCAGTGTTTTAAGAGTGTAAAAGTTAAAAAATGCCAAGGTGTATTGTGAAGAACTGTATGTACAATAAAAGTGCCAATTATGAAAAGGATAAAGCAACTGTGCATTTATTTCGGTAAGTTGTTTACATGTCTTCTGTTTCCTTGTTTGGCGCCAAATGTTTATTGGTTTTCACAGGTCCGTATTTACACATTGTATTGCTTTTGTTAAATCTTTAGCATTTATTATTGTCAATTGTGTTTTTTCAAGAAATAAAATCTTAATAATGCATTATTTATTGAATATTTGTAATGGAATTAGGCATTTTGTTTGGCAATTATTATTTGAATTAGATGTATTTACCTATGTAGTTCCAGTAGAAGCAGAAAAAAAGTAGAATAGTTTTGTTTTATCTATTACTGCATCTTTCTAGAGGTTCAGTCACTGATAAAGTAGATAATTTGAGATATTATTTTCAGATTTCCCAAAGCTGGTGAAAGATACGAGGCTTGGAAACGAGCATTAAATTTAAGCGATGAAGATATTTTTATGAACTCAAATGTGTGCAATTTACATTTTACCGAGGAATCTTATGATTTAGAAAAATCACCTTTTGCAGTATACTTAAAAAAAAGTTCTATACCTGTATTGGTAAGTACTGAATCAAGGTTATTAATTTATGTAACTATTAGTGATATATATATATATATATATATATATATATATATATATATATATATATATATATATATATATATATATATATATATATATATATATATATATATATATATATATATATAGCCAAACAGCGGTTTTTCAATGGCACTGATATCAGTGATGGCTATTTTTAAATAACAGGGACTTTAAACAGCTACTGCGATTGTGGTTTAGCCATTTACAATGCTGCATGTGCGTATGCTATTATTTTAAACACTTACAAGGTGTTAGTGTTAACCGCTTAATTGAAACCACAATATGATCTTCAGATAACTTTTAAATTATATATTAATTTTAAAACTACTCAGATTTTTACTATTAATAGAAGTTCTATAAAATTAGCATATTACAAGAATATACGATGAGAGAAATCTACATATTATTTTAATTTTAATATAATGAAAAAGTTGGAAGGCATATATATGCTACAGTTCGGTGCTGCTTTAATTCTAGATTCAGCAGGTTTTTCCATGATATAATGACTTACAAGATATATGATATTGCGCATATGCCCCGTCCCCTCCTATGACATCACATGGTGAGTAACGTTATAGAAGGCCAACTACACACTTAACACAAAGTCATTCGCAATCAAAAAGTTTCTATACGTCACTTTAATGTGGTTGAAGTTACATTCCATTCCATTTTTATATTACATATATATATATATATATATATATATATATATATATATATATATATATATATATATATATATATATATATATATATATATATATATATATGCACAAGTGAAGTATAATAATTAAGGGGAGCCCTGAATTAGCATTGGTGATACACAAACTTAAAAAGTAGAGAAGACGTTCGTAGACATTTACAGGGGGCCTTAACATTCATAAACTTGATTTGATCATCATGTCACATAATCATAGTATAGTATTCTGATCTTAAAAAGTTAATTCCAACTGTATGCACTCAAATATCAGTAAAATACCTAATTTGTTAAGGGGTTGTGATGAACCGTCAAACTCCACTGTACGACAGCATATTATTATTGCATTGGACTCACCACATGACGCCATGCGCGTGACGGTTCTAAAAATAGATAGTCTCATTATCATATCTCGCGTTATTTGTATCATGAGTTTTTCGTTTTCTACCTATAAGAAAAGGAGAAATGTTGTATTCTAATAATGGCGAGAAGGAAAGTATACAGATACTTCTACTCGCTCGCACAAACTGCGATTGCGTGTATTATGAATACAGCAATTGCTGTTTGTCATGGAGTTTTTAGTATAAGATGAATTTCATAGAAATAATTACTCTAATGATTTGTGTAAATCTCGGTTTTCACAATCGCTGTTGTTTTGTGTTTTAATAACAGCTACTAACAGCGATCTTTTAATAGAAGCGATTAAATCACCGGTAGCTATATATCGCTCATCTCTAGTAACTATGCTACTAATTACATTCACGTAATATATTGTTATGATATTTATCGTAATTTAATTAGCCCTGCAAATTTACATTAATGGTATTCGTTTCAAATTTATTTATGCAGGTAACAAACAAGCCATCAACACAAGTCGTTTTTGGCGAGCAGCCAATGACTGATATAACTGCTATCAATGTGCCATTTGCAGCTAACCCGTCAACTAGTACTTGGTCTGGTAGCAATGTACCTGTAATGGATTATTCTCGGCCATCAACAAGTGCTGGTTTTTATGAAGAGAAAACTGTTGTAGAGGTACCGCAAAGATCGTTTAGTAGTTTAGGATTTGCTGAAATGAAAACACCTTCAATGCCACCCACTTTGAAGGACATGGTGAGTTAAATTCAGTTTTTGCCGTTTATGAAATCAGTATAATTTTAAAAAACCTAATATGTTATTCCATCACATTTTATATGGTGTTTAAGTTTGTATAGTCCATGATTAAATAAGTTAGAAACAACTGTTTTGCAATTTATCTCAACCACTATTAACCAAAATGTGTTGTTGGAAATTTTGTTTATATATTCATTTTACTTGAGAAAATAAATGGTTTATCACTGAACATTTTTTATAGGTTGTTACACCGCGCAAACGTAAACTGAAGAAGCAGTTATTCGATGCACGAAAAAAAATTAAACGGCTCAGCAGTAGTGTTCATCATTATAAGAAGAGAACAGCAACCCTTGCGAATATAATCAAACAACTAAAAGGTAAAGTAACCGACGAAACATTAGAAACATTAATGCAAATAGGACCTAATGAAGAATTTTTACAAAGACAATTAGGTCGTAAACATAAGTATGAAAATCAACTTAAAGCTTTTTCTCTTACGCTGCATTATTACTCTCCCAAAGCTTACAGTTTTGTCAGAAACACATTTAACTCGGCTCTTCCTCATCCAAAAACTATATCTAGATGGTATCAAAGCATTAATGGGGAAGCTGGTTTTACGTCAGAGGTGTTCAACTTATTAAAGTCAAAATCAGAAAGCACAAATGGAAAACTTATATGTTCTTTAGTCATAGATGAGATGGCAATTCGCCAACATATAGAATGGGATGGGGTAAAATATTATGGGTTTGTAGATTTTGGTATAAATCTTGAGACCCTGTAGCCAAAGAAGCTCTTGTTTTTATGCTTGTTAGCATTAATCAATCATGAAAGCTTCCTCTTGGATATTTTTTAATCGACTCTTTAAGGGGTACACAAAAACAAAATTTGGTATTACAGTGTTTAACGCTACTAAATGAGTCGGGCATATACGTGGTCTCAATAACTTTTGATGAGGCAACAAATAACCTAACGTTAGCAAAAGAACTTGGCTGCGATTTGAATTGGAGGAACATTAACTCTACGTTTGTTGATCCTAGTTCAGGTAGGAAAATTGCAGTCTTTTTTGATCCATGTCATATGATCAAACTGATAAGAAACACATTAGGCGATAAAAAATTAATAATTGATGAGAATGGGGAAAATATAAAGTGGGATTATTTAGTAAAATTAAATGAGTTACAGGATCAGGAGGGCGTTCATTTGGCAAATAAATTAAGAAAATCGCATATATTTTATACAAACCAAAAAATGAAGGTTAAATTAGCCACACAACTTTTTAGCCACTCAGTGGCACATTCTTTGGAATATTGCAATGAAGTTTTACATCTTGAGGAGTTCAAAGAATGTGAGGGAACTGTGAAATTTATCCGACTTATAAACAATTTATTTGACATTCTTAATTCTAGAAATTTAAACAATTCAGATTTTAAGAAAGCAATAAACGCAGAAAATTTTGAAAACATTAATGTATTTTTAAAAGAGCTATCACAATATTTAACGTCACTTAGGATAATTGATGGACCGCTTCTGTGTGAGAGTGGTAGAAAAATGGGTATAATTGGCTTTTTATTTTGCATACAAAGTTTGCAATTTGTTTATAAAACTTTAATTGCCGACAATAATTTTTTGCTGTATTTTCCCACTTACAAAATCAGTCAGGATCATATTGAGCTTTTTTTTGGGCAAATTAGATCCATGGGAGGCTATAACAATAACCCATCAGCAAAGCAATTTAAAAGTGCATATAAAAGGATGATGGTGCATCTTGAATTAAAAGATTCATTTAAAGGAAATTGTATCCCTTTGGAAGCAATTCCTATTCTGTCACCCATTGAGGTAATAAATAAAACTTGTGGGCGAGAACGAATATCTGAAGAACCAGATGAAGACATGAGTCAAATAGATAATTTTGACGACGACACAGTTCTTCAAATATTAGATATGAATATATCAGAGTTTAAGAAAGAAGTCGTGACATATATATCTGGCTATGTAGTAAGGAAAATAACAAAAGCTCTGAGATGCGAAGAATGCGCGGGTGAACTTGTTGGGGAGAGGTCTGTGTTATTAACATCGTTTATAGATCAGAAAGACAAAGGTCAACTCCTCACATACCCATCTGACGATGTAATATCTATTTGCACTATTGCAGAAAAAGTTCTTCAAACATACTTAAATGAATCTGCGGTGATTATAAATGTAAAGGAAATAAACATGCGAATATTAAAAACTATAATAAACCAAAACAGCATATTTAAAAAACTTGAAGTTCACTTTCGAGAACAAAATCTTTTGACTTGCCATTATGGCCATCTAATTAAACTAATATCTTCTATGTATGTTTCTATTAGAATACATCATTATAACAAAAATCTATTTGATAAAAGTAGAAGTTTAAGGGCTGTTTATAACAAACTTCTCTTATTTAAGGGCCAATAATTCAGTGTACATTTCAAGTACTCGTATGTCCTTCAAATAATGTTATCGGAAAGTTATTATGTCTTATAATATGACCAATAAATTTTAGCTTCCTCTCTATTTCTTTGAGCAACCCTCTTTATTCTTTCACCTCTCCTAGCACACTTTGAAGCGTCTTTCTATCAACCTGCACTGTCTTTGAAATTTTTCTTGTCTACATTTCAAAAGCTTATATTCTCTTCATATCCTGCTTAACTACAGCCCAAGTTTCCGCCCCATACATTACCATACTCCATACACGTACGACTTGCATTTGTTCCTCATGTACAGGTTAAAATGTTTATTAGTGAGAACAGTACTGTGGTTATTGAATGCTTGTTTTGCCATCGCGATCCTCTTCAGACCTTTCCTACACTTACCATCATCTGTGATAATACTTCCAATCAATTATTTGAAATAATCTAATAAATCAAGCGTCATGTTCTAAGATTTAAAAGCTACTTTTGTATTTGTATAGGTATTCAAAATTTGTGAAATGCACACGTAACGCAATCTACATCGATCAAACTTCTAGAAATTTTAACACCCAATACAAAGAACATATTTTTGCATTTAGAAATAACCATGCTGACAAATCTACATTTGCAAAACATATTATTGATACCCAACATAGACCCACAGTAAATAACGGCATAAAACCACAACATTTTTGTCATGACAAGTGTAAACTAGACTTGTTTTAAGCTTTAGAAGTAAAAAAGCATATACACGACAATATTTAGGATTTCTGAGATATTCTTCTTCCTAATTAAATAAATCAGACAACATAAATCTAACTATTTTTTCCAAAAAGTTGTTATAAGACATGATGTGTGTCGATATTTTCATTGTATAGTCTGCTTTATTAATGTGTTTGTTTAGTTATTTTATTGTTGTAATTGTTATTATAGTTATTACTGTTATAGGTTTCTTCTATCTTTATGTTAAATATTGATATACATCACGTAGACATTTTAAAGGCGTCATCCGTCATATTTGTTTTACTTTATTTTCACTTTTAAAGATTTTTTTGATTATAACATCATAAAATAGCAACAGATCTTTATTTGTAATTGTCATGATTTCGTATTAATTCAATTTTTTTCTGTCTGAGGATACTATCAAGCAGCAAAACCAGTAACAGAGACGTTGAAGAACATCTAGAATTCAGAAGGGCCACTTGCTTCAGTTAGCTTACGCGCTGGCTACGTCCTTCACCTACAAAAACGAAAACCAACAGTGAAGCCAGAGAAGTAGTCTCCAAGTCTGTATGAAGTATGGACCAGTTTCACGAAGTAAGGGCAACAGCAATCAATGAAATTAATCTCTATTTCTTTAAAAAAGACAAGGAATGTTAACATTAATTTGTAAACAGTACAATGTACTTTATGTTGTATTTTCTTCTGTTGTTGAAATAAAAACTATTATTATTTATCTAACCTTTTGAATATAAAACTTTATCCAATATATTCATCCAACAATTTATCCAACCAATAACCCAAAAAATATTTCACTGATTTGGAGAAAATTTTGGAATTATGCTTATTTTGCTAATGGCTTGGATGAGTTCGTTCATCAGATCTTAACACATAGTTTTTCCTAACAGAAAATTAAATATATTTTTTTAAACGCAATAGCTTTCAAATTGTTTAAGTGATTGGAACGAAAATTTACAACTTAAAAGAACATACAGAGATGTGGTTGTGTACCAATTTTCAAGTCTTTTGATCAAAGAAAAATGAAGTTATTCGAAATTAATAATAAAATAATCCTCGACATCACTTCAAATTCTGTAATGCAATATCTACAATGTTGGACAAAGGCAGAGCAATACAGCTACCTGTACTGTTATGCTATTTAAATAAATTGTAGATAAAATCTAAATAATGGAAGTCACAACCATTGCCAGATGTCAAGATGTTGCTGACCGGGGTTGCCCGATCTTCAGAAATTTCATGTAGTTAAACCTTTCATGTATAAACATATGAAATTTTTACAACTTCTGATAATAAAGAAAACATTTTATAAAATTTAATTTTATCAGTCAGTTAAAAAATACTGTGTTTAATACCTGCAAATTTCGAATTACCCATTTCTCATGATTTTCAACTTAGGTATCCCTCCGATCATAATTTACTCTATCCGACAACTTTGTTAGACTGCGTATGTGCTGAAGCTCAGCTGTCATTTGTCATTGTGTGGTAGTGTTATTTATTGACAATATCAAATTGGAAATTTAGGACAGTAGAAACAGACACCATAAACAAAGAAGAAATTGGAAATTTAGCCTCTAGTGTAGGTTTTTGACATGATACCATTACTAGAGAGATATGATAATGTGGCAGCATAATAATATTATGCTAATGCTGTGGTACAGTCAGTTTGGCGTTTCATCACATCTCGTAACACACCAGCTGTTGTGTGCATACAGTTAGATGTAATTTTTTATTATCAGAATACTACTGTAACATGATGAAATCAAGTTTATAACTGTTAACATACTGTAAATAATTTCTCCACTTTTCAAGTTTGTGTTGCTGCAATGTTAATTAAGGGTTCCCTTAATTATACGCATATTGTGCTTATAAATGTAATATAAAAAAAAAATGAAAATGCAAGTGAACCTATTTAATTTAGCTCTGTATTCTACATTATCTGAAAAAGACATTATAGGCGACGAAGTAGAATGTAATTTCGGTAAATTTGCAGTTGACTGCATGAGGGTTTTAGATATTTTTTTCCAGCAACATGCTTAAAACCTTCCTCGCCCACAAGGCAAATTTTCTGGCAAACAACCCCCAAGAAAATTAAGGGACTTTGAAAACATGCGTTTTTCACATTTTACAGCAATACCTCCTTTAAACCCTGTCTACCCCATATTCGCCCAGGTCCAGCAACCTTCTTGGGGGTTGCTCACAAGAAATTTTTCTTGTGCTTTATGCTTTGAAGGTAGTTGTATGCATGCACAAGGGGAAGGAGAACCCCCCGAATTTTTGGGTGAGGAGCAGAAACCCTCTTCCTCCTGGGGTTCTTCTCCTGCATGCACACAATCACCCTCAATGCATCAACCAAAGGATTTTTTTTCCAGCTTTCTAGTTTATTTTTCTAGAGTATATTTCCTGTTTATCAATTGCTTTGTTTGAGTTTTGTATCCAAATTACTCTATAAATATATGTCATAGATCATGTTTTTGCTTGTCCTTCTTTACCTTGTTTTACTGTTCCTAATTAAATTAATTAATTTTCATAACTTTTAATATAAGGCTAAATCTTACAGCTTATATAAATATATTATTTAATATTGTTATGAAAATTCACTATCATAACGCACTTGCTGCGTTCCGAACCTTTTTAGGTTACCTATTTATACAAAAGCTTAAGAAATTCATGAATAAGCATTACATTTCAATGATTGAATAATTTCAGTTTTATTTCTAACCAAACTAAAAATTCCTAAATACGTCCCTGACGTTTCTCCCACTCAAGTCACCGAACTCCGCCCAGTTAGGAAAAGTGTACAGGCTTCTTGTATTGCAAAACTGCACCTTTGTTACCTCTATCCCTTACAACCTCTTTGACCCTAACTTACCTACTGAACAAGATTTTCACATGTATTCCGGGAATAACAAAGAATTGACGACATTGATAACAAGACTGAAATCCAACCATGGCCGGTTTCCGGCTCATTTAAATAAAATCGGTATAATAAGATCTCCAGCTTGTGATTGTGACAATGTAACAGTGGCTGATTTAAATCACATTATATTTATGTGCCCACGGCATCAAAACTCACGACTGAATTTAATAACTTCTATCATACAAATGAATGATAAAAATATCTGTATGCCATTTTCTTTAAATCAGCTATTGATGCGAAAGTCAAAATGTATAATAATGAAATTGTATAGATTTTTCAAAGAAATTAGACTACAACTGTAGTCACTTTTGTTTTCATTAGAGACATTGTATAATGTAAAAATGTTTTTAATAACTATTGTTTGTTAGAATAAGTATGGCTCCTTTGTAATCCACTCCTTTGTGAATTTACCTACCTGCATGAAACCAAGGCCCAGTACAGTTTGTTCAAAGCCGTCCTGGCGGGTCTCTGGACGCACAGTATCCCAGTCATCCTTCACAATACTTGGAAAAAAAAAAAAAAAAAAAAAAAAAGATATATGTATTAAAAAAAAATAATAAAAAAGGTATACAAACAATTTATTACAAAAAAAGAAAAGAAAAAAAAACAAAAAAACAAAAAAAAGTATAGAAACTGAATTTATTATTATAAAAATAAATAAAAAAAAAGTATACAAAGTAAATTTATTATTACAAATTAGTTAATTAGGTATAAAAATAGTGTAAGATAATAAAATTGGCTGGCGATGTAACTTGATGCAAATTTATTGTTTATAGATCTCATAAAGACCACTAGACATAAATTTAAAAAAAGTCTGTGGCTAATGGACCTAACGGTCCGAGGCCAAACCAAATTACAACAACAACAACAACAACAACAACAAACTCGAATACTGCTCCCACATCTGGGGTGCCGTTGCCGTTTCTACACTCGCTATCCTGGACTACATTCAGAAGAGAGCTATACGTCTCATCGGTGACCCTACCCTCGCCCAAAGGCTGCCATCCCTTGCCCACCGACGTGCCATTGGTGACGCCTCTTTCTTTTAGAGATATCTGCACGGGCACTGCTCAGAGGAGCTTTCTTTCATAGTTCATCCACCTGCTGCCCCCAACAGATCTAACCAGGGGAACAGAGCGAATGCACCCTTTTACTGTCCAGATCACTAGACATAGAACATCCTGTTATGCCCTTTTGTCCCGAGGACTTCCAAGTTGTGGAATTGCTTGCCGGCACATGTTTTTTCTTCTCCTCCGAACCACCAAACCTTCAAGTCCAGAATTAACAAGTTGCCTCTTTCCTCCTTGTCGACACCCACAATACGATAATGTTCAGGCTGTAAGCCCTCGTGATGGGTTGTTGAAATATTTAAAAAAAACTACATCTAAACAAACGACTCACATGAAGTATCCACATTAAAAAGAAGCGTAAAGAGGTGAATCTGAGAATGAAGAAACTGTACTGGCTAACAGGTAGAAAATCTCAAATGGCCATTAAAAAACAAAGTCCTGGTTTACAAGGCTATAATCAAGTCAATCTGGACCTATGGCCTAAAATTATGGGGATCCTCCAAAGTATCCAACACTAACCTAGTTTAACTCTTTCAGTCCAAAGGCCTCCGCATCATAACAGATGCACCTTGGTATGTAAGTAACCACACCTTTCACAGAGATCCAAGTATACCCTTCGTATCAGAAGAAATCACTAGAAGAGCAAACAAACACCTTCAAAAACTGGAAGCACATCCAAATGATGCAGTTAGATCGTTGCTATAAAACCAAACCAGATATATATATATATATATATATATATATATATATATATATATATATATATATATATATATATATATATATATATATATATATATATATATATCGGACCGATAACTCAAAAAATAATGGACCGATCTTGATCAAATTTGGTGAGTACCTTCCTTTTGTAAGTGGCTTGGATAAGTTCGTTAGCCAGGACAAGGTTTTCTCGGAAAATTTTGTGTTTTCTTTCTAAAAAAATTTATATCTCCAAAAATAACAAAGTAAGGGCAACTGAATTTGGTACGCGTGTTTGTATTATAAACAGTGAACCCTGTACCAAATTTAGGTCTCTAGTTTTAAAGACAAAGAAGTTATGGGCAGTTAAAGAAACAAATTTTGGAGTTTTCCTCAAAACGTCAAACTCGCAATTTGAAACGTCAAAATTGGCAATGTTTAGGCAAAGAACGTGAAACAACTACGGATTGTGAAAAAAAAAATGTTGCAAGAAGAGTGTTCTGCGAACCCTTAACTTTCAGATTCAACCGTCATTGCCCTTCATTTTACTAAAATATTTGCAGAAAATTCATTTCAAATAGACCCTTTCTCTGATGCTTTGGCTGTCGCTTTAGTTAAGTTATTGTTTTCGCTGTAGGTTTGGTGAAGTTTATGGTTTAACGGTCTATCATTTTTAGCGAATTTTCGTAGAACAAATTCGTTAATGCATTTTTGCATTTTTTATCGAAATATGATGCGTTTATAAGAAAAAAATCTGGACGCAGTAAGTGCATTTTGGTAGCGAATTTTCATTAAATCCTTCAAATTTCAATAACTCAATTTGCTATTAACGCAATCTTTAGTGGTTAGGAAACAAACATTTAAGTTTATTCTCGGAAAATTTTTGTATATTTTCAAACCATAAGTAATTTTGATAAAATATAGTACATTGTTTCTACTACATAGGCTATACCGGAAATCAGATTGATGCCTGCTCGCATTTGCTATTAAAAACATGTTTATGGAAATTCACTTCCATAACACACTTGCTGCGTCCAGACTTTTGAAAAATGTTTATATATTTTCAAACAATAAAGTAATTTCGATGAGATATGGTCCATTGTTTCTACCAAGTTTGATGCCTGCTTTCATTAAAGAAAGACATTTGCTATTAAAAACATTTTAAAGAAAATTCGCTACCATAATGAACTTGCTGCGCCCAGACTTTTATAAATATTAAATTGGCAAGATGATATTTGACAACCTGTACCACCAGCCAATTTGCTTTGATTTAATTGCGTAGCATAGTCTTCCACCTTAGAATCTAATTTACTGTACAAAGATGACATGCTTTTATGTGGTCTAGATAATAATGCATCCTGTATAAAAGCATCATTGACTTATTTAGACTTCCCTTGATGCCATCCAAACCAGATTATGTTCAGTGAATAGGTTGCTGTGTTACATCAAGCCAAGACCTAGTGGATGCACATGCACTGATATAAAGGGCATCCACTGCATTGCTATTATTATAAGGTACGAACTAGATGCTCTGCCGGGGGTTGATATTCACTTGAATACGGCTGGCTTAAGGAAGAGAGTGGGTGGAGTGGCTTTTAACAAGTGACAGATGCACGCAGAGATATAATTATAGAAGATGTAATTAAATGATGGAGCGTGCACTGGAAAAGTTCGCTATTTGTCTTCTTCCTGTGAGCAGGAATTTTCAGGTACGAGAAGTTGGAGTAAAATAACACAAACACTCGCAGATAATCAGTGTCCTTATTTTATTAAGAGTTTTTTTTAGTTTCATTTAATAATGGTCGAGTTATCAAAACACTGTCCGTTCAGGTACGAGAGTTTTTTTATTTGATTTGATACTACTCGAGTTATCAAAACACTGTCCGTCAGTTGAACAATAAAAAAATTCGGACGCAACATTCTCATAAGAATTGTGCACTATTATTATACGGCATGTGAGTGGAGTTGATACTTTAAACTTTCACAGACCTTGAAGATAGATTTTAGAGGTTCTAGTACGCGCATATTTGAAGAATTTTTACCATCGATCTCCCTATTATCAAAAAAATCTTATGTTCTAACTCCTTTTGAGAAAAATGCCCAAAACTCAATTTTATATGAAGCCCCAGAACTAAATTTTGCTGTATCTGTAGATAGTGTAAGCTTCTTTAAAATAAGCTTGTATTACAAATTTCATTAAAGTTATACAAAGGATTTCCAGAAGGAAACTTAATTCATATTTAAAAAAACTAAAGTATCTGCCAAATTATAAACGTAGCAGTTATTTTTCCTTATTAATCGCCAGTATCATTTCGTTTTAGTCAGCCTAAACAAACCGGTTTTTTCAGTATCAACAAAAACAAAATGTCTGCTGAAAATTATAATTTCAGACTCAAAGGTAACGAACTTGTTCAGGCGTTTTAAACAAAAATGAGATCTTGTTTCTTCTTCTTCTTCTATTGCTTATCCATTAATGGATATTTGCGATCACATGTGCCCATTCTTCCCTATTTCTGATGGCACTGAATAGGTCTCCTACAGTTTTTGGTCCTGTCAATTGTCTCACGTTTCTGAGCCATGACATCCTCTTCCTGCCGACTCCTCTCTGCCCCTCATTCTTTCCCTCAATTACTAACTGTAGGAATTGGTATCTTTCATTCCGTATTACGTGGCCCAGATATGCTGTTTTTCCGAGCTTGATGGTGTTCAACAGTTCACGTTCTCTTTTAACCGTTCTTAGGATCTCCTCGTTTGTTTTTCTGGCCGTCCATGGGACTTTTAGTATACGCCTGTATGTCCACATTTCGAAGGCTTCAGTCCATTCTACCTGCAGCGTCCAGACCTCCACACCATATAGTAACACTGACCACACGTAACATTTTACAAATCTAATTCTTAGGTTGAGATCAAAATCAGTGTTGATAAGAACTTTCATGAATTTCATAAATGTGTTTCGGGCCATTTCGATTCGGCATCTGATCTCCGTTTCAGACGTCCAGTTGTCACACAGCCACGTGCCTAAATATTTAAATTTATATACCCGTTCTGCTGGGCATCTGTTGTGTGTTAGGCTTGCATTCTGATGTTCTTCCAGCTTGCGAGAAACTATCATGAATTTCGTCTTCTTGGTGTTGATATTAAGGCCCAAGTTTTTGCTACTGTAGCCTATAGCATTAAGAAGATCCTGCAAGTCTTTCATGTTGTCTGCAATTAGGACTGTGTCGTTTGCGTACCATATGTTGTTGATCCACACCCCATTCACCTTAATACCTTGTTTCTTGTTTAAAACGTACGAAATCTGTGCGCTATTGTTTCTCCAAATGTTAAAATAAAACATTTAAAAATCATACATTCATCCGAGATGGATTCTATCATACAACCATCTGCGTAGCAGTCCAGCACTCAACTCAATTCAACAAAACTTTATTTGTGTCACAAGAAATATTAAACAATAGAACAATACGGTACAGGGTAATATGGTTGATACAATGCTCCAGCTCTATCTTAGCTTTATCATTGTGTTTTACATTTAACTTAATTATTTACATAAACATATTTTTTTTATCTACTTTACTATTAGTAAAAGTGTATTAGTTTGGGTTTTACAATTAAAAATTTCATTTAATTAGAGGAAAAGTCCAGCAGTCCAGCACGCTTCCAATGTGCTATCTGCTAATACGTCAACTAACGTTGTCTACATAATACTTGACACATGCATCATGCCCGGGGTAGTATATAAAAAGTATACGTAACAATTAATTACAGAATTAGTAGAATTACCAAAGAAAGAATTGAAGTTCACCAACCAACCCCCACCCCCGTAATGCACGTAATTCGCTGCAGGTTGATATTATACAGCTTAAAAACTTTGCAGGTCAGTGACTTTTTTAAGTAAAACATCAAACTACAGTCACTAATGTTAAATTATATATATATATATATATATATATATATATATATATATATATATATATATATATATATATATATATATATATATATATATATATATATATATATATATAGCCAGCTTTTTTAGAAATCTTCATTGTTTGTTGCACTTTTTTCTATCCATCAAAATCTATTTTATAATGTTTATTGGTCAAGCCAATTTTTTGAAGAATGTGTTTTGTAATGAGCTTTAAAAACGTAAACATAGTTTCGTTTTGAAATGGGCTTTAAAAGCGTAAACATAGTTTCATCTGTGATTTATTGCCAAACTAACGGATTACAAAAAATTCCCGAGTAAAAACTTTTACTATCTGCACATAACTAATTGACAGGTGTAGTCTAATTTGGGGACAAGTTCTCCTGACCAAAAAGGGGTGTGTTGTTCTGAGAATTATTCCGAATTAGTCAGCGGAATCATCCAAGCTATTCAATTTTTTTAAACACTGTCAATTGTTGTGGATGTAAAAGTTTTGAGTCTTTCTATACGAACCTCATGACCAGTGGATTTTTTATTATGAAAATTGGCTAAAAACGTCTAGCGATACTTTAGACCACCAAGAAACTAATATGCTCGTCTGGTTCACGGACGGATCTGGCGGGGAGCGTGGGACGGGGGCAGGTGTTTACTCGGAAGGACCGAGGGTAAGTCACAGTATTTCCCTCGGAGCCCATGCAACGGTGTTTCAGGCCGAGATGTACGCCATCCTGCACTGTGTGCGGGAGAACAAGAGGAGGGGCTACACCAACAAGCGGATCCTCATAGCCACAGACAGCCAGGCAGCCCTTAAGGCACTAAGTAGCCCACGGGTAAATTCCTGGCTGGTGAGTGAGTGCCGAGACGAGACGAGCGACCTGGCTGGGCAGAATGAGGTGACCCTCATCTGGGTGCCGGGTCACTCGGGGGTCAAAGGCAATGAAGAAGCTGACAGTCTCGCGAAGAGAGGGTCAGCAGAACCATTTATGGGACCAGAACCGGCTCTGGGCGTGTCAAAGAGCACTGCCAGGGGAGCCATTAAGTCCTGGGTCAGAAACCAACACAAGGTGTACTGGGCGGACTGTCCAGGGCTCAGACATGGGAAGTCAATAATTGACGGACCCAGTTTAAAGAGAGCTGTGGAGCTGCTAAACCTTAGCAGAGGACAGCTCAGAAACACAACAGGTCTCTTGACGGGACACATGGCCGTCAAGAAACACCTACATAAAATGGGGCGGTTCGAAGGGGACCTCGCATGCAGACTCTGTGGCGAGGAGGAGGAATCAGCCCAGCACATCTTGTGCGAGTGTATAGCTCTGGACCGGAAAAGACAACTGATCTACGGTCACTCTAGACCGGAGACAGAGCAATATAAAACTTCACCCTACCAATCGCTGTGCAGACTAGTTCAAGGCACAGTGATTTTGGAATGGGTGGAGTAAGACTAGGGGTATGCACAATCAACCAAGGGTTGCGGTGCTATTGGGGCGGCAAGGCCGCGGACGCGCCCTGAAGGAACAAAAAAAAAAAAAAAAAGAAACTAATATGTCATTTCTACAAGTAATAGTCGCCTAGTGTTCTATATGCTTGAGATATAAATATTTTCTTTTACCCCTGTTTCTTAATGACAAGATATGTTTGGATTATACTAAAAAGATGGTGGTCGGAGCTGGTTTTACGGACATTCTTACAACTAGGCACTCAAAAGTCATGAGACTTACAATGGTTTTAATTGGGCATTGTGCACCAATATGCCAACAAGTGTATAGGCCAGTGACCGTTGTTTTCAGTACAGCGTTGCCAATTTGGCAGATTTATCCCTGATATACTAATTTGCTTGCATTTTTCTTACTTTTGTTTTTATTAACGAGATTCTAGACAGTAAACTCGTACTTAGGCACTTAAGTTATAGTCATATGTTTCGTGTACCATGCGATGTTGGCCACGTCAAAACTCACCATGTTCTTTACTTAATTCACAATTGTCCAGCCCGTGGGAAATTTTCGAAAAATCTTAATGCTGGTTGATTTAAAAGCAATTAAATCATTTTCCTCTTTTTAGCACTTCTTTAAGAAATTATCTTAAATATTTGTTGTCAAATTTTATGCAACACATTTGACAATAAGAATTCTTGTGTATTTTTTTTCTGCTTAGTTTGTGTTTTTTCAGATAAATTCGCTATCAAGCTATATCCTTAGGTAAATTAAATTTCATTTCCCAATTGTTACAGGTTTTTGGAAATTTGTGAAATGAAGAAACTCGAACACCAAGTCATTAAGTACCTGTGTAATAGGCCACTGACAGTTGTTTTCAGCACTTTGCCACTTCAGCAGATTTATCGCTGATATGCTAATTTCCATGCATTTTTCTGACGTGATCACTGCTGTTTTCATTACCGAGAATTTTGACAGTAAACCATTTGTTACAGGTAACGATTTTTAAATCGAACGCAAAGTCATTAAGTACCTGTATAAAAAGTCTGGACGCAGCAAGTGCGTTATAGAAATAAATTTTCATAAAAATGTTTTAATAGCAAATATGTCTCTCTAATGCAATCAGGCATCAATCTGGTTACCGGTATAACCTATATAGTAGAAACAATATACCATATTTTATCAAAATTACTTGAAAATGTACAAAAATTTTCCGAAAATAAACTTAAAATGTTTCCGAGAAAACTGGTTTCCTAGCCAACAAACCTTAGGTTAATAGCAAAGTGACTTATTGAAATTTGAAGGATTTAATGAAAATTCGCTACCAAAACGCCCTTACCGCGTCTCGATTTTTTTTCTTACAAACATGCATCATATTTCGATAAAAAATGCAAAAATGCAATAATATAAGGGTGTTCGGAAAAAAAACAATTGTAGGGATCACCAACGACTTATGGACCACCATGTGATTGTCAAAATATTTTTATAAGATGCAGCTTAAGACAGCCTACAATTAACGTATACAAATGTTTCTCGTATCTTGTATAATAACAATTATATTGAGCTTTACCGTAGAAATGCGTCACTCTGTATATATGTAAACAGATAAAAACTGAAAGTAAACCCGGAGATAGGTTCTAGGGGGCCTAGTTTGCGCTCATTTGAAGAACTCTTTTTAAAATTGAAAAGTCTCGGTCTCATCTTTAAAGAATTTTTGCTACGAAAATTATAGACCGTTAAACCATAAACTTATGTTGAGAATTCTGACGTTTCAAATCGCGACTTTTGACGTTTTTAAGAAAATCTCATAATTTTTTTCTTTAAATGCGGATAACGTTTTTGTCTTTTAACTTACAGGCCTAGATTTTGGCACGTGGTTCACTATTTATAATACAAACACGCGTACCAAATTTGGTTGCCCTTACTTTGTTATTTCCTGAGATAGAATTTTTTTCAAAAAGAAAACAGAAAATTTTCGGGAAAACCTGGGCCGATTTTCCTGGCTAACGAACTTATCCAAGCCACTTGTAAAAGGACGGTACTCGCCACTCAGAAAGATTAGGCCTATATATATATATATATATATATATATATATATATATATATATATATATATATATATATATATATATATAATATATATATATATATATATATATATTGAAACTGACCCCCCTGATATGGGTTCTAGCGGTCCTAGTTCGCGCTCATTTGAAAACATTTTTGCAAAGTCTCACCATCGATACCTCTCTATTAGTGACTTTTTTAATACAAAAAATTCATTGATAATGGTTAATATTTTCAAGTAAAACAGGCTTTATATTTGAGCACGAACTTAATTAATCGGCCGGCATCAACTGTAGCACCAAATAACCGAACACGCAGGACTACTTAAGGGAAAATTGTAATAATAATAACTGTAAGAAAACAGCAATACAATTTAAACTGCATCGAAAAATTTCATAAATATATATATATATATATATATATATATATATATATATATATATATATATATATATATATATATATATATATATATATATATATATATATATACTTAATATGCTATGAGTGTAAAAGCCCCGGCCGACAGATATTCAAAACTTACCGTGTTTCAACGTATTATACTTTACTGCCTATTTCTTACCTGAAACAAAATTTGAAAACAATTAATTTATAATTTGCACAATTAAACAAGTAGCAATAAATATGAAACTAAAAATTAAAAACTGATCAATATCAGTTTCCTTTTTGGATGGTATCAATTCAAAAGGAGAAATAAAAAGTTAGCTACATTCTTCATAGTTGGCAATGTTAGTGGTTTATTTAACAGAAATGTATAAAGGCCGAGTGTGCCTCCTGAAAATTCGAAACGCAGAACGATTCGCTCTAATCAGAGCTCGTCAATGCGCTATACTAATTACAGCGAAAACACACCTATCAGGTAATACGGCTAAGGTAGCCAGCCTCCTATAACATTGTGACATATACGACTCGGTGCGGAACCAGGTAGTATGCTGTCAGGAGAGTTCCAATTAACAAAATGTTACAAATAGACTGTGTACAACCAACTAACAATTTTGTAAATTGTCAGCCCCGGACCATTCCCTAATACCGGGACAATGTATGTAAAGCTAGATTCTCACCATAATTGGAAACGCAGACCGGTTTCGCTCTAATTAGATCTCGTCAGTACGCTATACCAATTACAGCGAGAACATACCTATAAAGTAATACGGCTTAAGGAAGCCAGCCTCTTAGAACATTGCGAGATGTACGACGGGTTCGTCATCTCGGTGCGGAACTAGTAAGTATCCTGTCACGACAAAATGGGCCTATATATATATATATATATATATATATATATATATATATATATATATATATATATATATATATATATATATATATATATATATACATATACATACATACATATATATATATATATATATATATATATATATATATATATATATATATATATAGAGAGAGAGAGAGAGAGAGAGAGACTACAGTACAAAATACAAGATTTTAAAATGATTTGGGGTTTGCAATCTTTGTATTATGATCAAAGCTGTTTTCGTGTGCACCCCTACAATAGCGTAAGGGGTTTAAATATGGAGCTCATGACACTCAAACAATTTAGGGATTCACCCAATAAAAAAAAACGGAACTTGATTAGGTGAGTGGACAACACAATTTTATTGTGATCCTTTGTACATACAAACACATCAGCCATAAGAGTGAGATGTTTTATTCATTAATTTGATCCCGAGGGGCCTGTTCTAATTTAAAACCCTGTCGAATACGCAAAAAAGTATAAAAATTCACCCCACAGAGAAGCAAAGTTTGAATAACATTAAACATGTAACTGGTTACACATTTTTCAAATGTTTGTACCAATGAAAATAATCTTTAAACAAACAGTATACTTCTCAGGAAGGGTGGTCATAAAAAATATGTAATAAACAGGGTACGTAAATAGTATTGCACCAAATAGAATTATGTAGAAACGGTTTGGATTTGACATTTAAATAATTCAATGTCATTTGATATATATATATATATATATATATATATATATATATATATATATATATATATATATATATATATATATATATATGCACACAGGATGATTCACGTACTCACTGGTGAGAAACTTTCGAACTTGTCATAGGAATTTCGATCTGAAATTTTCTATCTTTCAAATGAAGATCCTTTTAAGATGGCGGCACATCCGGTTCTGACGAAAACTGCAACCAACTTATTTATTTTGAATATAACATATAACTGTATATTTGGATTTGCCCTTAAATTTCAAGTGAACTTTTCCTGGACCATCATGTTATAATTTTCAACCGTTACTGAGATATTCGTGAATTTCCGTTATTTTTGACGTATCAACAATCATAAAGTAGCTACACTAATTTCAATTTTTCCTAAGGTATATACAAGTGTTCATAAATTGACCTTGAATTTGGTATTATAAAATCTCGAAAATCTCACGATTCTCAAATGGAACACTTGTATATTATAACCTCATTTGATGCTAAAATGAAATGTCTATTTCACTGTATTAGGTTTTCCTATACCTATCTAGCATATTTTTTGAATAAATTTCACCGAATCAATTAAGTACTTCTGTTAAGTTTCCCAAAGTTTTTATATAAATACAGTTTCTATAAATTTCACCACTTTTCGACCTTGCAATAGAAATTTCGATCTGAAATTTTCAGCATAGACCTAGTCAATGTCTGTCTGCCTGTCTTCCAAATGAAAATATTTTCAAGATGGCGGCACATCCGGTCATACCGGAAACCGCAACCAACTCATTTATTTCAAATAGAACACCTATACATCTATATAAATTTCAGATCGAAATTCCTATTATAAATACGAAAGTTTTTAACCATTGAGTTGTGTTAATCACCCTGTATATATATATATATATATATATATATATATATATATATATATATATATATATATATATATATATATATATATATATATATATATGATTAGAAACTTTCAAACTTGTGATAGGAATTTCCATATGAAATTTTCAGCACAGGGCTAGTCAATGTATGTCTTTCAAATGAAAATACTTTCAAGATGGCGGCACATCCGATCATACCGGAAACCGCAAGTAACTCATTTATTTTAAATCGAACTCAAAACAAATAATAATAATAATAATAATAATAATAATAATAATACAACTTTATTCATAAAATCCCAAACGGGCAAGGAACACGTCAAAACATAATATGTAGCAACTCGTTACACAGAGCATTATATATAAACATTGCAAATCCATAATAGGGACTCAATAAAAAAGGCCCCAAACCTACAGTTAAGGAGTCATTATCTAACATACAAAAAAAACATATTAAAACAAACCCATGAAAGGGCATAAAATGCAGAACACTGCGCAAACAAAACAACAATTAACCCACACAACACAACATACGCTTTTACGCATGCACACTTCAACAAATACACCATCATATGTTTATATTAAAGTCTATACAATGTATTAAAATGGGACAAGACATACTATGAATGAAACTTATATCAAAATATGGGTATTTATAAATAATTTTACCTCATCGAATGTCAAATACATTTATGCATAATCTTATTTGGTGCAGGACTATTTACTCACCCTGTATGGTATTTTATTAATCGGTGCAGAAAACTTGGAAAGATTCCCTGATAAATTTTACGGGGAGGGTTTTATTTAAAATATTTTGATTTATGTCTTCCCTCAGATGTTGCCGCCCGTTAAAATGGGTTAAAGAATGTATATTCAATTATGTTACCCAAAAAATGGCTCAAAATTAAAGCATGAATTTTTCAGGCGGAGACTATCACTAAAAAGATTATATAAGGTCCTAGTTGTGTTCAACCTTGTTTTCCTCAAGCGGGTGAATCGCACTACCATCTCCAGTCTTTTTACCAGACTACCACTTCCAGTCTTTTTACCAGGACTTTTTTGTTATAAAATTCATATTTAAATGGCCCAATACATTCAAAAATAATTTAATATCTTAAAAATTCTGCCTACATGTCAGCTTCCGGAGAATAAAATAGAAGTCAAGGAATTGCACAAATTATCATTTTAATTAAATATGGATTGTGTAAGAAAAGGAATACAAAATAGGCTGGTTCTGATATTAATTTTTGAACCGTTTTTTAGAAAACTAACCGTCAGTAACAGCCTTTTGTTTTAAGTTACCATAGATTACTTTACATATAGAGTCCTAAGAAGAAACGATGATATTATTTTACCCTGGTGGCTATGAACGTAAAAAGAAATGGTCTTTAAATTTTTATAGCTTTTTAATGTTAGCTAATAAAAACCCGAACATATTTATGCAGAAGCATGCTTCAGCTTGCGAGGGAGCAACTCGTTTATTATAATAACGTTAATGATCTTTCTAGGCTCACGATATGACCTAATAAAAATCACCTTATAAACGCATAATCTAATATTCATTTGCTGGCAGTCGACCAACATTTCTATCACCATCATTTATTATTCACATAAAGCGGACATCGTTAACACGAATGACGGGAGTTTTTACTAACTCTTGCTTTCGAAAATTATAAACTTCCGTTCTATTTTTAGATCTAGTGAACTGTAACAATGAAACGTTAATTGAAAGGCACAAAGCTTGAAGTTCTGAAGGGAAGATGCTGCGTAAACTGATCAGCAATATATTATAAAAATACAAGCAAATAACACTTTAAAAAACATTTAATACAACCATAATAACAGTAACCACAATAACCACATGCAGTTCCGAATTCGTCAATACTGGGTTTAGTATCAGTAGCTTGAAAACCGGGAAAGATACAGCGCTTCACATTTACTGTTTAGGTTTTACACAATAGAGTAAAAACTATGGAGACAAGAAACATGTAACATCCAGTAGGTAATTGTTGAAAAACTTTCAACAACTCACAACGCCAACAGAAAACAAACTATCTTATATCAGAGTTGACGAATTTACATAGAAATTTTAATTATAGGGAATTACATTTAGATATGAAGTATAGTAACTACTACAACAGCACTATGTCTGTGATTAATACATTGATGCCAAAAAAGACAATCATATGCACAGGTTCCTCTAAACCTTGGATTAGCAAACAGGTCCATGAGAAAACCATAGAAATATGTAATATAATAGTATATCATATAATAGGCCCCAACTCCTCTTCCTCACGAAAACCAAAATCAGTGCCAAAACAGCCACTAATCACCTTAATTTCCCGAAGTATGAGCTCCTGACTTCCTTTAGATTGCATGGAGGCGTGTGCGCATACGTCCGTAGCAATCTACCCTGCACCAGACTCCCCAATTTAGAAGCTGGAAGAAAAGACATACTAGGGCTGCAACTACATTCATCTGTTGCATTTACCGGACACTTTCTGACAACAACTTTGTCCAGCTCTTCGAGTACCTTTCTGAAAAAACCGACCATCTGATTTCTGAATATCCTTCATCCGAGGTCACTATTCTGGGTGACTTCAATGTCCATAATAAGGAATGGTTAAGATCTTCAAAAACCGATCCACAAAGGAGAGCAGCGGAGGCCTTTGCAGTCAGCAATTCTTTAGCCAATATGGTTCAGCAACCTACTTACTTTCCTCGCATCCCAACACACGGCTCAAATCGCTTGGATCTCCTTCTTACTACAAAACCTGAATGCTATAAGATATCAGTCACCGCCCCCTTGGTCGTTCAGACGACGGCATAGTCACTGCTTCCTGAGCAATGCAACCCGAGGTCACATAGTCATCACACCCACGTATCGTTTGGCACTACAACTCCGCGAACTGGGACGAAATGCGGGATTACTTTTCGTCATTTCCATGGGCGTCTGTCTGCTTCTCTCATACTGACACCTCTAATATCACAAAACGCCACCGAAATTATCCAAGCTGGCATGGAATTATTTATTCCACGTACACAGAAAACCTCTTCAGCCTCTCAAAAGCCCTGGTTCACTAAATCCTTTGACAAGGCCAGGCTTGAAAAGATCAAAGCTCACAAAACGCTTCTACACAATCCCAGTCGAGGAAACCGTCAAGCATTTAACGACGCAAGAAACAGCTATGTCCGCATTCATTCTAATGCAAAAAAACTCGTTTAATAACCACATCAAAAACAAAGTCCTCTCAAGCTCCAACGGCAGAAAACCCTTCTGGACTCTTGCTAAATCTATTGGGAATAATTTCTGCAAGAGCACGTTCCCACCCCTTGTTTCAGGGGATGAAATTGTTTCTACCGCCCTGGGCAAAGTTGAACTTTTTGCTTCGTTGTTCGCCGGCAATTCTACTATCAACCCACCTCCAAATGTTCAACCACCAAGAGTCCCCTATGTCGCGCATAAAATGATGCATAATATTTTCAAAACTAAAAAGGTACGAAAGATGCTCTCTTCTCTTAATACCAGGAAAGCCTCTGGCGTTGTCGAGATCCCAGCAATTGTTGTCAAAAAAAATGCGCACCAGAACTTGCTCCTGTCCTGACTCGTCTGTTTCAGACATCTTACAATAGAGGCATATTCCCTAGTAACTGGAAAACTGCTCGAGTACAACCTGTCCCCAAGGAAGGACCCAAAGCGCTTCCTAGCAACTACAGGCCTACTTCTTTCGTTTCAGTCGTTTAATGGAAAAGTATATAAACACTGAATTACTAAAATTTCTTGAAAAACACAGTTTAATCCACGACAGGCAGTATGAATTCCGTCAGCGCAGATCAACTGCCGACCTTTCCTTTGTCACCCATTCTTGGAACAAGTCTATGGAACTACATGGTGAATCCCAGATTGTCGCTGTAGGCATATCCAAAGCATTCGACCAGGTCTGGCACGCAACTCTGCTTAATAAACTTCCCGCCTTTGGCCTGCCACCAAAACTCTGTACCTGGACAGCAAATTTCCTCTCCGGAGCATTTCTGTTGTCGTGTATGGCCATTCCTCTAAGCTGTATCCAATTAATGCAGGAGTTCCTCAAGGTTTAGCTTTAGCCCCTACTTTGTTTCTTCTCCACATCAATGACCTAGCACATCCAACCCAGTTCACAGTTACGCGGACGACAGCACCCTCCACTCGAATATACAATATTCTAAGCCTGTCTATTTAGCCCAATTAGATGAGGATCGCAGACTCATATGGAGGGTTCTGTCTCCGTGGATCTCCAAAAAATATTGGACTGGAGAAGTAGAAATCTTGTACAATTCAACCCCACCAAATCTCAGTCTTGCTTTCTTTCTCATAAGAGGTACACCAGCCCTAGGCCCATCACCCCAATGAACAACCAAGTAATTCAAAGTATCAAGTCCTTTTCACTTGTTGGCATTTCTGTGGATCGAAATCTCAATTGGCAACAACATGTCACATCAATTGCAGAAGCGGCTGCTAAGAAATTAGGTTTCCTCTTCCGGGCTCGGAAATACTTTTCATCTATACCTTATATACTTCACAAATAAGACCAAACCGCGAATACTGCTCCCACATCTGGGATGCCGCTGCCGGTTCTACACTCGCTATCCTGGACTTCATTCAGAAGACAGCTATACGTCACATCGGTGACCTCAAAAGGCTGCCATCCCTTGCCCACCGACGCGCCGTTGGTGACCTCTCTCTCTCTCTCTCTCTCTCTCTCTCTCTCTCTCTCTCTCTCTCTCTCTCTCTCTCTCTCTCTCTCTCTCTCTCTCTCTCTCTCTCTCTCTCTCTCTCTCTCTCTCTCTCTCTCTTTTTTTTTTTATAGATATCTGCACGGGCACTGCACAGAGGAGCTTTCTTCCGTAGTTCCTCGACCTGCTGCCCACAACAGATCTACCAGGGGAACAGAGCGAACGCACCCTTTTACTGTCCAGGTCACCGGACATAGAAAATTTTGTTATGTCCGCTCTTTTGTCCCGATGACTTCCAAGTTGTGGAATTCCTTGCCGGCACATGTTTTTCCTTCTCCTCCGAACCTACAAACCTTTAAGTCCCGAATTAACAAGTTGCCTCTTCCCTCCTTGTCGACACCCACGACAAGATAGTATTTAGGCCTCGTGGTGTGTTGTTGAAATATGAAAAAAAATTGTTGAGATGTTTACTTCAATAAAGTAATAATAATAATAATAATAATAATAATAATAATAATAATAATAATAATAATAATAATAATAATAATAATAATAATAATAATAATAATAATAATAATAATAATAATAATAATAATAATAATAATAATAATAATAATAATAATAATAATAATAATAATGATTCCTTTTCGAAATAGAAAGTCGATTTCTGTTGCATGTTGATGAATATTTCTCAAATGGATCTAGAGTAGTGTAATGTTGTCAAATATGTAAAATAAGAAACTTGACAACACCCTTAAACAAAAATGGACGGTCATTCCTTCATACCAACCGGCTCCCATTCTCGCCCCCTTTCTTCTGATCTTCCCTTCCACCAGTCCCTCTATCTATCTCATTCTCGCTTATCAGAAACGATTCCGCACATCATCCATTCCGAATTATAGAATCAGATTTGAATTAATTGTGCGCGACTCACCAAATGAAAATTAATGTTGGCTATGACAATTAGATGTAATCAAGATAGAGCGGGCCTTAATCAATACCTACACAACACTAATGTTAACCCCATTGTTGCGTTGACTGCATACACACAACTAAATTAACTGATATCTTGATTTTATTGATCCCCATTTCGACTCCTTACTCCCATTTCGGTATGCTTAATTGAAACTCCACAAGCTAATTAGATCTACTCTATAATTAGGTAACACTATAATGTTACTAATTTACTGTACGTACTACATACGATATGTTGGTAACGTTACTAGCACTAAGCAGAAAATGTATATGTTCTTATTATTGTTTTGGGTGACATTTCAGCTTAATGACTTGTAGATCTACTCGACCTCAATTCAGCCCAAATTGTCTACCACCACAACAATCAGAAATAAAAGTTCTAGGTCGCATCCAATGTTGCTGAATGATGAATATATATTTGATGTCTTTGAGCACTAGAACCAAGTCACCTTGTTTTTTTTTATGGAGTTTAT
This sequence comes from Tillus elongatus, assembly GCA_964006375.1. Taxonomy (NCBI): domain Eukaryota; kingdom Metazoa; phylum Arthropoda; class Insecta; order Coleoptera; family Cleridae; genus Tillus; species Tillus elongatus. Next base: position 111,414,364 of record OZ023268.1, read on the forward strand.
CTATTTATTTATTTATTTATTTACTACAAATACTCAACGGGAATTCTCCCAAATTAAGAGTATTAATACAATATAAAATACATATCATACACTAGAAAAATTAACATAGTAAAAGTTCTACTAATTGCCAAGCAGCGATGCAACGTGTCTCATCTAAGACTCACCACAACACAATATGTCTATTGACTGATGCACGCTGTTATAAATGGAGCACGATCTGTAAATCGGTGAGTTAAGCCTAACATTGGTCCTAGGTGGCGGTAGATAAAAGAAGACGTGTCTTCCTGAGTTGACTCTGGGGGTGTGAAAAAGCAGAGTGCGCAACAGTTCAGGACAGACGATCCTACTGTGCAGTAAATTATATATCAGGGAGAGAGCAGAGTAAATACGCCTAGCCTGCAGAGATTCCAATGAGAACCTCGACAGTAAATCGGCCTGTGGTGTATCAGTAGCGGAATACACCCGATCCGCTCTGTATGCAAGGAACTTTACAAATCTCCGTTGGACACCCTCAAGAGCCCCTATATGGACGTCATACAGAGGAGACCAGACCACACAAGCATATTCCAGATGCGGCCGCACATAGGCACCGAACAGGATCCTCAAAGTGTCTGCATTATGAAACGAACCGGAATTGCGAATAAGAAATCCGAGTGTCTTCGATGCCTTAGCAATAGCATGTTCACAGTTCTCCACGAATGAGAGTTTCGAGTCAAAGACGACATCCAAGTCTTTAAAGGTTGCAGGTCTTAGAAGAGGCGGTCCATCTATGGAGTATGGGAACTCGATTACACGTATAAGACTTTACAACACATTTTTTTAAATTCAGTGGGAGATTGTTAATGGAGCACCAGTGTTGAACTCTACGCAAACATCTCTCAAGCACCGAACAATCGCAGAGACCAGCAACGGATGAGAAGATTTTTACATCATCCGCATACAGAAGATGGGGTAAGTCGATAACATCCGAAATATCATTGATGAACAGATTGAACAGCAAGGGTCCCAGAACAGATCCCTGAGGAACACCTGATTCAGCCAAGACCTCCCCGGACTGACACCCATGATAGTGGACAACACTAACTCGATCACGAAGATATGATTCCATAAACTTCAGCAAGTTCGGTGAGAAATCCATGTTATCCAGTTTCCTCAAAAGAATATCGTGATTTAATCTATCAAAGGCCCTGGAGAGGTCCAGGTAGATAACATCCGTCTGCGACCCCTTGTCCATGGCAGCAGATATATATTCAGTTATGCTGATTAAGTTAGTGGTCGTAGAGCGGCCCCTCACAAAGCCATGCTGATCGCTGCTAATCACATTTTTTACCGCAAACGAAATTATCTCATGCAGGACAATCTCGAACACTTTCGCAAAGTTGTCCATTATAGCAATTTGTCTATGGTTCTCAATCAACGTAGAATCACCTCCCTTTGGAACAGGTATTGACTTCGCCTTTTTCCAGGTGCTAGGAAATACAGAAGACCCCAACGATATATTGAACAGTATAGTCAAGGGCTGAACAAGTATGTGAGCACAATCCCTGACCAGAAAAGCTGGAATTTGGTCAGGGCCCGATGTGTGCTTCGGTTTGATCTTAAGCACCGCGCTTAAGACATGTTCTTCCGAAACCCGTTTGATATCCAAGGCAGTCCCACCACTGTAACAAGTTTGATATCCAAGGCAGTCCCACCACTGTAACAAGGAGCACAGCCCACTAAAACGCCGCCAGACGCATCCGAGCATGAGCCCTGAAAAAACTCAGCAAAGGGATTCACTGCATCTGCATCGCTCGCAACAACCTCCCCATGTTCATGAAAGGTAAAGTCTATGTGTATCTAAAAGGCCCAGATACACGGCCCGTGATATGGAGAGTCTGGCTCGTCGACCAACGAACCACAGACCGTGTAACCAACTGCACGGACCGTGTAGCAAGAGTGACTTGTGGAGGCTCACGGACCGGGATATCACGAACCTAAGTCCACCAGTCCGTCGGTAAAGTTGCACTACATCCTCAAAGGAACTAAGAACAGACTGGGCATGCACGCACAGTTTTACGCCGAGATGTACACTTTTACCGACAGACTGGTGGATCCCAGGCTCGTGATATCCCGGTCCGCGGGTGCTCGGGTAGACGGCCTGTGTAACTGGTTACACGGTCTGTGGAACGCCAGTCCACAAGCCAAGCTCGCCATATTCCGGGCCTTGTATCTGGGCCTTATTCTAAGACATCACAAACTTGATTGTTGTGCCATAACATGGTTTTTATCCGCTCCTTGAATAATTGGATATTATATGTCTTCGGAAATGTCTACCGCAATAGCATTCCAAAGCTTAGATACTCTAGGAAAAAGAGAGAAAGATTCATAACGAACCGTTCGATAAGTAATATGCCGCTTAACGGTCGCAAGTGGAGGTACTAGCGAAGCACTTACCAAGGAGCAATGTCGATGGTAATCTCTATAGAAGAGGCAGAGATCTCCAACTTTTCCCCTGCGTCTTGAGAACTGAGATTCAGATAGATCTATAGGGCGAACAGCTCGCTTAACAGAACATAGGAGGGACACGCTTGTCTTTGGGGCGCAAGTTCTGACATAAGAACAATTCAACACCCACATGCAAAAAACACTCCTTCGGAAAACTAGATATCCATAGGCATAGTTTTTTCGTACTTTAACGTCGATCTATCTTCGCGACTATGGCCAATCACCGACGCCAGAGAGCAGTTTCCCCTCACTATCCTGGAAATTTTGCCGAACCCCTGCCTTTATGTAAGAAGGGTACGGATATTTAACGTGCCTAACATCGCATGAACACGGGACCTAGGCATATTTTGGAAGGCAGTATGTATTATGGAAGTTTATTGAGCAGTACCGCATTCCAAACACAATTGAATGATTTACAAATATCTAATGAAAATGCGTCAGTTTCTCCGAATTTCTGGAGAGCAGGACTCCAAAGATGAGTTACGTATGTCAGGTTATCGCCAGTACATATATTTCAACGAAATCCATATTGGCGACCACTTAAGATGTTTGATTTTTGGAGGTATTTTTTAGGTTCTATAACTATTTTTATAAATGTTGACAAATCTGACAAAATGGAAATTGGACGATAGTTCCCCCACGTCGGATTTATCTCCCATTTTCAGGAAAAGGCTTGCTTTTAGAAAGCAACTGTCAAGTCCAATCAATTGTAGCGTCAATTCCAGTCAATTCTACCGCCAATTAGTCAATTCTACCGTCAATTCCGGCCAATTTTCAGTCAATTCCAGTCGATTCCACCACCAATTCCAGCTGATTCTACCGCCAATTCCAGCCAATTTTACCGTAAATTACAGTAAGTTCTATAGTCAATTCCAGTCAATTCTACGGTCCAATATGGTCAACTCTACTTCATTGATTGTTGTTGCCCTTACTTGGTGAAACTTGTCCATACTACATACAGACTTTGAGACTACTTCTCTGGCTTCACTCTAACTACCAATTCCCTCACTAAATTCCAGTCAATTCTGCCGTCGATTCCGGCCACTTATTCCGTCAATTCCGGTCAATTCTACCGTCAATTCCAGCCGATTCTGCCGCCAATTCCAGTCAATTCCGGTAAGTTCTATAATCAATTCAAGTGAATTGTACCGTCAAATAAGGTCAACTCTACCGTCAATTCCAGTTAATTTCAGCCAATTCTACCCTTACTCAATTCCAGTTAATTCCAGCCGCTTCTACCACCAATTTAGGTCAATTCTGCCGTCAACTCCAGCCGATTCTACCGCCAATTCCAGCCAATTTTACTGTCGATATTGGTTAATTCAACCGTCGAATAAAGTCAATTCCAACCAATTCTACAGTCAATTCTACAGTCTATTTCAGTCAATTTTGCCGTCAATTCCAGCCAATTCTATCCCCAAATTTAGTCTATTCGAACGTCGTAATCTTGCCTACATTTCAGTGACCAAGAAAGTATTAATATAAAGTAATAGATGTATTGCTTTTAAACTATTCTTTGTGTCGCTTTTAATAGAATGTCTTTTCTTTTTATTGTAAAATATCTAATTTCATAATAACCGTAAATGAACATATTAAATGTGTTCTTTTCTTAATTATCCGCTAGCATATATGTGACTTTTTCGTAAATCTTAACTTATTTTCGTTAACATTTTCTTGTGACCGCATCAGTGATTCACAGCGTAAAAAAAAGGTAAGATGCTTACTGGCAACTAGGCCAATGCTGACACTTTTTGCTCATCTAGACTAGCCTACCATCTCAACGACAGAAGTGACTTGAAAAACCATTCGCTGCCGGTGAGTCTCGAACCGTCGTCCCCCGAGCCCGAATTGGGAAGTTTCAATCGACTTTCCAACACGGCCACGGCGGCGCTGATTCACATCGTTAATTAGGATCCTGTGACGAATTTACAATTTTACATTTCGCGCAATATCGATTAAAGCATTTCATTTAATCGTGTGTGTCTTATATATATATATATATATATATATATATATATATATATATATATATATATATATATATATATATATATATATATATATATATATATATATATATATATATATATATATAGTTCTAGTTAACATCATACTGTTACAACTCAGATTAACAGCTCTTTTGCACAACAAATAGTAAACAAAGAAAAATTAACAGCTTCACACTTGTGAACGCCAGGCTTATAGCTTATAATGATCACAAAAATAAATAACAATGTGAGTGGCGTCTTTTTTCGTGTCGCAGTTCTAGCTAGATACTTTCCACTATATAACTTATAATGTGAACTTATAAGTCCTGAAATGTGCTAGAAGCTGTTAGGCATTCTGGCTGGTAGAACAATTACTGTAATAGAAGTGAATTGTTAGATGGGGTTCGCTATAGTTTGTAAATGAACTTCCCCAAAAAACGATCAAGAAAATCTTTGAAGCACTAAAACACTAAATGGGCGCTATGATTCAATTAAATAGTTATGGAATTATTGGCGAATTTGCATCTATCAATTTATCGACAGAATATCAAACCATGCTTCACCGTCTCTTCGCTTTGCGCTTTCAGCAATTGGTGTTTCCATGCAGTAATCGTATTAATGAAAGTTCGTTAACAGATGCAGCCATTACATCCTCAGCATGGCCACAGGATTTCGTTAAACATTATAAAGGATGAGCAGACGCAATTAGCCACCACAGGAATCTCTACATGCAAGGAAATCGGTCAATTAAGTTACATCATTAAACTGCTCAACAAAATAAAACACATAAATTCAGAAACTGTAAAGTTATTAATTTAGAGTTGTCTGTTAAAAGTATTAGTTTCCCCTAAATTAGTAGAGGTAGTTATCACATAATATTCTGTGTTAGCGCATTAGTTTTGCTCATAGGTACTAGAGGATAATTTAGTAGGCTTTGCCACGATGTCTCTGCTTTCGTTTTGGATACCGATATTGAGTCTTCTCTAGCTTCACGAGGATTGGTTTTCTTCTCTGTAACCGGTTACGCTGCTTTGCAGACGCTCTGTAAGCATGGTAGCCAGTTACAGATCATCTGACAAGCAGCGAAACCCATCATAGAAATGAAAACCAACACTTGTGAAGCCAGACAAGAAGTCTCTAAATTTCTGGTTAGTAAAGGAACGGTTTTGGCAAGTAGGGGCAACAACAGTTGAGGAATTTTCGTTTTGGAACCAGTCTCAAGAGTATGTGTGAGTGTTTTTAATAGCAATTGTCTCTCTAATGCAAGCGGGCATCAATCTAGTTACCGATATAACCTCTCGTAGTAGAAACAATGTACAATATTTTATCAAAATAATTTATTGTTTGAAAATGTACAAAAACTTTCCGAAAATAAACTTAAACTGTTTCCGAGAAAACTGGTTTCCTACCCAACAAACCTTGGGTTAATAGAAAATTGAGTTATTGAAATTTCAAGCATTTAATGAAAATTCGCTACCAAGACGCACTTACTGCGCTTCGATTTTATTGTTATAAACATCCATCATATTTCTATAAAAAAATGCAAAAATGCAATTATATAAGGGTGTTCGAAAAAAAACTTGTAGGTATCACCAACGACTTCTCAAAATAATTTTATAAGTTGCAGCTCAAGACACCCTATAATTAACGTACACAACTTTTTTCGTATCTTGTATAATTATATTGAGCTTTACCGTAGAAATGCGTCACCCTGTATATATGTAAACACATAAAAAATTGAAACTAAACTCTAATTAGTGAATTTTTATTTTAAAAATTCACTAATAGAGAGGTATGGATGGTATGGATGGACCCTTTGCAAAAAAATTTTCAATGACCGCGAACTAGGACCCGTAGAACCCATCTCCAGGGTCAGTTTCAATTTTTATATGTTTATTTTCCGGGAAAATTTTGAGTTTTATTTCGGAAAAAATTTTTTCTTCTGAAAATTACAAAGCTGTTTTAATGAAATTTATAATATATATTGCCTTTGGAGAGACCTTACTCCGTACCAAAATTGAACTTTCCAAGTTTATAGAAAATTGAGTTATTCAAATTTAGAATTTTCTTTGAGAAAAAAATTTTTTTCTCGGAATATTACAAAGTAATTTTAATCAAATTTGGTGGATATGTTGCCTTGGAAAAGACCTTACTATATACTAAAAGTAAACTTTCTAAGTTTATAGAAAATGGAGCTGATGAAGTCTGAAACATTTCATAAAAAAATCACAACCATAACGCACTTGCTGCGTCCCGAACTTTTTTAATTTTTAGGGGGCCTAGTTTGCGCTCATTTAAGCGAATCTTTTTAAAATTCAAAAGTCGGGGTCTCCCCCATTAACGTATTTTTTTTACGAAAATCAGCTAAAAATTATACCGTTAAACCATAAACTTAACTAAAACTTCCGCCAAAGTACCAGAGAGAGGCTCCATTTTAAATAAAATTTCTGGAAATATTTTTCTAAAGTGAAGGACAATGACGGTTAAAGCTGAAACTTGAGGATTTGCAAAACACTCTTCTTCCAGCGTTTTCTTCACATAGCCCATATTTGTTTCAGGTTTTTTGCCTAAATGTTGTCGATTTTGACGTTCCAAATCGTGACTTTGACGTTTTAAGGAAAACCCCAAATTTTGTTTCTTTAAATGCCCATAAATTTCCTGGCCAACGAACTTGTCTAAGCCATTTATAATACTGCCTTCCTAAATAGAATCTATAAATCGTTAAGAATTGCACTTATACAACACCGCCTTATCTCTAGGTCATAAACTGCTTAAACCTTGGGACATTGTTAATGGCTCCACTTGAAAGCCGAACGTGACAAAATGTGAAACTTGCCATGATATTACTAAGAAAGTAATATACCATAACAAGATACGGCTCGTTTTTAAAGATCTTAGAATAAGTAAGTAAATATACCTCCCGAAAGATATGGTAATTTGCGGTACACCCTTGAGGGCCCAGGTTTTAGTGTAGTAAAGGCCTTTACCACAGCATAAGTAAACAATTTTTACGAAAATTCGCTACCATAACGCACTTCCTGCACCTAAACGCTTTTCAACATTTATTTACTATTGCTGTATCCAAACTTTTTGAAAATGCAAAAATTAATATACACGATACAAAATTTTGAAATTAAAATTTTAACAATTTACACCACATCTGTTTAGGTATTAGCTGAGTCTTATTATTTGTTTATGACGTCTGTAAACAAAGAAGAAGAAGATAACCTCGAATTCTACTCGCCCCTTGCTGTCAGTTTGCAAAATAACAAATGACAATACGTTGCCAGATTTAACTAGGAGAGGGCGATGGGTTTTAAATACCTTAAAGAATGGGAAGCTTAATATTTATGCATAATAAAACGTTGTTATAGATTGCCTTTAAGCAAATTAAATAACTTTCATTAAATTTTTTATTTATTACTATATATTTTCCTGATATCTTCAAATTCAGCTGACAGTTTTCGCAAATGGCAACCCCGCTTATTTTTTATTGTGACATTTTTATAACCTGTTCGTTTGAAGTTTAATTTGGAGCATTTGTTAGCAATACCAGCGTAACCCTGATATATCTGTCTGACCTTGTCTAACATTATAGGCACCCATTCAGAGGTAGTTTCAGGTTATATCGTAAATTATTTATTTTTTATGTTGTTATAACTCTGAATTTACTTAAAATTTGGTAGAGAAACCACTGATACTATATCTACGTGCGTGTACAGTTTTAGTTTCATACTTCCAGTAATTTAAAAGATATTGCCTTTTTAAAGAGTTTTTCACATTTTTTTCTGAAAGTATGTGTGTGTCAAAACTGTCTAACGAACTCATCCAAGTTAATAGCTTGGATGAGTTCGTTAGCCAGTTCAAATTTGGTAGAGAGAACCCCTGATACGATATCTAAGTGCGTGTACAGTTTTAGTTTCATACATCTAGTAATTTAAAAGATATTACGTTTTCAAACAGTTTTTCACATTTTTTCTGAAAGTATGTGAGTGTCAGAACTGTCTAACGAACTCATCCAAGCTATTAACAAAGTGAAGGGAATTGCCAAATTTGGTTTCGATTGGTGAAGTATTTTTTAGTTATCGGTTGGATATATATATATATATATATATATATATATATATATATATATATATATATATATATATATATATATATATATATATATATATATATATATATATATAATTTTTCAACTGATCTTGGATTTGGGTTCCAGAGGCCCCAATTCGCGCTCATTTGAAGAAATGAAAAATCTTACCATTCATACCTCTCTATTAGTGAATTTTTTTTAATGAAAATTCACTTATAAGTACTACTCATGAAACCCAGGCGTCTTGATTAAATAGGAATTAATGATATCAGTTCTGCAAAACTAAATATTCTACTATCTCTAAAACTAGCACAGACAGGTTACAGGAAATACTTACATTGTTCGAAACCGTTTTAAAACATATTTTAAATAATGTTGAAATATACTGGGTGTTCCATCTAAAATAACGGAGTTTTTAGAGTTTAAAACTATATGTAATGACTCTCTCTGTTGTAAACACCTTGTACAATATTTTTCATCGGTAAATATTTAAATTAGATTCCAAATCAACCTGTAGAAATGAATTTTAAACATTAGATCATTTAAGAAATAGATGCATTTTTAAACACCGCTTATATACAGGGTGTCCGGAAAATACGTGTACAACGTTTGACAGCAGACTCCTGACGTCAAAATAGGTCGATCTAAGCCGACTTAGTTATATCCAAAATTGCTTCGTTTAGCCGGTAGAGGGCATCGTAAATTTGTAAAAATATTGGTTATTCCTCAATTACATGAAAACCTGCTAATCGATTTTAATGATTTTTACTATGTAGACTAATACTATAAAATGACGTTTTGTTGTAGTATAGCCACCGGCTGTAAATAAGTGGAAGTGTTATGAAAGTGATTAATACGTCAACATTTGTCCTGATTTTTTATATCTAACGGCGTTATGACAACCCAGATATTTTTGTCGAGTGACTGGATGTATTTGGAAGCTATTTTACCTCTTCAGGATTTTTCGTTGGTTGGGTTGTTTTGCCAAAAAAAAATATTTACAATTACCTGCATACATCAATTATTAACATTAGTAATAAAATTAAAATCAAATTACCTGTAACAATAATTTCTTTAGTGACTTTGTTGCTATGGCATTTAATAATTTGACAAGTATTGACAAATTGTCACCAGTCTATGAAATTGACTAAAGTATACGATCAACATTCTTGAATTACAAGTTCATTTTATCATTAAACATGGAAAATTATACGATCTCTGAGAAGGTTGACATGCTCCTGGTATACGGGTTTTGTCAAGGAAATGGGCGTCAGAGTGTTAGGGTTTACATGGAAAGATTTCCTAACCGTCGAATACCAAACCACCAAACATTTGCCAACATCGAGCGTCATCTTCGGGAAACGGGCAGCTTTGAGAAAAAATTTGAAGGCAAGGGTCGTATGCGAACAACTCGAACTGTGGAAACAGAAGAAAACATTCTGGAAAGAGTTGAAGAAGACCCAAGTACCAGTACCCGTCGCTTAGAACGTGAGTTACATGTTCCTAAATCGATTGTCAATGAGGTTTTAAACGAACAGTTGTTACATCCATACCACGTAGAAAAAGTCCAGGAACTTTTACCGACTGATCCCCCAATGCGGCTTACATTTTGTCAATTTATTAGAAACAAAAGAATCCGTGATCCAAATTTTTGTAGAAAAATATTGTTTACTGACGAGGCGTGCTTTACAAGATCTGTAGTAACCAATCTGCACAATGAACACATTTATTCCGATGAAGATCCATATGCCATTAAAGTTGCACATCATCAGCATCAATTTAAATTAAATATTTGGGCAGGCATTATTGATCGCTACCTTATCGGTCCTATTGTTATTCCAGACAGGTTAGATGGAAATGTTTATTTAATTTTTTTGCAATACACATTACCAATGCTCCTGGAAAATTTGCCCCTTTTACTTCGGAGGGAAATGTGGTATATGCATGATGGTGCCCCGCCCCATTTTTCCGTTGTAGTGCGGCAATACTTACACCATCAATATCCCAATCGATGGATTGGAAGGGGCAATGATGCACCCGTAAAATGGCCACCACGTTCTCCAGAGTTAAATATGTGTGACTTCTTTTTGTGGGGCGCTATTAAAACAGAAGTTTACAAGACTCCGGTAAACACACGTCATGATTTATTGACGCGGATTTTAAATGCAGGCAACCATTTTAATAACCCCGAGACATTAAATAGGGTCCAATATCATTTTTTAAGGAGTGTTAATGAGTGTATTCACCAAGATGGCGGTCATTTTACACATTTGCTTAAGTAATGTTTTTGTTTTACTTAGTTTCTTACATTATTTTTAATACATATTTCCAACTTTGTTGTACTTTGTTTTATTACTAATGTTAATTGATGTATGCAGGCAATTGTAAATATTTTTTTCTGGCAAAACAGCTCATCAAACGAAAAATCTTGAAGAGGTAAAATAGCTTCCAAATACATCCAGTCACTCGACAAAAATATCTGGGTTGTCATAACGCCGTTGATATAAAAAATCAGGAGAAATGTTGACGTATTAATCACTTTCATAACACTTCCAGTTATTTACAGCCGGTGACTATACTACAACAAAAACGTCATTTATAGTATTAGTCTACATAGTAAAAATCATTAAAATCGATTAGCAGGTTTTCATGTAATTGAGGAATAACCAATATTTTTACAAATTTACGATGCCCTCTACCGGCTAAACGAAGCAATTTTGGATATAACTAAGTCGGCTTAGATCGACCTATTTTGACGTCAGGAGTCTGCTGTCAAACGTTGTACACGTATTTTCCGGACACCCTGTATATATTTTTTAATTAAATTCTCAAACAGACTAAGGGAGAAGTAACGGTCGTCACTTGCTAGTTTCAATAACTCTGAATCTCATTTAAGGGTAATCGACCTTATTATAATATTGGGAAAAAGAAAACTAAATTCTTTGATAGCATGCTCTATATGTTTCGTGAAGAAGCCCAAATTTGTTAGGTATTTGTAGTTTCCATTGTAAATAGCTTGGATGAGTTCGTTAACAAGCCCTAAGCGTTACCCGTCTGGAGAGACTTTACTGCCCGCCAAAAATTAGCCTACCCTGTTTATGAAAAATAAATATATTTACGAAAAATCATTACCAAAACGCACTTGCAGCGTTTGTACTTTTCTCATTTGTATAGATTTTGTCTTAATGGTTTGTAAGAATGCTGTGAACGTTTATGATCATCCCAAAGAGGATTACTCGGACAATTTCATAAACGAGTTGCTTATTTGTTATTATATCGTGATAGAGAATCACCTTTCTGTATAATAAATCTCTTAAATGCTTAAATGACATGAAACAAAGTATCGTAATAAAAAACTTGGAAGGTTGGATAAAATGTTTTATATTTACGATCGCTTTATAGGGCTGAAAATATAAAACAAGAAAGTGCTTCTCAACAATTATCAGAAACTTTATCGGCAATTAAAAATAAACAGCTCAACAAATTTAGCGGTCAGCAGAAAGTCAAGCCAATAAAGACACTGGCTCTTAAATGTCAAGTACAAATCGAGGGTAAAAACTCTGGACACAGCAAGTGTTTTATGATTTCGAATTTTTATAAATCGACGCATTTTTTCGCATAATAAAAAGAGGAACTCTTAAGAAATCAATTGCCTTATTAGTTTACAATATACAATAATAATAATAATACAAATAATAATAATAAGAATAATAAAGTGTCATTCCATAGGCACTATACCCAAAAAGTCTGGATGCAGCAAAAGCGTTATGGAAGTTAATTTCCATAAAAATGTTTTTAAAGCAAATATTTTTTTAATGCAAGCAGGCATCAATTTGGTTACCTATATAATAGAGACAATGTACCATATTTTATCAAAATAACTTATTGTTTGAAAATGTACAAAAATTTTCCGAAAATAAACTTGAAATATTTCCGAGAAAACTGGTTTCCTAGCCAAGTCACCTTAGCAAATTGAGATATTGAAATTTGAAGCGTTTAATGAAAATTCGATACCAAACCGCATTTACTGCGCCTGGATTTTGTTTACAAACATGCATCATATTTCGATGAAAAATGCAAAAATGCAATAATATGGGGAATATTAAAAAAAATTGTAGGTATCAACAACGACTTATGGGCCAGCCTGTGATTGTCAAAATAATTTTATAAGTTGCAGCTCAAGACACACTATAATTAACATATACAAATTTTTCTTATATCTTGCATAATAACAATTATATTGACCTTTGCCATAAAAATGAGTCGGCCTGTATATATCTAATCGAGGAAAACACCCCTATTTTTTTCTTTAAATGCCTTTACCTTTTTTCGCTTTTAACTCGCAGACCTAAATTTTGGTACACGGTTCACTTTTAGTGAATTTTCTTTAAAAAAAAAATCACTAATGAGGAGATCCCGACTTTTTAATTTCGAAAAAATTTCTTCAAATGTACGCTATTTAGGACCCCTGGAACCCAAATACGAGGTCGGTCTCAGACAAAGTCGCGATTTAAAACGTCAAAATTGGTAATATTTAGGCAATCAACCTGAAACTAATATAAGCTATGGAAGGAAAATGTCAGAAGAAGAATGTTTTACAAAGCCTGAAGTCTTAGTTTCAATCGTCACTGTCCTTCATTTTACTAAAATCTTCCCAGAAAATTCATTTCAAATAGACCTTTTCTCTGATGCTTTGGCAGTAGTGTTGGCTATAGAGTTTATCGGTTAATGGTATATCATTTTTGTCGAATATTCGTAAAAAATCTGTAAAGCTCAATATATCCGTTATTATGCAAAATACGAAAAAAAATTGTATACATTAATTATAGGGTGTCTTGAGGTACATCTTAAAAAATATTTTTTGTTTTAATCGAACACGCCTTATGTTATTGCATTTTTGCATTTTCCATCGAAATACATCTTTGTAAGAAAAGAAATTCTGGACTCGGCAAGTGCGTTATGGTAGCGAATGTTCATTAAATGCTTCAAATTTTAACAGCTCAATTTGCTATTAACCTACAAGGTTGACCATAAACCAGTTTTTTCGGGAACACTTTAAGTTTACTTGCGAAAATTTTTGTACATTTCAAACAATAAAGTTATTTTAATGAAACATGGCACGTTGTTTCTACTATATATGTCATACTGGTAACCAAATTTGATGCTTGCTTTCTTTAAAAAAAACATATTTGCTATTAAAAACATTTTAAAGAAAATTCACTACCATAGCGCACTTGCTGCGTCCCGAACATTTTAAGTACAAACAAGCGTATCAAATTTGGTTGCCCTTGCTTTGTTATTTCCGGAGATACAAACATTTTCCGAAAGAAACCATAAAATTTTCCGGGAAAACTTGGGCCGATTTTCCTGGCTAACGAACTTATCCAAGCCACTTGTAAAGGGGAGGTACTTACCAAGTCTAACCATATAATCCCGAGTTTTAAAAGTTGTCCTATTGTGTGTTCTGTGTGTTTTTTAGGGCTGACATGCCCTGGAACCTGTGAGATATCTCACTCTTGTTTCGGACCAAAAAGTTAACTTTTTATTGTTCGGCTTTTGGCTCCCGAAGATACACCAAAAAGGGTACGAAGTACAGAGCATGTTTTAGTGTCAAACTAGCTTCATAGCCCACAAATCTTTTGATGTCTATAGCACTGATTAAGACTCTAAATATTGGTAACTAACAATAACGACAGTTATTCCCTATCAGCCTATATATGGGGTGTGATATTATTATTATTATTATTATTATTATTATTATTATTATTATTATTATTATTATTATTATTATTATTATTATTATTATTATTATTATTATTATTATTATTATTATTATTATTATTATTATTAATTAATTAATTAATTAAAACTGTTGAATTACATTACATGAAAAATTTACATAATGAAGGTAATTCCAAATCGATACACTACAATAATAATACTGCCCACATAATATACACCATATGTACACATATATACACAAATGAATGAACAAAATACATAAACATGTACACTAATTACATTTCAAGTGTCTGTAAGAAAATAAGACTCTGTTGACAATTAACTTCGCAGAGGACATTATCAATACACCATCGCGTCTTGAATATTTCGATGTTTTTCTTTCCCAAAAACCATGCGAATTCAATTGTTATTCGGCGTCTCAACGTTCTTTTTAAGATGACTTTATATGGGACAAATGAACTTCTTCCATACAGAACGTTAGTGAACACACGATATATTGTTGTCTTTGCCATACTGAAAAGGAAATTGGCCAAGTTGTGTTTATGTGTTCTACCTTCAATTCCACAATATATATCTTCCATTGATATTGTCTTTTCTGGAAAGAGCTCTTTTAGCATATATTGAATCAATGTCCATATCGCTGTTGTTTCATGACAGGTGAAAAACATGTGCCAAGAAGTATATAATTCGTTTAAGCAAAAAGGGCACAAATTATTGTTACGTAGACGAGCATTTTTCAGAAAGACTGGATCAGCTAATCGGTTTTTGGCTAGCCTCCACGAAATTTCCGATTCCCTCCCCAACGTTAAGGCATTAAAATATATTGACCAATGTATCTCCCCTTCTGTCCAGGCACCATCCAAATTTTTGTCCATTTTGCAAAACAAATCGGTAAGCCACCTCTGGAGTTGTCTTCGATTTGTCTTCGAGATGTTGGTATTTTCACCCGTTACCTTTATCAATACAAGTTTGTAAGGCTGGTATAGCTTTTAAACTTACTAAATATGGATTCAAAAGGGATTTAATATCAATTGTTCTCTAACTATATATGATCCAGAGCTAATCATTTCCAAGATCGCCTGATTTGGCAGCCAAGATTCTTCTACCATAAAGCCCGCTACAGTTCTAAAGCCAAAAACTGCCCATTCGTGTGTGCGCGGGCGCGCGGATATGGGTGTGTGAATGAACATATAAAAATTGAAACTGGCCCCGGATATAAGTTCTAGGGTGCCTAGTTCACGCCTTGTTAACTATTTTTTGCCCAATTCAAAAGATTTGTGTAACAATCATTGAACGAAAACACGTGCCATCGTGGAAGAAGTTAACGATGATAGTTTTATATAATGAGATTGGTGTTTTCCAAATTAGAGAAACAATTTTTGAACAATCCTTGTATTTCATCAATATTCAGAGGAGGCAATTAGCATTTGTATTTATCCTTATCTCGATTAATGGAAGTTCCGCAACGCATTATTTTTTCTCCTCTGTACTAATGACATTAGCATACACCAGACATGAATACAAAGCGTATTAAATCAAATTACGGTTTAATGAAAACGTCTATGGTCTTTGAATACGTCGAAAATTCATCAAATGAAAGGGGATACACAAAGCAGAGAAGTTTTTCGCGAGTCCGTCTGTGATCGAAGTAATTTTAGGGTGGTATTGTTGCTTATTTGTAAGGAGATCACGAAGAGCAAGATTTTCTTTAATGTTTCTTATGCGGAATGAAAAGATAGACCAACAGATAAAAAAAGAAGGACGATTTTATTATGGAAGAAAGAAACACTTTGTGTGGGTCAATCTTTTTTAAGAAATGTGTGATTTTCATAGGGTGATTTGAGCGTTTGTACATTATTATTCGGATAAAAGTATCTGCTAGATGCATTCTGACCATCGTGAAAGGCACATACCGGTTTCGCTCTTATCAGAATTCAGTGTGTCATACTTATGACCGCCAAAACGCATCTAAAACTCTTGTGTAAACATAAGCATGCTTCAGAATCCCAGTGAGATGAATCGCACATTGCGACATCTATCTTTACGTACTAGGAAACACGCTCTCGTAAGTATTAATTGTTGAAGAAACCCTTCTTTACTAAATACTAAAGCGCCTCCGTGGACGTGCGGTAAAGTCGATTCAGACTTTCCAATACGGACTCTGGGGACGACGGTTCGAGACTCACCGGCGGCGGATAATTTTTCAAATCACTGTCGTCGTTAAGATCGAGCTTAAGGTGGAGGGTAGGTTAGTTTAGATGAGCAAAAAGGGTCAGCAATGGCCTAATTGCCAGTAAGCATCTTACCTTTTTACCTTACTAAATACTAAATATAGATGTATACTTCTTTTATGGCTGCACACGTGCTGGTTTTTCTCGGCAACCAATTTCGCTTTTTATAGCATCGTCAAACTGGAGAAAATGGAATTGATTTATACGCATTGATGACTGCTCTGACAGTTCTGATGTTAAAAATTGTTTTTTCTATTTTTCCCACAAATCTGTTGAGTAATTAAGGAGACAATAGACTACCCATCGGAAGGCCTTAATTTTGCATGTAAATTTTATCATTAAATTTTAAATAGTTTTGTTTTATGCAATCGCTAAAAAAGATTCATTACTTCTTGTCTTTTCATGGTACCTACGTTCTTTTTTAGTAAAATGTTTTCTAATCAAGTCTAGGCGGTATTTTAGATTATATGCGACAAACATCAAACGAAAGTCATTTGTTGGCGTTTTGTTAGCGAAACGATCGTCAGTACTGAAAAATGTCTTGTGATGAATTGGATTCTCCAAAGCATACTTGGTTCATAAGAATTCCTAACGGAATAAGTTGGAGTGTAATTGTATTTTCTAAAAGGTGAAACCAATTTACCAGATATCTTATGATTTGGTGTGTTAACGTAACAAACTACTGGTCTAACAGGAATGTTTGGTTTATGAATTTTTAAGTACCTACTGGTCATTGCGGATTTTTATATAAAAGTATTTATTTGCTTGCTCACGATGTATTTTAAAGCTTATGCTTTAATTTTGTCTGATAGGAATTTGTTACGTCTCTCCTAATTTCTGTCAAATTTTTTGCGGTAATAGAATTATTAATTTTAACGTATCCCACCCTCTTTATAGATACGGTATTTTCCTTTATCGGCTTTGGTAAAAACTAAATCGTTTTCTCATGTTTTATTCTAAATGGATTTGGACATTTTGTTTTGATTAATTTGAAGTTTGTCATGTTTGAAATAAAGTTAAAAATTTACATACATTTCGTTTTTCATATTCCCGGATACCCTTACATTGGTAAATTTACAGATTAGCTCACGGAGGGGTTTTGGATTAAAAAATTCCGACCCCACTCCCCCTGGGGGCACTAACCATAAGAAAAAGTTTTTACAACCAACCCCCTACAAAGCTACTGGATCAGGAGTGAATAGAGGTGCTGGGCGGGGAAAATAAAAAGGAAATATGAGCGGAAAACGCAAAAAAAACAGTCGGTATGGACCTCTAAAGGCTGCCTTTTTCACATTATGTAGCAATACCACCCCTAAACCCTGTCTACCCCATATTCGTCACAGGCGGCGTAACTTTCTTGGGGGGGGTTGAAATTATTCATGTGGTTTATGCACTGACGGTGGTCGTAGGCATCCAGGAGGGGAAGAAAGATCCCCACGACGAAGTAGCGGACGATAATGATAGGTAACTGCAGAGGAAGGGGTGCATGTAACATAACCAAGCGAAAAAACGCAGAAATTGTAAAAAAAAATTAATTAGTGAATTTTCTTTAAAAAATCACAAATGAGGAGATCCCGACTTTTAAATTTAAAAAAAAAATCTTCAAATGAGCGCTAATTAGGCCCCCTAGGCCACATATCCGAGGTCAGTTTCAATTTATATATATATATATATATATATATATATATATATATATATATATATATATATATATATATATATATACCGATAACTGAATAAATAATGGGCCGATTTTGATGAGTACCTTCCTTTTGCAAATGGCTTAGACAAATTCGTTGGCCAGGAAAATCAGCCCAGGTTTTCCCGAAAAGGTTGTGTTTTCTTTCGGAAAAAATCTCCGGAAATAACAAAGTAAGGACAATTTGGTACGCGTGTTTGTATTATAGAGAATGAACCATGTAGCAAAATGTAGGTCTAAAAGTTTAAAGACAAAAAAGTTATGGGCAGTTATAGAAAAAAAAAGTAGTTTTCCCCAAAACGTCAAAGTCGCGATTTAAAACGTCAAAATTTGCAACATTTAGGCAAGGAACCTGAAACAAATACGGATTATAAAATGTTGCAAACCCTTAAGTTTCAGATTCAACCATCATTGTCCTTGATTTTATAAAAATATTTACAGAAAATTCATTTCAAATAGACCCTTTCTCTGATGCTTTGGCTGTCGGTTTAGTTAAGTTGATGTTTTGACTGTGGGTTTAGTTAAGTTTATGGTTTAACGGTCTATAATTTTTAGCTATTTTTCGTAGAAAAAAATCGTTAATGAGGAGACCGCGAGTTTTGAATTTTAAAAATATGTTTTCAAATGAGCGCAAACTAGGCCACCTAGAATACATATCCGGGTTTACTTTCGGTTTTTATCTGTTTGCATACATACAAGGTGACGCACTTCTACGGTAAAGCTCAATATAATTATTATACAAGATACGAGAAAAAATTGTATACGTTAATTATAGGGTGTCTTAAGATGCATCTTATAAAAATATTTTGACAATCACCGGGTGGTCCATAAGTCGTTGGTGATCCCTACAATTGTTTTTTTCCACCCCTATATTATTGCATTTTTGCATTTTTTATCGAAATATGATGCATGTTTGAAAGAAAAAAATCGAGACCCAGTAAGTGCGTTTTGGTAGCGAATTTTTATTAAATCCTTCAAATTTCAATAACTCAATTTGCTATTAACCTAAGGTTTGTTGGCTAGAAAACCAGTTTTCTCGGAAAGTTTATTTTCGGAAAATTTTTATACATTTTCAAACAGTAAGTAATTCTGATAAAATATGATACATTGTTTCTACTATACAGGTTATACCCGTAACCAGATTGATGCCTGCTTGCATTAGAGAGACATATTTGCTATTAAAAATATGTTTATGAAAATTCACTTCCTTAACGCACGTACTGCGTCCAGACTTTTTTAATTTACCACATCAGGTCAGCCAAGAAGTTCAAATTTAAACAGCTCAGAAAAGATAAGGCGGCAAAAGGTAAAAATTGTGTCAACGTGCATGTAAGATGCCAAACTGTATCGTCGATTTATCTAAAACTACCCGTGAGGTAAGCTGCAAATTCTTCCCTTTATTATTATTATTATTATTTTCGTTTAGCACTTATAGTCGATACACATACAAAGTATGTTTATATACAATCTCATTACAAAAACTCTGTGTAAATACATGTTTTCCTACAAGTGATCAATTTTCTAAGATATTTTCACGTAGTAGACCTAAGTAGAAAGTTAGTTGTGGCTGGATATATGTGGATGAACAGAACATTAATTTATCGTCCAAATGAGAACCAATATATATCGTAAATGACTTGATCCAGAATTAGAACATGTCTTGAAGGATTATTGGTCGCTATAACGGATAAATTGGTCAATCTCGACTTATTTACTTTATCATCCGAATACTTCCCACTTCTTACATTGAGCCGACAAGACCGAACGCCCCGATTACAATCAACACGTTAAGAAAAATTATGATTGGCTGTTTCTAACAATACCACTTTATAGAAAATACTAAAAAAGCAATTTCTTCAATTGGTGTCGTAATCTGAAATGTATTCACGAAGTTAAAAAAAACTACAAAAAAGTAACGACGCACCAAGTGCGTGATGGTAGGGAAGTAGGGACTATTCATTAAATTTTCTTTAAATGTCAGTTCCTGTCTGTCTGTTTCAGACATCTTACAATAGAGGCATATTTCCTAGTAACTGGAAAACTGCTCGAGTACAACCCGTCCCCAAGAAAGGATCCAAAGCGCTTCCTAGCAACTACAGGCCTATTTCTCTCCTTTCAGTCGTCATTACAGTGATGGAACAGTATATAAACAACGAATTACTAAAATTTCTTAAAAACCACAGTCTAATTCACAGACACGCAGGATGGATTCCGTCAGCGCAGATCAACTGCCGACCTCCTTTCCTTTGTCATCCATTCTTGGAACAAGTATATGGAACTACATGGCGAATCCCAGATTGTCGCTCTAGACATATCCAAAGCATTCGACCAGGTCTGGTACGCAGCGCTGCTTAATAAACTTCCAGCCTACGGCCTACCACCAAAACTCTGTACCTGGACAGCAAATTTCCTCTCCAACCGGAGCATTACTGTTGTCTTGGATGGTCATTCCTCTAAACTATATCCAATGAATGCGGGAGTCCCTCAAGGTTCACCTTTGGCCCCTGCTTTGTTTCTTCTTCTCATCAATGACCTCCTCTCTAGCACATCCAACCCAGTTCACAGTTACACGAACGATAGCACATTCCACTCAAATATACAATATTTTAGGCCTGTCTCTTTAGCCCAATTATATGAGGATCGCAGACTCATGGAGGCTTCTGTCTCTGTGGATCTCCAAAAATATTAGGCTGGAGAAGTAGAAATCTTGTACAATTCAACTCCACCAAATCTCAGTCTTGCTTTCTATCTCATAAGAGATACACTAGCCCTAGACCCATCACAATGAACAACCAAGTTATTCAAAGTAATGAGTCCTTTTCACTTGTTGGCATTTCTGTGGATCGATATCTTAATTGGCACCAACATGCCAAATCAATTGCCATAGTTCTATAGTTCCTCCACCTGCTGCCCCCAACAGATCTACCACGCTTTTACTGCCCAGGTCACCAGAAATAGGACATCTTGTTATTCCCGCTCTTTGTTGTGGAATTCCTTACCGGCATATGTTTTTCCTTCTCCTCCAAACCTCCAAACCTTCAAGTCCAGAATTCAAAAGTTGCCTCTTTGCCCATTGTCGACACCCACGGTACAATAGTATTTAGGCTGTAAGCCCTCGTGGTGTGTTGTTGAAATATTTTTAAAAAAGCTTAATTTATATTATTACGTTCTTCAGAGTTCGGGATTTCTTGACTAACAAAACACAGCTTTTCAAATTACAAATTTATATTTCACTATACGTTAAAGATCCCTACCTTTCATAGAGAAAGGCAGGGATTCGACAAAACTTCGAGGATAGCGAGGTAAAACTGCTCCCTGGCGTCGGTGATTGCCCATAGTCGCGGAAATAGTCAAACGTTAAAAAAAATTAAAAAATAAAATGTTTGGAAATTATTGCTTTTGGCAGAATTACTGGAACGATCATTCTAACGAAAATTAAAATGAGTAACCCGCCGTGTTCCGCAACAGAGTAAAGTGTAACGGTCTGGGGAAATTTAAA
The DNA here is from genome assembly GCA_964006375.1 of Tillus elongatus. Classification (NCBI taxonomy): domain Eukaryota; kingdom Metazoa; phylum Arthropoda; class Insecta; order Coleoptera; family Cleridae; genus Tillus; species Tillus elongatus. The sequence continues at coordinate 111,436,106 of OZ023268.1, forward strand.
ACAAAAGTGATGTATTCACGGACCCCAACAGCCGCCATGGAGGTGTTGCTGGATCTGCCCCCCGTACACTTAGTTATCATGGGGGAGGCCAGGCTAGGACTATACAGACTATCCTGCAATAGTAGACTGAAGATCAACTCAGGCTGCAGGGACCTTTGCAAAATTCAGGAGATCGTGAAGGAGAGCAGCCCATGCTTGAAATGAGGTCAGACTTCGCGAGCCCGCGAATCTGCAAGGAAAACAAGCTTACAGTGGTAATCCCCGACCGAGACATGGCGGAGGAGATGCCGGGCCCACCACACAACGCGCTCGTCTGGTTCACCAACGGATGCGGCGGGGAGCGTGGGACGGGGGCAGGCGTTTATTCGGAAGGACCGAGGGTAAGCCACAGTATTTCACTCGGAGCTCATGCAACGGTCTTTCAGGCCGAAATGTACGCCATCTTGCACTGCGTGCGAGAGAACAAGAGGGGGGGGGGGGAGGGGGCTACACCAACAAGTGGATCCTCATAGCCACAGACAGCCAAGCAGCCCTTAAGGCCCTAAGTAGCCCACGGGTAAATTCCAGGCTGGGATGTGAATGCCGAGTCGAGACGAGCGAATGGCTGAGCAAAATGAGGTCACCCTCACCTGGGTGCCGGGTCACTCGAGGTTCAAAGGCAATGAAGCAGCTAACAGTCTCACGAGGAGAGGGTCAGCAGAACCATTTATGGGACCAGAACCGGTCCTGGGCGTTACGAAGAGCACTGCCAGTGGAGGCCTGAGTCAGAAACGGACATAAGGTGTACTAGGCAGACTGTCCAGGGCTTATACATGGGAAGTCAGTAATTGGGGAACCCAATTCAAAGAGAGCTGTGGGGCTAAACCTTAGCAGTGCACAACTCAGGAACATAACAGGACTCTTGACTGGACACATGGCTGTCAAGAAACATCTGCATAAAATGGGGCGGTTCGAGGGGGGCCTGGGATACAGATTCTGTGGCGAGGGGAAGGAATCAACCCAGCACATCATGTGCGAGTGTAAAGCTCTGAACCGCAAAAGACAACTGATCTGCGGCCAGTCTAGACCGGGCCAGAGCAATATAAAACTTCACCCTACCAATTGCTGTGCAGACTAGTTCAAGGCACAGTGATTTTGGAATGGGTGGAGTAGAAAAGACAAAGAGCATGCACAACAAGCCAAAGGCTGTGGTGCTATCGGGGCGGCAAAGACGCAGAAGAGCAGACATTTTTATCGTTTTTTTAGATTTACCCTTGAAAATGGCTACTTAGTTGGCAGAAACGCGTAGGGATTTTAGTAAAAATTTTATTGTCTGGAAAGAAGTATTTCATTGAATATTTAATTATGTGTAGTGGTGATTTGCGTTCTCCCCTTATTTTATCACTGATTATCACAGGTACAAGTCTTCACTTAGTCTTTGAGTATTGTTTTTCTCTAGTTACATTAGTAATTTATAAATAATATAATGTGATTAGGCTTCTATCCTGTTTTGTATTCATTGATAATAAACGAATAAATATTAAAAGATGCTCTACGCCACTGGCAGCTTTCTCCTAGTAGTAGGAATCCCGTTCGACCATCAACTCTCTTCCAGGCTTTATTAATCTTCCGCTGGACTCTGGAATATAAAACAGAAATCACGTCCAACGCAGGCTGAAAATAAATAGCGTAATATGGGTATGCGATGGTGGCGCATTCATTACGCCAATTCTGTGCATATGGCCAACGGCACATATAGTGTTTAATTTGTTGTGAAATTTTAGAGGGCCTCGAAATTGTCCCGGCAATATATATTATTGTGCAGCCGCGTGAAAAATCTCCTGATAAGTTTAATTTATCGTGTGAGTTAAGTTTTTCGATGGGATGCCCGCTAAAAGTAATGAATTTTGTATGTTTGTAATAAATCAGTGCCTTCTTGATTGATTAGGATGGTTATCATTGCAAATTGTTTGCAACGTTGTGCATATTATATATGCTATTAATTGCCTGGAGTAAAAGGATTAAATTTATGGAAAAATAAGCATTTATAATAAACACAAACTGTGTATATCACATTTTTTCCATGAATCTCTCCCATTTTAACGGCTTCTAGAAACACTTCTTGAAGCCACTCATAGCCATTTCCACAGCATAGTCTGGTTGAGAAATTTTCCCGCTCAAGTATTCTTTGAGTTTTTGAAACTGTTTGTAGTTGCCTGTTGCCATCTGACGAATGAGGTGAATGCTCTAATACAGTGTTTCCCAAATAATGGTCCCCAGACCCCCAGGGCTCCGCGGCATGTTTTTCAACGGTCCGCGAACCCACGACATAAAAAAGAAAGAAAAAACACGTGAATTGGCAAAAATACGTTATGAATAAAATGTTTCTAGAATTATTACTTGATTTGGCAACAATGCTACACGCTAAAGACGTTTATCTATCACTTTGGAGCTTTATCACCGCCGTAGATTTTACGGTTCCCCAGTTTTAGCTTAGTATTAGTATGTAGTGGTATACCGCTTTCTAGTTTTTCCGTTGTAAAGAAACAAACGGTTTGAAATTCCCATGAATTATTATTTTGTCAACATCTGGCCATTTATATGTAAGAAATATTGGACCTAATGTAAAATGTGCTCATTGCTATATCCATGAGGAAGCCTTAGCTTCCAAAAATATGCCGCCATCGTTAAAGTCGACGTAGGAGGAAGTTGTGAAAATTATTAATTTTAATAAGGCCAGACCGTTTAACTCGCTGGTTTTCCAAGCAAGGTGTGAAGAAGCCTGTAGTGAACACGTTCAGCTCCTTTTGCATACAAAAGTTTGACGGCTTTCCTGGGGAAAGATTTGGCTCGCTATTTTGAACCTGTGTTAGCTCAATGACTCAATGATTTTTCTTGGATGTGCACGACAGCGTACTTATCAGATCTTTTTGCGTTTAGTGAATTTTTATTGCAAAAAATTTACTAATAGAGAGGTATCGATGGTGAGACTTTGCAAAAAATTTTTCAAATGAGCGTGAGCTACGACCACTAGAACTCATATCCGGGGTCAGTTACAATTTTTATATATATGTATCCAACCGGTACCTCAAAAAGTAATTAATCGATTTGGATGAAACTCGGCCATAATTAATAATAGCTTGGATAAGTTCGTTAGCCGGCTAATAGGACAAGATTTTCCGGGAAAATGTTGAGTTTTCTTTCGATACAAATTTTTATCTCCGAAAATTACAAAGTTATTTAAATTTAATTTGGTGAATATGTTGCCTTGGGAAAGACCTTACTACGTACCAAAATTCAACCTTCTAATAAGTACACTTCGAGAATCCCAAAATCACCACAACATATTTTTTATACCTGACGATCGTTTCTCCAGCAAATGCTGACATCATCAGAGGATGAAAATTCTGTCAGAACATCAACATCGTTAATATAAATTATAAACAACAAGGGACCTAAAATAGTGCCCTGAGGTACACCGTATTTGTTGCTTATCTTGTTAGATTTAATGTCTCCTATTCTAGTACACTGAAACCGTTTATTCCAGTAATCCCTTATCAATTCCAAAACTACAAAATGGATCTTGGAGATTAGTTTTAGAGATCCCCGTAAGCGATTACGAAATTTATATTTTCTATGGAGCTAGAAAACTAAATATTGGTACATATATGTAAATACTCCAAGTCGCTTTAAAAAATTGCGTTACAAAAAATTATTATTTACAAACAGAATGTACCTGCCAAATTACCAATATGGCAGGTATTTTTCCTTATTAATTGCTTGGATGGTTTTGTTTTAGTCAACCCAATCGAACTAGTTTTTGAAAACAAAACAACCAAAAAGGTATTTTACATAGGTTTTACCATGGCTCAAGAATGAAGAATATAGCTTAATGGGAAATTGAGTTATCGGATTTGACATCTTTTTACGAAAATTCTCTAGCACAACGTACTTGTTGCACCCAGACCCTCTTCATCGCTTATGAATTGTTGCCGTATACATACTTTTTTAAATGATAAAATATTGTAGCTCTCTATGTAAGACTGACAAACAAGGCAACCTCAAATTCATTTTTGGAAAAATATTTTAAACAAATGAAATGGGGTAACAATTCAAACATAAATTGAAAATCTTGGTTCGAAGCTTCGTCATGGAATATCTCCTCCCCCTTCTGCATGCCTAAAACTACCCACAATGCATAAACAAGAACAATATAAACAAGTAAAATTTCTTCGGAACATCCCCAAGAAAGTTGAGGGATCTGGGGTGAATAAGGGTTCTGGGCAAAGTAAACACGATTTTAAGGAAGTATAGCTGCAAAATTGGTAAAAGGTAGCTGATACAAGTCCAGCTAAGCTGTTTTTGTCGAACTTTCCGCTCACATTTCCTTTTTATCTTCTTCCCTGCCCAGCACCCTATTCACTCCTGGTCTGGTCCTGTAATTTTCTTAGGGGCCCTTTGCAAGAATTTTTTCATGCCAGAACGGGTTCTTAGCATGTTTCTGATTTCGCCGGTGCGCTAAACTGCAAATTTGCCGAAAATTCTATTTTTATTTCCAAAAGGAATGTACCTGCTTAATTATAAACGAGGCAGGTATTTTCCTTATCAATCGCTTGAATGATTCATTTAAGTCAATTCAATCAAACCAGTTTCTGCAAACCAAATTAAAAAGTTTTTTTTGAAAGGAATTTGTAGTTATTTTTCAAATCTAGTACCCACACTGCCTTTATATGAGTTTTACTATGTGGCAAAACTGAAGATTCTAGTTTAATAGGAAATTGAGTTATCACTATTTAAAATATTCTTACAACAATTCGGTACCATAACGCACTCGCTGCACCTTAACTCTTTTCAACACTTATTTACTATTACTGTATCCATACTTTTTGAAAATGAAATAAATATAAACAGTACAAAATTTTGAAATTTTAATTTTAATAATGTATACTGTACTTCTGATTACATATGTAATTTAAACTTCGTACGTATACATATTATGTAGTTTCATTTACTTCAAATGTTCCATAAAGAGTAAAAGCTAAGAGTAAAAAAACCATAATTACCTAAGTACCCTAGGTATTATACTTATATTAGTTTTAGGTAGGTATATTTCTTCTTGAAATAATTTTGTTTCAGTACCTACATGCATTGATTAAGAACCTGAATCTGATGTACACAACCACTTTCTTATTTGTTTGATTGGATGTTAGAATCATAATATACTACAGTCACAGTCGACGCCCGAGGGCATTTGTTAAAGTTATGTAAAAATTAAAAGTTGGGTTATTATTTACCTCCTATTTGTATAGGTAGTTGTTTTATATTCTGAGATTCTAAAGTATTAGCGGAGTCGAATTCGAGGTTATGCGCAAAACGTACACGTTTCTCTCATGACTCCTGTCAGCTCACAGATGACCAACAGTGGTGTTGTCAGATTAAACTAGAGAGATGGAGATGGCTTTTATATACCGTGAAAATAGGAAGCTTAATCTTTATACATAATAAAACGTGGTTCTAGATTCTTTTTAAACCAATTGAATCACTTTCATTAAAATTTCTATTCATTCACATTTTTCTGATAACTACAGATACAGATGAGAGTTGTCGTAAATGGCAACACCGCGGATTGTTTATTGTCATATATTTTCCTAGCCTGTCCGTTTAAAACATAATTTGGAGATTTTGTTTGCAATGGCAGCGTAACCCTGATTTATCTGTCTGACCTTGTCTTACATTATAGGCATCCATTTAGAGGTAATTTCAGGTCATTTAGTAGATTATTGATTTTTTATTTAGTTATAACTCAAGATCTACTGAACCAGTCGAGTTCAAATTGAGTAGGTAGGACCACTTGTACAATGTGTACGTGCTTGTCAAGTTTCAGTTTAATATTTCTAGTAACTTAAAAGATATTGCGTTTTTTTTTTTCTAAAAGTATTCGAGTGTCAAAACTGTCTAACTAACTCATCCAAGCTATTAACAAAATGAAGGGAATTGCCAAATTTGGTTTCGATTGGTGAAGTATATTTTAAGTTATCGGTTGGATACACACCCACACCCACACCCACACCCACACCCATAACCACACGCACACCCACACCAACACGCATTTCCTAATGAAATTTCACTAATATCGTCTGAGAAAATTTCCAGATTTTAATGGTGTGTGTGATGTAGGTATTTTGGCTGCGGTGTTTACACCATTCGCGCATTATTTTAATGGTAATTATTGAAATTATCGGATCATGCTGTGTCCAAGTCTATCAAAAATGTAAAAATATAATAAGCTTTGTCGTTTACTTTTAGTGCAAGTCCTGAGGAGATCGTTAAATAATAAAATTGGGCAGGTACAAATTACTTCCATGTTTCTGGTGAAACAGACCCTATTCAAACATGAATATAATCTTTAAGATAAACATGTTCCCACGTCCCTTACCCAAAACATTCTTTTTTTAGAAGGAACTAGGAAATCATGAATAACTGAATAATGGCCTTAAGGTCATTAGAATGGTGTGAATTTCACACGTTTTGCTTTGCTTTCAATATAAGCCGGCAGTTTAACAGATTTATTTGCCGGTTGTCAGATCAAGTGAGGTCCGGTCAAACAAAAGAGGAACGTGCTCCTAGAAAGAAAACTTCGTCCCTCGTCTTTCAAGTTTATTATAATGACCTCCAAGATTTATACCCACAATAATATATAATATTATCTGCTCACTTATCGAACTCTTTGCTACAAACCAGACATAAATATAGTGACAGGTTTTTTTTTTAAATATAAATGTATTTTCAAGTCTTTTGTGATATTTTTTATTGTCTTCATGTTGCTAGCCCTGTTATTGCTTGAAACGGAACATCTAAAACTTAAAAATCTAATCGTCGGAAGTAGCAAGTGCATTATATAGCAAGGAAAAAAATCATTCAACTTTTAATAACTCAAGTTTTGGTTAAATTAGGAAACTTACTTTAAGTTTGGTACGTAATAAATTCTCCATAAGGACAAGATGTTTACAAAATTTCGTCAAAACTGCTTTACTATTTTTACAGAAACATTTTTTTTGAAAAAACCTTTTTTTTAAACCTTAATTTTTTGAAGAAAAACTAATTCAATTACAAACTTAACAAAGAGATTTACAAAACGTTTCATCACCCCATTATTTTTTAAGTTATTACACACGGGTCCCGGCTTCAATCCCCAGTAGAAATGACAAAATCATTTTTCAGTATATATTGTAACTAAGACTAGATGCATTCTCGCAACAATTAGAACCGTAGACCGGTTTCGCTCTCATTAGAGCTCTTCAGTACGGCATAATGATTGTAGCAAAAATGCACCAAAAATAATACGGCTATAGTATAGCCAGCCTTAAAATACTAAGTGAGTGGTGGACGTGCCGCCACCTACTACTTGGTTCCGCAACTAGGTGGTGGACGTGCCGTCACCTACTACTTGGTTCCGCAACTAGGTGGCGGCACGTCCACCACTCACTTAGTATTTTAAGGCTGGCTATACTATAGCCGCATTATTTTTGGTGCATTTTTGCTACAATTAGTATGCCGTACTGAAGAGCTCTAATTAGAGCGAAACCGGTCTACGGTTCAAATTGTTGCGAGAATGCATCTAGCTATACATACTTTGTCCCTATATTCGGGTAGAAATGGGCCAGGGCTGACAATTTACTAAATTGTTAGTTGGTTGTATATAGTCTCTATTGTTTAACACTTTGTGTTATTGGAGCTGGCGTGACAACATACTACTTGGTTCCGCAACTAGGTGGCGGTACGTCCACCACTCACTTAGATACTGTAACTGTAAATTAACATCAATTGATGTTATCACATTGTGTTTGAGCAAGTTGAGTTTGGAGGTTGCGTCCTTCGGAGGAGCCGTTGGAGCCGTCGGTCCTGTGTCCATGCAATGTTGGACACGTTAAAGATCGCTACCCTTGATACAGAATGAAGGGATTCTGCAAAAATTCAAGAATAATGAGGCGAAACCTCTCCCTGGCGTCGGCCATAGTCGCGGAAATAGACCGAGATTAAAAAAAATATATAGATATTGTTTATAAACAATTCACTCCAAAAATCTTAATTTTTTCTATGAATTCAACATGAAAAGCCAATCAAATCGTGTGACATTTCCGACAACGAAAAATAATTTTGAAAGTAGTCGCCTTTCTCCAAGCGAAATTTTCTTTATGGAAATTTCCTTAAAATAAGGTGGGTGTGTGGGGCCATAATGATGTTCGTTTTAAATTTAAATAGTGACTTCATCAGATGATAAAATCGTCGCAGCGGCAGAACAAATCTTCTAGGCGGTTATTATCAATCTAAAAATACCTAATAAAACTTAAAAAACAGTCTGGACGCAGCAGGTGCGTTATGGTAGTAAATTTTCATTAAAATGTTTTAAATAGCAAATATGTGGATTTTTTTTTAAAGAAAGCAGGTATCAAATTTGGTTAGCAATATAACCTATATAGTAGAAACAGTGTACCATATATCGTCAAAATAAGTTTATTGTTTGAAAATGCACAAAACATTTTCGAAAATAAACTTAAAATGTTCCTGAAAAAACTATTTTCCTGGCCAACGAAACTTATAGGTTAATAGCAAATTAAGCTATTCAAATTTGGAGCATTTAATAAAAATTTGCTACTATAACGCATTTGCTGCGTCCCGAATTTCTTTTCTTACAAACGTGCATTATGATTTCGTGGTTGAAATTCGATACATTAAAGGTCAGCTCAGAACTGGCACGGACTGGGACTGACCAGATTTTAATAAAACTTCGCTACCATAAAGCACTTGCTGCGTTCCGAATTTCTTTTCTTAGAAACATGCATTATAATTACGTGTTCAAAATTCGATACATTAAAGGTCAGCTCAGAACTGGCACAGACCGGGGGAATTAGGCTACCTAATTAAAACAAAGCATTGTTTAATCTACTCGAACTGAGCAGATTCTCTCAATACAGTGCTCCAGCTTAACATATATTCATAAGCAATCGTCCTCAAAAATGCCCACCAGAACTTGCTCCTGTCCTGGCCCGTCTGTTTCAGACATCTTACAATAGAAGCATATTCCCTAGTAACTGGAAAACTGCTCGAGTACAACCCGTCCCCAAGACAGGATCCAAAGCGCTTTCTAGCAACTACAGGCCTCTTTCTCTCCTTTCAATCATCTCACAAGTGATGCAAAAGTATATAAACACCCAATTACTAAAATTTCTTGAAAAACACAGTCTAATCCACGAAAGGCAGTATGGATTCCGTCAGCGCAGATCAACTGCCGACCTCCTTTTCTTTGTCACCCATTCTTGGAACAAGTCTATGGAACTACACGGTGATTCCAGATTGTCGCCCTAGACATATCCAATGTATTCGACCAGGTATGGCACGCAGCGCTGCTTAATAAACTTCCGGCATATGGCCTACCACCAAAACTCTGTACCTGGACAGCAAATTTCCTTTCCATCCGGAACATTTCTGTTGTCGTGGATGGCCATTCCTCTAAACTGTATCCAATTAATGCAGGAGTCCCTCAAGGTTCAGCTTTAGCCCCACATCAATGACTCCTCTCTAGCACATCCAACCCAGTTCGCAGTTACGCGGACGACAGCACCCTCCACTTAAATATACAATATTCGAAGCCTGTCTCTTTAGCCCAATTAGATGAGGATCGCAGACTCATAGAGGGTTCCGTCTCTGTGGATCTCCAAAAATATTAGACTGGGGCAGTAGAAAACTTGTACAATTCAACTCCACCAAATCTCAGCCTTGCTTTCTATTTCATAAGAGATACACAGCCCTAGACCCATCACAATGAGCAACCAAGTTATTCAAGGCAATGAGTAATTTTCACTTGTTGGCATTTCTGTGGATCGAAATCTCAATTGGCACCAACATGTCCTATCAATTGCAGAAGCGGCTGCTAAGAAATTAGGTTTCCTCTTCCGGGCTCGCAAATATTTTTCGCCAGCTAATCTCTATATACCTTATATACTTCACAAATAAGGCCAAAACTCGAATACTGCTCCCACATCTGGGGTGCCTCTGCCGCTGCTACACTCGCTATCCTGTACTCTATTCAAAAGAGAGCTATACGTCTCATCGGTGACCCTACCCTCACCCAAAGGCTGCCATCCCTTGCCCACAGACTTGCCGTTGGTGACCTCTCTCTCTTTAATAGATATCTGCACGGGCACTCCTCAGAGGAGCTTTCGTCCATAGTTCCTCCATTTGCTGCCCCAACAGATCTACCAGGGGAACAGATCGAATGCACCCTTTTACTGTGCAGGTCACCAGGCATAGAACATATTGTTATTATGCCCGCTCTGTTGTCCCGAGGACTTCTCCAAGTTCTGGAGTTCCTTGCCGGCACATGTTTTTCGTTCCCCTCCGAACCTACAAGTCCAGAATTAACAAGTTGCCTCTTGCCTCCTTCTCGACACCCACGGTACGATAGTATTTAGGCTGTAAGCCCTCGTGGTGTGTTGTTTATATATTTGTTTATATATATATATATATATATATATATATATATATATATATATATATATATATATATATATATATATATATATATATTATATATATATATATATATATATATATATATATATATATATATATATATATATATATATATATAAGAAAACAAAGAACGTGATTTTTTAATGACGATTTCTAATTATACAAAAGGCTTCTCAAAATCGAGGTACACTATTATCACTTATAGGTGGTAATAGGTACACACGCTGAGCGCAATTTTGTGGTTGCTCTGTACAAAAACAAAAGTTGTGAAACAATTACAGACCAAACGCATCTTTATCATAGTGAAACTAAATAGTAAAAAAAGACACCCCCTCTGGCAATATGTCTTCCCGATGCAAACATACAGGATAACTGTCTGCCCATAATGTCCCTTATACTGCGAAGTATCACGTGCTTTGGAGCAACAAAAAGCTTCAAGATCTCAATATCGCGCATACCTAAAGGCAAAATTCTATATGCGCACGTTCTAACGAAATAAAACGGAGAAAACCATATCATGGAAAAGTAGTTTACAATAATGGAATGTATATAGAATAAGGCATGTTTGCTACAGCGATAAATACCATTTGAAAGACCGTTAAAATAAAATTATTTTTACCTTCAGGATATGCATTTTACATGTGAACTATTCGTGCAGTTATTCGATAAAATTGAGACAATTTAAAATAACGTTCTATTTCTATTTACGAGTAAGTTTAAATACATACCAGGGATATGGATGGCTGTGAAATGTCTGCTGGTATTTTTAGTGAATTTTCATTAAGAAAATTCACTAATAGAGAGGTATCGATGGTGAGAATTTTGAAAATTTTCTTCAAACGAGCGCGAATTAGGGAAGCTAGAACCCAAATCCAAGGGCAGTTAAAAAGCTTGTATGTATGTATCCAACCGATAACTCAAAAAATACTTCAGCAGTCGAAACCAAATTTCGCATTTCTTCAAATGAACGCGAATTAGGTCCCCTAGAACCCGAATCCAAGGACAGTTAAAAAGTTTATATATATATATATATATATATATATATATATATATATATATATATATATATATATATATATATATATATATATATATATATATATATATATATATATATATATATATATGTATGTATGTATGTATGTATGTATGTATCCCACCGATAACTCAAAAAATACTCGACCGATCAAATCCAAATTTGGAAATCGCCTTCGTCTTGTTAATAGCTTGGATGAGTTCGTTAGACAGTTTTGACACTTTTTTCTACTTTTAACGTCGGCCTATTTCCGCGACTATGGCCAATCACCGACGCCAGAGACCAGTTGTACCTCACTATCCTGGAAATTTTGCCGAACGCCTCCCTTTCTGTAAGGAGGGTAGGGGTCTTTAACGTGCCCAACATCGTATGGACACGGGACCGACGATTTTACCCCCCCTTCGAAGAGCAGAACGTGCAGACATTCAACTTGTTCAAATACAATGCCAGAACCGCGGTCGATGTTAATTTATTACAGTTTGTACTGAAAAAGTGAAAGGGAAGGGAAATCCTGTGAATCGAACTCAGTGGCCTTCGATTCAGAGGCACATGTTCTTACCCCTGGACCACCGGGGCTCCTACAGTTTTAACACTCAAATATTTTTAGAGAAAAATGGAAAAACTGTTTGAAAACGCAATATCTTTTAAATTGCTAAAAATATTAAAGTAAAACTTCACAAGCACGTAGATACTGTACACTTGGTCCTACCTACGAAATTTGCACTCAATTGGTTCAGTAGATCTTGAGTTATAACTAAATGAAAAATAACGAATCTACGATATGACCTGAAATTACCCGTAAATGGATGCCTACAATGTTAGACAAGGTGAGACAGATATATCAGGGTTCCACTGCCATTGCAAACAAAATCTCCACATGAAGTTCTAAATATACAGCCTACGAAAATATGTCACAATAAACAATCAGCGGGGTTGCCATTTGCGAAAACTCTCATCTGAATCTAAAGATATCAGAAAAATGTTAATAAACAAAAATTTTTACTGAAGGTGATCAAATTTGTTTAAAAGCAATCTAGAACCACGTTTTATCATGTACAAATAGTAAGTTTCCCATTTTACGGTATTTTAAAGCCATCTCTCTCTCTCTCCTAGTTCAATCTGACAACACCACTATTTGTCATTTGATAACTAACAGGAGTCATGAGAGAAACGTATACGTTCTAAGCATAACCTGGAAATTAACAGACTCCATTAACAAAGAAGAAGAAGAACATAACCTCTAAATCGACTCCGCTAATACCTTAGAATCTTAGAATATAAAATAATAAAACAACTACCTATATTCTAAGGTTAATACAAATAGGAGTAGGTAAATAATAACCCAACTTTTAATTTTAACATAACTTTAACAAATGCCGTCGGCCGTCGACTGTAGCATATTATGATTCTAACATCCAATCAAACAAATAAGAAAGTGGTTGTGTACATCAGATTCAGGTTCTTATTAAATGCATGTAGCTACTATATTATCAAAGTAAAACAAACTTATTGTAAGGAGAAGTATACCTACCTCAAACTAATATATAATACCTAGGTAGTTACGATTTTCTTTACTCTTAGTTTTTACTCTTTACCATAAATTTGACGTAAATAAAACTATATAATATCATAAAGCAGTTTTAAATTATATACTCAGATGTAAATTATTAAAATTTTAATTTCAATTTGTATTGTTTATATTTATTTCATTTTCACAAAGCACGGATACAGCATTAGTAAATAAGTGTTGAAAATAGTTTAGGTGCAGCAAGTGCGTTATGGTAGCAAATTTTTGTAAAAATATTTCAAATGGTGATAACTCAATTTCCCATTAAACTAGAATCTTCAGTTTTGATACATAGTAAAACCCATATAAAGGCATCGTGGGTACTAGATTTGAAAAATAACTACAAATTCTAAAAAAAAAACCTTTTGTTATTTTGTTTGCAGAAACTGGTTCGATTGAGTTGACTAAAACGGATCATCCAGGCATTTAATAAGGAAAAATACCTACCACGTTTATAATTTGGCAGATACGTTTCTTTTGTAAATAAAAATTAAATTTTCGGTAAATTTGCATTTTAGCACACGGGGGACTTTTAGAAAAAATTCAGAAACATGCTTTGAACACTTTCTGGATGCACATACTACAAGAAATTTTTTTTTCAAACGGCCCCTAAGAACGTTACGGGACCAGAAGTGAATAGGGGTGCAGGGCGTGGAAGAAGATAAAAAGGAAATGTGAGTGGATAGTTTGAAAAAACTAGCTTAGTTGGACCTCAGTAAGCTGAATCTTAACCATCTTACAGCTATACTGCCTTAAAATTCTGTTTACTTTGCCCACAACCCCTGTTCACCGCAGAGCCCGCAACTTGCTCGGGGGCTGTTCCCAAGAAACTTTTCTTGTTTATATTGTTCTCGTTTATGCACCGAGGGTGATTGTAGGCATATAGAAGTGGCAGGAGAATCCCCGCGGCAAAGCCGCCAACCGCATTTTCAATTTATGTTTAAATTGTTACCTCATGTGGTTTGTTTAAAATATTTTTCGAAAATTTTATTTGAGGTTGCCTTGTTTGTCAGTTACATAGAGCTACAATATTTGAAAAAGTATGGATACAGCAACAGTAAATAAGTGATGGAAAGGGTCTGTGTGCAGCAAGAACCTTGTGGTAGAGAATTTTCGTAGAAATATTTCAAATCCGATAACTCAATTTCCCACTAAGCTATAATCTTCAATCTGGTAAGCGCAGCGTGGCAACCAAATTAAAGAAAAGTAACACAATGAGCTTCGCCAATAACTACAAAATTGTTTTGAAAAACCTTTTTGGTTGTTTTGTTTGCAAAAACTAGTTCGATTGGATTGACTAAAACAAAACCATCCAAGCAATTAATAAGGAAAAAAATATATATTATGATTTTGGCGCCCCCTGAAACTGCTGGATAGGTCGGGTCACCCCGTGTGCCCCCCCCCTAGATCCGGGGCTGTTAAAATATGGTACATATATGTAACTACTGCAAGTCGATTTAAAAAAAAAAATTGTTATAAATTTCATTAGTTATAAAAGGTTTCCAGAAAAAAAATTGTTTACAAGGGGAATGTGCCTGCCAAATTATCAATATATATATATATATATATATATATATATATATATATATATATATATATATATATATATATATATATATATATATATATATATATATATATATATAATATATATATATATATATATATATATATATATATATATATATATATATATATATAAAATTAACGGTTAGTGGCTACAAATACAAAATATAGTCGTAAATATCCACGTAGACATGTTCAGAATCATACATATTTCTTCAAAAGATACCAAAAGGTGAAAATTCAGATAGAAATAACTCAAAAAGAATAAACGCCATCATTTTTTTTACAAATATACATTACACTTCGATGGAAAATGCAAAAAAGCTATAATATAAGAGGTGATCGATTAAAAAAAAGAAAATGTGTATCACCAACGGCTTATGGGCCATCCTGTGATTGTCGAAATAAGTTTATAAGATGTAGCCCAAGACACCCTATAATTAACGTATGCATTTTTTCTAGTATCTTCTATAATAACGGCAATATTGAGCTTTACTGAATCTGAAACTAACACCGCACATGGGTTCTAGGCGTTCTAGTACGCGCTCATTTAAAGAAAGCTTTTCAAAATCCGGTCTCCCCAAGAGCAAATTTCTTCGACAAAAATTCGCTAAATAATAAAGAGCATTAAACCATAAACTTTAAAGCTAAAACTACTGCCAAAGCATCAGAGCGAGGTTCTATTTGAAATGAGTTTTCTGGAATGTGTCTCAGCGTTTTCCACAAAAACTATTTTTTGCTGAATAATGAATTTTATTCCATAAGTGTGTTTCACACTGTATATATGTATACACAGGGTGGCGCATTGAAAACGAAACAGACCGTGTTGCGTCCAGAGAATTTATTTTTTAAGAAACGCTGAAACACGTCAATTTTAATATTGAAGGAGTTTGTGAATAGAGAGTTTCCAGAGCAACGGATTGGGCGTAGAGGTGATATTGAGTGGCCCCCTAGATCACCGGATTTAACTCCTTTAGACTTCTTTCTATGGGGATATTTAAAAAGTAGAATTTTTGCAACAGAATCGGAGTCTCTGGAAGAATTACGACGACGCATTGTTGAAGAATGCCGTCTAATAACTCCACAAATGCTCCAGAATGTCAGCGCTCGTTTTGAACAAAATTTGTGCTTTTGTATGGAAGCTGGTGGTAAACAATTTGAACACCTACTTAACTGAATAAACATTTTTGAACGTTCGGTTTTGTTTTTTAGTTTTTTTTAACGAAAAATTGACTAATTAGTGCATTTTTTATCACAATGAATGAAATACGTTCTTGCAACTCAAACTGTGAATAATTTTTAAACGAGTTGATAAAATTTCCAAAAAAATTTGTGTGCTGAATTTAGAAAAGAAATAGCTTTTAAATGATATAACACTCGACCCATGTTCCCTATTTAAAATATAAGGGTTGTTATCACCACCCTTAAGGGGTTGATGTGACAAAGTTGAGTTTTATGTCAAAACACGTCCCCTTCAATATTAAAATTGACGTGTTTCAGCGTCAGTTTCGTTTTCAATGCGTCACCATATATATATATATATATATATATATATATATATATATATATATATATATATATATATATATATATATATATATATATATATATATATATATATATATATATATATATATATATAAATTCAAACAAACCTTGCTTTCGGGTTCTAGGGGCCCAAGTTCGCGCGCATTTGAAATTTTTTTTGCAGTCTCCCCATCGATACCTCTCTATTAGCGATTTAAAATTTAAAAAAATTCGCTAAAGATAAACTGTTAATTTCGTGAACTTTATTTATTTGGTTTTTTTTTTCACTGACATATACGGCCTTCTACAAATAACTAATACAACAGCCCTCCTACAGCAAAATATGACGGATAAGAAAGGATTATAAAATAATGTTCGAAAACAAACCCGAAAGTTATCTGAAAGGAATAAACACCTAGGTATTGTTATTCTTTGTTATATTTATTATTATTTAAGGTGTCAACAAACAAACGCCAACGCAATTCTGATAAAAAGGCATGCCTTTGAAGTTGTTTTTATGTGGAATGATCCGAACACAAAAAGACCACGGCTTTTTTACTTAAAAGGAAGGTGAGTTTTCTTGTTTGATACACGCATGACTTGGGAACTCCCAACTGCTCTCCCGGCTCTCGTTTACCTTTCACCCTGCAGAAAGCGTTTATTGTGTGAAACATAAATAGTTTATTGCGTGTCATCAATAAAAGATCGTAGACTTTTTACTTCACTGCAAGGCGTTACCTTCCAGGGCAATACATTTTAAAAATACAAAAGGGCACCACGATTTCGTTGCAATTTTCACGTCGAGTATTAAGATGGGCCATTGGCTATTCATAAACATGTTTTTTTTACATTCCAAGGAAATACGCAGACAAAAAAATTTTGAAGTTTGAAACTTTTAATATTTATTCCAAGAAAACCTGGTCTCTAATAATGTATAATTAAAAAGCATGTATGTACGTCTAAAATCAATATAGGAAAGCTTAATAGAGCGTTCCTATAAATTTAGAAAAGAGTATCATCAGAAAAGAGTGGGAGTGGTTAATACGAGGAGGTGCTAAAAATCTCTACAATAGAAAATGCATTTTAACACCAATTACAATTTATTCAAGATAGTGCAAATTTTTACTCTTTGTTTCCTTGTGCCGGTGTCTGTTTCCAAAACACTAATCCCACAGACTGCGTGAACTCCATTACTAAAACTATTTTATTACGCATGGAGACTTATATCCCTTATTCATCAAAACATGTCAATTATCAAAAAAGTTCAATAAAGCTTGCCTAGAACCACTGGTTCCTAAAAATTCTGCCTACAATCTCTGGCGCAAAAGCCCGAGCAGCTAAACTCGTGCTGCATTTGTACCAACACGGAACAAGACCTAACCTCGAATACTGCTTCCATATCTGGGGTTCTGCTGCCGCTTCTACACTCGCTATCCTGGACTCCATTCAGAAGAGAGCTGTACGTCTCATCGGTGACCCTACCCTCACCCAAAGGCTGCCATCCCTTGCCCACTGACGTGCCGTTGGTGACCGCTCTCTCTTTTATAGATATCTGCACGGGCACTGCTCAGATGAGCTTTATTCCATAGTTCCTCCACCTGCTGCCCTTAACAGATCTACCAGGGGAACAGAGCGAATGCACCCTTTTACTGTCCAGGTCATCAGACATATAACATCTTGTTATGCCCTCTCTTTTGTCCCGAGGACTTCCAAGTTGTGGAATTCCTTGCCAGCACATGTTTTTCCTTCTCTCCCGAACCTCCAAACCTTCAAGTCCAGAGATAAGAAGTTGCCTCTTTCCTCCTTGTCGACACACACGGTACGATTTAGGCAGTAAGCCCTCGTGGTGTGTTGTTGAAAAAAAGGTGCAAACAGACAATCGATCAAGCCAAAAATGACTTTCACCAATCAATAAAGAATAAAGTCATCTCTTGTTCCAACTATACCCAACGTTTCTGGTATATGATGGCTAAAATTATAGGTAGAAATTTCACCACCAGCTCCCTTTCTCCCTTGGCTTCAAATGATAGTATCCGCTGTAACGTCAAAAGAAAAGGCTTAATCAGCAGGGAACGAATCCACCCATCAGTTGTAAAGTCAAAATTGGGAGAAACAGTTTTTAGGCATCGTACTGTGTGCATTAGGATCCGATGGAATCACAGCAATAGGTCTGAAAATGTGTCCTCCTGAACTGACTCAAATTTTATGTAGCCTCTTTTCGATGTACTATACGATAGGGGTATTTCAATCTTCCTGGAAACAAGCTCGAGTTCAGCCTGTCCTCAAAAATGGAGACAAATCCGACTTGAAGAACTATCGTCCAATTTCCATACTATCAGTTCTGTCTAAAGATATGGAGAAAGTTATCAATATAAAATACCCCGACACATCAAAATACTTCCCTGAGGAAGCACTCCTGGCATCTTGTTGTCGATGGTGCGTCACCAATGATTTAAAAATTCATGCGAGTCAGTGGCGTCTCCTGACCAAAATGTTCGGGTGTGCGGTAACGAGTTGCTGTTAGTGGTGGTTTTAAAAATTATTAACACTAAATGTACATATATATATATATATATATATATATATATATATATATATATATATATATATATATATATATATATATATATATATATATATATATATATATATATATATATTCGACCTATATGGGAATGATACGTAGATAAATAAATTAATTTCCCACTGCAACACTAACAAATTAAAAAGTCACTTAAAACTTTAAAACACGAAAAGAACATGGAATTATTATCAAGCTCTTCTCTTCACACAAATTTGTGTTAGCGTTAGCACTGTCCGGAACGGGGTGAAAACTGTAAACATTAAAAGTAGTTCAATGTTAATATGGTACTAAATAATAAAATGTGTAAAAATCCTGGATGCAGCAAGTGCGTTATGGTAGTGAATT
The DNA here is from genome assembly GCA_964006375.1 of Tillus elongatus. NCBI lineage: Eukaryota > Metazoa > Arthropoda > Insecta > Coleoptera > Cleridae > Tillus > Tillus elongatus. The sequence goes on from OZ023268.1 coordinate 111,455,243, forward strand.
TTCATAGAAATGATCTGGCACAAAATATTTTATTATAACTTTTTTATCTTGCAACATGGAAATCTAAATTTTGGTGTATAGTTTAATTTTTATATCGTAAACCTACCTACCAAATTTGGTTATCTTATCTTTTTTATTTTTTGAGATACAAATTTTTGCGAATAAAAACTCAAAATTTTCCCGGAAAACCTCGTCCGATTTTCCTGACTAACGAAATTATCCAATACATTTACAGAAGGAAGGTACATGCCAAATTTTATCAAAATCGGCCGATTATATTTTGAGTTATCGGTGTGATACCTATGTATATATATATATATATATATATATATATATATATATATATATATATATATATATATATATATATATATATATATATATATATATATATATATATATATATATACAGTGTGGAACAGCCAAATGGAATAAATTCGATAACGGATAAATGAGGGCGTGTTGGGAAAAACGCTTGGACACGTCGATTTGTATTTTTAACTGCGCATCTTTTTCAAGAAAAAAAAATTATTTAGGGTGCGTCATGTGACAGTGGCCAATACCAACTTTCTTATTTTAAATACAAGCCCCTGTATATTATTAATTTTTTGGATTCTTCAGAAAATTCTAGACATAATTCATGTACAATGTCCTATACCTATCTTCAACTGTTTCGGAAATATTAAGTATTTTCAGATTTATTACAAAAATTAACATTAAAAATAGAAAATTATTTTATTTCACAAATTCGCTACATTGCATTCAATACTTATTTCCCATTCAGCTCTTGATAATGAGAAAGTAAACAAAAACCATTCCTGCGTTTCTTTTTACTGATATGAAATGAAACAAAAACAAAAACAGTTTTCTTTCTGTTCGTATAAAACTCGTAGCCTTAGCAACTTGTTGTCTGCCTGCATGACAGTACTGATTAGTGTCAGTGCTATTGTCGTTTGAATTTCGTTAACTGTACGTAATAATATCAGAAAAATGGTTCATTTAACAGAAATGCACAAAATAACCATTCTACAAATGATTGGTTATGGAGATAACACACGGACACAGATGGAAGTGTCTCGCTTATTTCACGAAAAATTTCCAAATTTGCCGCCTGTATCCCAAGGAACAATTAGCAAAATAGAAAAGCAGTTTCGCGAGCTTGGTCATGTGAGACAGATAAAAAAAGTAGCTGCCAATGCAGTAAGTGATGATACGAAATTGGATATTACGCTTGAGTTTCAAGAAAACCCACATACTTCTGGTCGACAAGCAGCCCAACTATTCAACGTTAGCCACACAGCAATTTTTCGAACATTAAAGGAAAGTAAAATGCATCCCTATAAAATGATACCAACTCAGGAGCTCATGGAGGACGATTTCGATAGGAGAACGTATTTTTGTGAACAAATGATGGCAATGTTAGATAACAATGTGATCCAATTAGAAGATGTTTTGTTTTCTGATGAGAGCACATTTACACTTCACGGTCATGTTAATCGTCAAAATTGCCGCTATTGGTCTAATGAGAATCCTCATTGGATGAGAGAGGAACATACGCAATATCCTGAAAAAGTTAATGTTTGGGCAGGAATTGTTGGAAATCATATCGTAGGTCCCTTTTTCATTGATGGCAACTTGAATGGGGATAAATATTTAGAACTGCTCCAAAATAATGTCGTGCCAACTTTGACAAACTTATATCCAGATCCAGCAAACCCACAAGTTCCTGCCAATAAAATATGGTTTCAGCAAGATGGAGCACCGCCCCATTACCAAATCAATGTCCGGCAGTACCTGAACCAAATTTTTCCAAATCGGTGGATAGGGAGGCGCGGATCGATAGAATGGCCAGCACGATCTCCTGATCTGTCGCTATTAGACTACTTTTTGTGGGGATATGTCAAAAGTATTGTATACAAAACTAAGCCCCTCAACTTAGATGACTTAAAAAGACGAATCACGCTTGCGATTAGATCAGTCACGCCTGAGATGTTGAGTAATGTTAGAAGACATTTCTATACCAGATTAGCATGTTGCCAAGATGTTCGTGGCGAGCATTTTGAACATTTACTACATTGACATTAATTTTTTTTTGTTTTTTTAAATTATTAAGAAATAATCAGTATTTCTTATTAGAATTTGTGAAATAAAATAATTTTCTATTTTTAATGTTAATTTTTGTAATAAATCTGAAAATACTTAATATTTCCGAAACAGTTGAAGATAGGTATAGGACATTGTACATGAATTATGTCTAGAATTTTCTGAAGAATCCAAAAAATTAATAATATACAGGGGCTTGTATTTAAAATAAGAAAGTTGTCACATGACGCACCCTATATAATTTTTTTTTCTTGAAAAAGATGCGCAGTTAAAAATACAAATCGACGTGTCCAAGCGTTTTTCCCAACACGCCCTCATTTATCCGTTATCGAATTTATTCCATTTGGCTGTTCCACACTGTATATATATATATATATATATATATATATATATATATATATATATATATATATATATATATATATAGTTTATTGTTATATAAATAGTACAAAGCATCTTACAAATAAGTCTAAACTTGTGACTGCAAATGATGCAATTTTGATTAAATTTTAATCTAAATGTCAATTGTTCTAAAGTTCTGTCATCTGATTTCTAATCTCCAAAATTACCTCACCTCATTATGTACCATTACAATTTCTAGAAATATGGATGGTACTTGAAATCAGTTTCTTCATTTTAATCAAAAATTTCTATATTTTAAAACTTGACTCAAATTAAATTCTTATATATAAAAATTGAAACTGACCCCGGATATGGATTCTAGGGGTCCTAGTTCGCGCTCATTTGCAAACAGTTTTTCAAAATTCAAAAGTCGAGATCTCCCCATTAGTGAATTTTTTCTACGAAAATTTACCAAAATGTATTATAGTCTTTGATTCTAGAATACTGTCGTCCAGGCAAGCGCAGTTGTAATGTTTGTAAATAATGCTATCACAACGTTTGTTAAACCGGGCGTTCCATTCATTTGTCTTGAGCGGTATTTTTACCGCTCACTGCAGTGTTAAAACGAATGGTATTTCCTTACTATTAGGAGAAATCGCCACTGATGCGAGTGTTCCCCAGGGTCTCGTTTTGTTCCCACAATTTTTCTTTTGCATATGAATCATGCTTTGTTAACAACCAAAGATCCGAGCGACAGTTTAGCTGATGATAGTGCTCTTTACAGCACGTTGCCATCGACTCGCCCAATATCTGCTTCTAGTTTATTATCAATGAGAGTTAAAGTAACAAACTCCCTAAATGATGACATGTCTAGGATTCTCAGCTGGGGTTCTGCAAATCTGTTTAATGCCTGAGAAACACCGCAAAGCACTTTTCTAGGAAGGATGACATGCAGGACCCAAACGTTAATATAGCTGGCAAAATACTCCCCAAAAAACCGACAATATCTACATTGAGTATAACTGTTGCAGAGGATCTTCGATGGCACTCACAGGTTTGCAATATTGCTAAGGTAGCAGCAAAGACGCTAGGGTTTTCTGTTACGGTTTAAAAGTTTCTTTCCATCACAGCAACTTCTGACGCTGTATAAAGTACAGATATGCCCACAGTATCCTGTATGTGACTGTAAACGAGTCAAGTTAAGCAGAAAATATATTTTAAAGATACTATTATTTTGCTATCTTCTGTTTAAGACTAAGTGAAGGTTGAAACCGGTGATGAGCACTTATAAGCACACTTGGTGTAGCCCAATCGCCACAGTACACATTTTAAGGACCTAACGATAGTTTCGCTAACCACTTTAGCTTCATCAGAGGATGCTGTTTAGGAATTTTGGCCTTACGTACGCACAATCTATCTTCGGTTAAAATATATACCAATATACAGGTTGATGCATTAAAAATGGGAAATCCCAAAGCTGGAGATACTACACGTCAAATTGTAACGATGCTTTATCCAAGAGTTGATAGTTTCGGAAATACAGGGTATTGAAAGTTAAAATTTCAAGTAGTTTTTTGTCATTATTTTAAAATATGTAGGTTAGGAACTTGAAAATTTGTGAAGCTATGGTTTTTTTAGGCGACGATTAAGTTGCAAATATCGCATTGCTCATAGAGGGCGCCACTTACGATTAATTTCACAGACCTTTACAGTTAATGACTTTTCACCTCGTATGTCGAACATGACAGATTTAAAACCTGTAAGAGCAATAATTTTTCAATTAATTATGTATTTTAAAACATTGTGTTATTTGGAGCTGTCGTGACAACATATTACCTGGTTCCGCACCGAGATGGCGACCCTGTCGTACATATTACAATGTCCTACAAGACTGGCTACCATAGCCGTTTTACTTTATAGATGTGTTGTAATTAGTATACCGTACTGACGAGCTCTAATTAGACCAAAACCGGTCTGCGGTTCTAACTATGGTGAGAATACATTTAGCCTTACATACATTGCCCTATATTCGGGAAAAAATGGGCCAGGGCTGACATTTTAGAAAATTGTTGGTTGTACACAGTTTCTATTTTATAAAATTTTGTGTTATGTGGAGCTGTCGTGACAACATACTACCTGGTTCCACACCGAGATGGCGACCCTGTCGTAGATATCACAATGTTCTAGGAGACTGGCTACCATAGCCGTATTACTTTATAGGTTCGTTCTCGCTGTAATTAGTATACCATACTGATGAGCACCAATCAGAGCGAAACCGGTATGCGGTTCTAATTATGGTGAGAATACACCTAGCCTTACATACATTGTCCCTATTTTATGGAAGAAATTCCATAGCCGCTTTACTTTATAGGTGTGTTCCCGCTGTAATTAGTATACCATACTGACGAGCTCTAATTAGGGCGAAACCGGTCTGCGGTTTTAATTATGGGAAGAATACATCTCGCCTTACACTTCTGTATTCTTGTTTCATTTCGATATCTCGATCTGTATTCAAGAAAAATCGATTTAAAAAACATTATGTGTTGACAATTTTACAAGAATCGGGATACTATGAGACTTGGAAATATGTCTTTCAATAAAGTTATGGTTTCATGAGCTGCGTGGTATGCGACCATGTTGTTGAAACCATTTAATTTCTATGTTCAAGTTGTCCAAATGAGGCCAAGAAAAATTGGTAGTCATTTCACGATATCCTTCTCCATTGGTGGAGCATGTCAGTCTCATCTTCAAAAAGGTACCGCCCTATTAAAGGCCTCGATGGTCCAGGGGTGAGAACGTGTGCCTCTGAACCGAAGGGTACTGGACTCGATCCCAGAGTTCTCCTTTCACTTATTCAGTACATGCTGCATGTAAAATTAACATCAACCGAGGTTGTGACGTTGTATTTGAGCAAGTGGAATGTCTGCACGTTCCGCCCATCGGAGGGGCCCTAAATTCGTCAGTCCCGTGTCCATACGGTATTGGGCACTGTAAAGATCCATACCCTCTTTACAGAAAGGCAGGGGTTCGGCAAAATTTCCAGGATAGTGGGGTGAAACTGTTCCCTGGCGTCGGTGATTGGCCATAGTCGCGGAAAGTTCGTGAATAACTCCATGATTTTATGTTTCCCAGATTCTGCAGTTTTGTTTCTTAACAACACCATTTAGTTGACACGAGCCTTCTCGCTTAAGATGATTTTTTTATTTGAAAAGTTCATTCTCTTGCAACTTCTCCAAGGCCCAGGCAGCAAACAGACGACGTGCTAAATATCGTCTTTTGGCTCCAGTTCTTGCGTCTGCTGAAGTTTGTAGGCATGCAAGAATGGATAATTCACCCTAATTCGGTGAGCGGTACTTCTGGAAACATGCAACTGTTGTGAACGCCACCGAATTTAGACTTTAGGGTCATCGTTTACATCTTGAGCAACAATGACAATATTTTCTCTTGAGCGGCATCGACAAGAGAGGATACGCGATGCTTGGTCCTGCAGAGAGTTTCATATTTGCTCATAATTTGCGTGTCGTAAGAGCAGAAGGTTTATTATACACACCATAACTCCACGTAATGAACGATGGATTGCTGTAATCGAACGAATATTTTGATAATATCGAACGGTTTTGTAAGTACTCCTGACTGGTCGCGCGTTGCATGATCACGTGTCGTATCCACTTGATTTGTATCGCCCTTAATTTCTCATATTATCACGTGACAAGTGACAACTTTCGTATTTTTAATTGTTAATGAATCACCCTGTATTCTAAACAACCTGCATAACCTCACTTGTAATTTCATATTCGAAGCCATTAAACTCAACACGTTTTTCAAGTGTTTATAATTTATGTTATACAAATGTGTGTTGTGTTAATGGTTGGGTAATAAGTGACCTAATTAGAGATGTATAATTATGAAACGAGAATAGTGCCCTATAAAATCACAATTTACCTTGGTATGTATAAATAATGAAAACAGAACATCGAAACTCAAACACTGAAAACTTGAAAGATAAACATCTGCCCAAATGTATAAACGTCAATAAATTAATCAACGCCAAGGCACAATACAAAGACGCACCATCAGCCACATGCATGCACACATATCCACGTACACAAATTTCCTCATAAACGAGGCGAATTGTCTCCACTTATTAACTAAGAATGGAATGTTCAACAACCAGAACACTCGATATTGGGCACATGAAAACAGACACTTGATGAGGGAAGAAAATTTTCAAGAAAGGTTCGGAGTTAGTGTGTTGAATCTCGATGTTCTTTTAACTTCTTAACAGAAACTTCAAATTGTCGATGGACAATAAACTGCTCATGTACAAAATCATAGTCCGGCCAGCCTTGACCTATGCATTCCCTGCATGGACCACCGCGGCCGACACACACATTAAGACCCTTCAAATCATCCAGAATAAATATCTGAGAATGGGTACCGGAGCGCCATGGTTTGTCAGAAAGAGTCAGATTCACTCTGATCGGTTAATTCATTCCATACTTGACTTTATAACTCAACGATCCACCACTCGGTTCGCAAAAGCAGCTTCTCACCCAAGTTCTCTTCTCCGTAGTATATCTAATAATATAGGATAAGGGTCAGTTACAGCGTGTAACTGACCTGCGCAATGATATCAAATGTTCCGATGCTAGGTAACGAATCAGACATACTAGATCTCACATACCTATAAACCAGTTTTTACCATTGTCAATAAAAACCGGTGATATTAAATATAAATGTTTAAAGTTTGAATATCTCAATTTTCTGTACACCTAGAGATCTGAATTGGGATACATAGTTAGGTATTTCCCAAAGCAATATGTCTACCAAATTTCATCGAAATAGCTTTGTAATTTTCGGAGAAAAAATTTTTTTTCGAAGGAAAGCTCAAAATTTTCCCGGAAAACCTTGTCCGATTTTCCTGGCTAACGAACTCATCCAAGCTATTAATAAAATAAAGGCACTTGTCGAGTTTAATCAAAATCAATTAATTACTTTTTGAGTTATCGGTTATATATATATATATATATATATATATATATATATATATATATATATATATATATATATATATATATATATATATATATATATATATATATATATATATATATATATAAATCGAAACTGACCCCGGATATGGGTTTTAGGGGCCCAAATTCGCGCTCATTTGAAATTTTTTGCAAAGTCTCACCATCGATACCTCTCTATTAGTGGCTATATTGGTCTCTTGAAGCCTAACTGACAACAGTCACTGAAAACACTGCAAAAAAATCCTCATCAAACAGAAAGATGAACAACATAAAATGTAGCCGCGATTAAACTCAATCAAAAGATGTCAACAAATCAAAAGTGGCATATTTTCAAAATGTACCAGAACCCGCCAGCTTTTGGGGAAAATTCGACCCCACATGTTAACCGGCAGTCGTCTTTCTCACACTAGTTGCATGTCAGGAGCTTCCTTTTTTTTGCATAAAAGAGGGCACCCTCGAATTTGTCATTCTAAGTGCCTATTAGACCTAAATGTTTCAAGATTATTCCCATATGTGCAGTAAAAATGCGCAAGTGCATGAGTGCGAGAAAGACAAAAAAGGAAAAACCTACAACCACTACTAAAGTCGTCATTAATACTAATAATAGTAAATTCTGTAACGATGGAGATATGTACTAATAGAAGCCACACATCAAAACCCTCATTTCTGGCTGTATTTGTTTCGTTTTGAGAGGAACTTTAATAATGCTTCACTCGTTAAAATGAACATTACAATAATGTTCGGCGTTAGCTCATTTAGACGGTCATTAACATTATTAACTGAAATGACTCTACAGTACTTTATTGCTCTCTATATGACACCTGTCACTCGTTTAAATTATTTCTGGGTAACAATTCTCATTACTAAAATTGCATGATACAAAAACGAGATTTCTATTAAAAATGCATCACCATAGTTTAAAGGTTAAGCCCTGTCCTGGCAACAAAGACTGCGTCTGCCATGGTTACTGCCTGCGAGATGGTCAGTATGGTGGCTTCAGGTTACCTTCGGTAATTATCTTGATCAAACAACTATGTGAAAACTGGAACCTGCGATGAGCACTAATAAGTACACTTTGAGAAAACCCAAATCACCACAACACTTATTTCAGAGACCTTACGATCGTTTCGTTGACTATCCTAAGGTCTCTGAAATAAGTGTTCTGGTGATTTGGGTTTTCTCAAAGTGTACTTATTTGATCAAAAAAATTACATAAAAAGTCTGAACGCAGCAAGTGCGTTATGGTAGCGAATTTTCATAAAAATGATTTTAATAGCAAATATGTCTTTAATGAAAGCAAGAGCCAATATGGTTCAGCAACCTACTTACTTTTCTCGCATCCTAACACACAGCTCAAATCCCTTGAATCTCCTTACTACAAAAACTGAATGCTATAAGACATCAGTCACCGCCCCCCGCTTGGTCGCTCAGACCACGGCATGGTCACTGCTGCCTGCGCAATGCAACCCGAGGTCACACAGCCATCACACCCACGTATCGTTTGGCACTACAGCTCCACAAACTGGGAAATGCGGAATTACTTTTCCTCATTTCCAAGGGCGTCTGTCTGCTTCTCTCATCCTGAGCCCTCTGATATCTCACAAAACGTCACCGAAATTATCCAAGCTGGCATGGAATTATTTATTCCACGTACACAGAAAACCTCTTCAGCCACCCAAAAGCCCTGGTTCTCTAAATCCTGTGACAAGGCCAGACTTGAAAAAGTCAAAGCTCACAAAACGCTTCTACACAATCCCAGTCAAGAAAACCGTCAAGCATTTAACGACGCATGAAACCGATGTCAGCATTCTTTCTGAGGCAAAAAACTCGTTTAATACCCACATCAAAAACAATGTCCTCTTAAGCTCCAACGGCAGCAAACCCTTCTGGACTCTTGCTAAATCTATTGGGAATAATTTCTGCAAGAGCACGTTCCCACCTCTTGTTTCAGGAGATGAAATTGTTTCTACCGCCCTGGGCAAGACTGAACTTTTTGCCTCGTTCGCCGGCAATTCTACTTTCAACCCACCTTCAAATGTTCAACAACCAACAGTCCGCAATGTCGCGCATAAAATGACTGATATCATTTCAAAACTAAAAAGGTACGAAAGATGCTCTCTTCTCTTAATACCAGAAAAGCCTCTGGCCTTAACGAGATCCCAGCAATTGTTATCAAAAAATGCGCACAAGAACTTGCTCCTGTCCGGACTCGTCTGTTTCAGACATCTTACAATAGAGGCATATCCCCTAGTAACTGGAAAACTGCTCGAGTACAACCCGTCCCCAAGAAAGGACCCCAAAGCGCTTCGTAAAAATTACAGGCCTATTTCTCTCCTTTCAGTCGTCTCTAAAGTGATGGAAATGTATATAAACACCGAATTACTAAAATTTCTTAAAAACACAGTCTAATCCACAACAGACAGTATCACTAATATAACTCAAAAAATAACTCATCCAATTTGGATAAGTTTTTTAACCAGCTAGATTAGACCAATTGTAAAAGTAAATAGGCTTTATAGAGGCTATAGCACAGACCAAATTTCAAGGCTCTAGCTTTACGGAAACACAAGTACTTTATATATATATATATATATATATATATATATATATATATATATATATATATATATATATATATATATATAGCCTCGTAATCAAGCTACAACAACCCAACCTATCCTTATCCACCGCTCTAAGAAGTAGGCAGACTAAGGCCATCTGCTTTCATATTTGCTGAACTCTTGAAAATGGCCCCAAAACAGGAGGCGAAACGTAAAGTGTTAATAAATTCTGGACGCGGTTCAACCCGATAACAAAGTACCTATATTATATATAGTCAAACTTGACAAGCATGTTTCTTTTATAAATTTCGCTAATCCGCCCAATCGGATCAGTTTTTCACGCAAAAAATTGTGTTTTTCTTCGAAAAAAATGTATATCTCCTAATATAATAAATAAATGAAATTGATAAAATAAGGTACAGGGCGTGTAAATAACTTTGACCGACTAGCATATCTCCGTAACCATTTTTCTTAGAGCTTCCCGTTTTATTTACAAATATAGCACAGAGAAATTTTTGAACATTATTTTCAAGTTTCTATCATTGCCGCAAGAGGGCGTAATAGCAACTGTCGATCTAAAAAGTTCTATTTTCTTGGAAAAAAACGTTAATAAATATATTATATAACAATTGCATAATCTATGGAACTATATACAATTTCTTTATCCTTTGGCTTTAGCTTACCATATATAAAATATCTCGGGACGCAGCAAGTGCGTTATGGTAGTGAATTTTTATTAAATGCTTCAAATTTGAATAACAATTCTTTATAAACTTAGAATGTTTAATTTTGGTGTGTAGTAAGGTCTTTCCTAGAGCAAGATATCCACTAAATTTCATTAAAATAACTTTGTAATTTTCGGAGAAAAAAAATTTTTTCGAAAGAAAATTTAAATTTTGAATAACTCAATTTTCTATAAACTTAGAAAGTTGAATTTTGGTGCGTAGTAATGTCTCTCCCAAGGCAATATATACAGTAAATTTAATTAAAACATCTTTGTTATTGTCGGAGAAAAAATTTTTTTTTAAAGAGAACTCAAAATTTTCCCGGAAAACCCCGTCCGATTTTCCTGGTTAACGAACTCATCCAAGCCATTAATAAAAGAAAAGCACTTGCCGAGTTTCATTGAAATCGGTTAATTATTTTTTGAGTTATCAGACGGATACACACACACACACACACACACACACACACACATATATATATATATATATATATATATATATATATATATATATATATATATATATATATATATATATATAAACATATAAAAATAAAAATTGAAACTGACCCCGGATATGGGTTCTAGGGGTCCTAGTTCGCGCTCATTTGAAAACTTTTTTGCAAAGTCTCACCATCGATACCTCTCAAAAATTCACTAAAAGTTACAGCATGATTAAAAAGTAGTCATATGAATAGATCATATATTGTGCTTGAACAGGCAAAAATTAGAACAGTTTATTTTATTTGATAGAGCTTTAATTGGTATGATTCTGAGACAAATACCTGGAGAACAAAATATAACGTGACCTGTTTAGTAAGTTTTTAAATTTGTTTAAATTATTACCTCGTTTTATTTGCCTAAAATATTTGCAGGGAATTAATTATTTTGAAGTAAACCTTTTTTCAAAAAGTCTGGACACAGCAGTTTCAAAAACAAACGGTTTACCCAGAAGTTAAGTAAGAGTACACAAAGTATTTTTTAAATTAAAATTGAGTATTGTAATATTTCAGAGACAAAAAAAATAGTTTAGGTGGGGTAGGAGTCTGATGGGTTACACCCGCTTAAAAATTAAAATAAAATTACTACACACACTGGAAATACATAGGTAAATATTAAGCGCCTTCGTGGCCGTGCGGGAAAGTCAATTCAGACTTTCCAATACGGACTCGGAGGACGACGGTTCGAGCGTCACCGGCGGCGGATGATTTTTCAAAAATCACTGTCGTCGTTGAGATCGAGCTCAATGTGGAGGGTAGGTTAGTTTAGATGAGCAAAAAGGGTCAGTAATGGCCTAATTTCCAGTAAGCATCTTACCTTTACCTTAGGTAAATATTTGGAGAGTGAAAAAATTGATTGTATGTTACATAATCTCATTTTGTATACGAAACTCAAAGCTATTTGATCAATCACTCGTATTGCTTGAAATTTAACGTTATTTAATTAATTTATACCGAAACACAGGGCTCCATTTTGAATAACGCCAGCATCTATAGGATTTAATTAATGAATGTTGCACACAAATTTCTTCTGTGTAAATTACCTCTTCTTTAGAGCCCATTATGAATTTACATCAATTACCATAGCAATTAAGGGAAATTCACATTTCCGTAAATAAACGATACATTTTCATTATTCTGACCCGTTTCGTAACCTCGTATTTATAGGTTTTGTCTCGCTATTTATACAAAAGACCGGAATAATTTTAATTCCAGGTCGTCGACTCCAAACATACATTTCTACTTTAGACTATCTTAACTGATTCTAGACCACGACACACCAGCGGAACACTGGTAGCTTGAAGAAGAAAAAGTCCAGGCGCAGTATTTCATAACAAATTTACTCCAATTGGAGAACAACATATTCTTAAGACCTAACGATCGTTACGCTAACAACGTTAGCGTCAGCAGAGGCATGAATAACCTCATCCTATTATTCATCCCTTCGAAGACGGCAACGTTGGGCGAAACGATTATCAGGTCACACTATTCTGGGAAGTATGCCGAACCCCTGCGTTTCTGTAAGGTGTAACGTCCCTTGGACAAGGGACCGGCGGCTTTACGCCCCTACCGAAGGGCGGAATTGTAAATGCACAAAAAGTAAGAATCATTTATAACCACTTTCAAAATCTATAAGTAGCTAGTAGCGGTGGGAGTGGACGAGAACATATGGTTATACTAAAAAAGGCTGGTCACAGGATGTGTGTTATGGTAGCGAAGTTAAAACATTTTATATAATATCCTGACCGTTGAACATGTACAGTTAGACCTCCCCAATGGCCACTTCATTCGCCCGATCTCAATCGCTTGGATTATAAATGTATGGGTTACCTTAAGCAACTTGTATATAATACTACTGATATTGAAACTGACCAGGATTCGCGCCAGACTCAAATTTTTCCAACGCGTAAGAGACAATTTAACACATCGATTTGATGGACCGACCCATGGTGAAGATTTTTCAACATTTTATTTGACTTTTGTTTATGCAAGTTCATTATTCGAAGTTTTTAAATAATTTATCAAAATACTTATTAATAGTGTTTCAATGACGTAATAAAAATTTTAAAAAAATGTTCGGGACGCAGTAAGTGCGTTATGGTAGTGATTTTTTATTAAATGCTTCAAATTTGAATAACTCAATTTTCTATAAACTTAGAAAAATGAATTTTGGTATGTAGTAAGGTCTTCCGCAAATGCACAATCAACCAAGGGTTGCGGTGCTATCGGGGCGGCAAGGCCGCGGACGAGCCCTGAGGGAACAAAAAAAAAAAAGGTCTTCCGCAAGGCAACATATCCACCAAATTTCATTAAAATATCTCTGTAATTTTCGGAGAAGAGAATTTTTTTCGAAATAAAACTCAAAATTTTCCCGGAAAACCATGTTTGATTTCAAAAGTCGCGGTCTCCTCATTACTGATTTTTTTAAAGAAAATTCACTAAAAACGAAGTTAAAATATAAAATCTATATTAATTGGCAATCTAAAGAAAAGGAAATATCTAACACATAAAAATTAGTTCTTTAAAAAATTAATGAGTTTAATCAAAGCAATATCAGTGGATTTAAAAAGTTATTGCCATTATTCCACTTATATTGTGGAGTCTTAAGATTCTTTTTTCAACAACACACCACGAGGGCTTACAGCCTAAACACTATCGTACCGTGGGTGTCGACAAGGAGGAAAGAGGCAACTTGTTAATTCTAGACTTGAAGGTTTGGAGGTTCGCGGGAGAAGGAAAAACATGTACCGGCAAGGAATTCCACAACTTGGAAGTCCTCGGGACAAAAGAGCGGGCATAACGTTAGCTCTGTTCCCCTGGCAGATCTGTTGTGGGCAGCAGGTGGAGGAACTATGGAAGAAAGCTCCTCTGAGCAGTGCCCGTGCAGATATCTATAAAAGAGAGAGAGTTCACCAACGGCACGTCGGTGGGCAAGGGATGGCAGCCTTTGGGTGAGGGTAGGGTCACCGATGAGACGTATAGCTCTCTTCTGAATGGAGTCCAGGATAGCGAGTGTAGAAGCGGCAGCAGCACCCCAGATGTGGGAGCAGTATTCGAGGTTTGGTCTTATTTGTGAAGTATATAAGGTATAAAGATTAGCTGGTGAAAAATATTTGCGAGCCCGGAAGAGAAAACCTAATTTCTTAGCAGCCGCTTCTGCAATTGATGTGGCATATTGGTGCCAATTAAGATTTCGATCCACATAAATGCCAACAAGTGAAAAGGACTCGTTACTGTGAATAACTTGGTTGTTTATTGTGATGGTTCTAGGGCTGGTATATCTCTTATGAGAAAGAAAGCAAGACTGTGATTTGGTGGGGTTGAATTGTACAAGATTTCTACTTCTCAAGTCTAATATTTTTTGGAGATCCACGGAGACAGAACCCTCCATGAGTCTGCGATTCTCATATAATTGGGCTAAAGAGACAGGCTTAGAATATTGTATATTTGAGTGGGGGGTTCTGTCGTCCGCGTAACTGTGAACTGGGTTGGATGTGCTAGATAGGAGGTCATTGATGTGGACAATAAACAAAGTAGGGGCTAAAGCTGAACCTTGAGGAACTCCTGCATTAATTGGATACAGTTTAGAGGAATGGCCATCCACAACAGCAGAAATACTCCGGTTGGAGAGGAAATTTGCTGTCCACGTACAGAGTTTTGGTGGTAGGCCATAGGCCGGTAGTTTATTAAGCAGCGCTGCGTGCCAGACCTGGTCGAATGCTTTGGATATGTCTAAAGCGACATCTGGGATTCACCGTGTAGTTCCATAGACTTGTTCTAAGAATGGGTGACAAAGGAAAGGAGGTCGGCAGTTGATCTGCGCTGACGGAATCCATACTACCTGTCGTGGATTAGACTGTATTTTTCAAGAAATTCTAGTAATTCGGTGTTTATATACTTTTCCATCACTTTAGAGACGACTGAAAGGAGAGAAATAGGCCTGTAGTTGCTAGGTAGCGCTTTGGATCCTTTCTTGGGGACAGGTTGTACTCGAGCAATTTTCCAGTTACTAGGGAATATGCCTCTATTGTAAGATGTCTGAAACAGACGAGTCAGGACAGGAGCAAGTTCTGGTGGGCATTTTTTGAGAACAATTGCTGGGATATCGTCAAGGCCTTTATATTGATATATTTTATAATTCTAGAATATCAGGTGTCACTAACAAAATTGTGGACAATATTGAAACCCAGTGAACCCTTAGATTATCTATATTTTGTGGCAAATAGGCATTGAGTCTGAAGCCAAGAACAGCTAGACACACACACACACATATAATTGTAGAAAATCAAGGATAATGAGGTTAAAATAGGCATTTTGCTCGTATAATATAATTTCAAGCTAGAAACTGAAATTGTTTCTTTCCCAAACTTGTTATTAAAAACTGATTTTTACAGAAGTTAGTTTTAAAGTTTTACATACATAATTCTCGAAGTTATTCTTCTGGAATAACGCAACCTCTGAAGCTATCAAAACTTTTATACTTTATTATATATTCAAGACAAATAGCCTCATTATAAAAATGGAAACTCTGCTTAGATTGTTTTTCTGTTGAATTATTTTTTAACTTCGACTCTCTAACTTTGTTAATTTATTATAAATGATCATTTTCTGCGGAACTTTAAGATACAATGAGGCTCTCAATATTATGTTAGCGTCTGGCGCCTATTTACTCTTAAATGACAAGTGGCATTTCCGTTACAAATAAAGCTATGATGACGTGATGTACCTACCCACTGGTATTAGTGAATTTTCGTACAAAACATGTCTAACCTGATGTTTTACAAATGCTTTAGCAGATTGTCGCAAGGCAATTTTGAAGTTTTTCAATTTTTTTTTCATATTACTTCCACACCATCAATACGTGTGGAAGTATGGCACCGGCGAAAAAAATTTCGCTTAAACGTCGTAAAAAGTGTCAGAATGTATAGAAAACATGATTTGGGACCGAATTTTTTTTGTCTGTCGGTCTGTATGTCTGTTTGTAGCCACGATAACTTTAGAACAAAATGAGATATCCACTTCAAATTTGATATAGGTACAGTTAGCAGATCAACTGCCGACCTCCTTTCCTGTCACCCGTTCTTGGAACAAGTCTATAGAACTACACGGTGAATCCCAGATTGTCGCTCTAGACATATCCAAAGCATTCGACCAGGTCTGCCACGCAGCGCTGCTTAATAAACTTTAGGCCTATGGCCTACCACCAAAACTCTGTACCTGGACAGCAAATTTCCTCTCCAACCGGAGCATTTCTGTTGTCGTGGATGGCCATTCCGATAAACTGTATCCAATTAATGCAGGAGTCCCTCAAGGTTCAGCTTTAGCCCTTACTTTGTTTCTTCTCTACTTCAATGACCCCCTCTCTAGCACATCCAATCCAGTTCACAGTTACGCGGATGACAGCACCCTTCAATCAAATATACAATATTCTAAGCATGTCTCTTTAGCCCAATTAGATGAGGATCGCAGACTCATGGAGGGTTCTGTCTCTGTGGATCTCCAAAAAATATTAGACTGGGGAAGTAGAAATCTTGTACAATTCAACTCCACCAAATCTCAGTTTTGCTTTCTATCTCATAAGAGATACACCAGCCATAGACCCATCACAATGAACAACCAAGTTATTGAAAGTAATGAGTCCCTTTCACTTGTTGGCATTTCTGTGGATCGAAATCTCAATTGAAACAAACATGTCACATTAATTGCAGAAGCGGCTGCTAAGCAATTAGGTTTCCTCTTCCGGGCTCGCAAATACTTTTCATCAGCTAATCTCTATACCTTATATACTTCAAAAATAAGGCCAAACCTCGAATATTGCTCCCACATCTGGGGTGCCGCTGCCGCTTCTACACTCGCTATCCTGGACTCCATTCAGAAGAGAGCTATACGTCTCATCGGTAACCCTAGCCTTACCCAAAGGCTGCCATCTCTTGCCCACCGACGTGCCGTTGTTGACCTCTCTCTCTTTTATAGATATCTGCACGGGCACTGCTCAGATGAGCTTTCTTCCATAGTTCCTTCACATGCTGCCCCCAACAGATCTACCAGGGGAACAAGGCGAATGCACCCTTTTACTGTCCAGGTCACCAAACATAG